>OZ025296.1:74889836-75489836 GCA_964019185.1 Maratus speculifer | reverse complement strand
TTATATTTTTATTGTTAAAAATAAATTTATTGGATAAATCCTCTCCTTGATTCATTTAAACAAAGAACAACATTTGTTTTATTTTATAAACATGATATTAACGCTTCAAAAATGTTAGTATATACAAGGCAAAGCTGCTGTGGACATCCATGCTAATGACATTTTAAACGTTTATTTTTAAATAAAAAGTAAGCAATTCTTGAATTTAAATAATGAACAATATTAAGACAAACATATCTAAATACAAAAAAATGACAGAAAACCTCTATTTTTTAATTTTTTTTTTTTTTTTTTTTTTTTTTTTTTTTTTTTGTATGCCGAAAGATTTCCCCGATTTCGAGGATTACTCATATATGTATGTGTGTGTGTTCATTAAAGAGTTTAATTCTTTATACCAATAATAAAAGTGGAACTAGGTTTTCTGTTCTAATTTGTGATAAACGTCTGCAGGATTTCAGATGTTTTTACATTAATTTTATTGTGTATCTGAAAATCGCCTGAATTTAAGGAGTTTGTTTTACATTGAAACAAATGTTTTACTATTATTTAATCACTTTATGGAAAAGCACAACATTAACGTAAAACTTCTTAAAAAGAAAAAGAAAATTTTTCCAGTAAAAATACAAGATTCCCAATGTATAGTTTTCAAATAAATATAGATATGTATTGCATATATATATATATATATATGTGACATTTTAAAGTTAGGAGCCAGAAACATCATCGCCAGGGTCCCCGTTCTTTGCACAGAAGTCATGGCCAGCGAGGAAAAAAATAAAAAATAAATAAATGTAGAATATCCAATAAATCACTCATTGGTGGCTGTAAGTTTATTTATTCAACTGTAGTCATTATAGAGGGAAAAACTCCTTTTTGCAAACGATCTTTTACCGAAATGTCCAAAAAATATTCCATCATTTACTTCAATCAGCCGTACTCATCGACGAAAGAACTCCAGAATCTCTCTCCTTCTCATCTCGAGACTTCCACCTTTAAAACTAAAAAGAAATTTCTAGAACTTTCTGTAATCTCAAACCATCATCCTTTTATGTAAACAGAATTCTTGTCCAGATACGAGACTATTTTACACAGACGATAAATTTATTTTTAAAAAAATATATTATTTAACCAATTTATAACCGACTCATAATTTCTTAGGCAGACGATTTTTATAAATGATTAATTTTAAGAGAAAAAGAAAAGAAATGAATTTATTAATGCACACATCAAAGGTTGACGGCGGAAAAATAAATAAATAGATAAAATAAAATAATGATATTTTTTGAAAGGTTATGGTTTTGGAATAAATGTAATAAGATTTTCTTAAAAAGGGTTGATAAAAACATAGAAGAAATCAGTTTTATTTGGAATATTAAGAAATAAAGTTTTAATTAAGAATATTTTTAATTTAGAGCCATCTTTTTAAATTTACGCATACTGGAATAATGTTTTTTTAAGGCAAATTAAGAATTTATATCATCTGCATACAGATTAACAGATTAGATCTAGAAACAAGATTTTAATTTAATAATTTGAAGTAAGTACGGAACATTAGTATAAGAAAATTAAGGTAGTATAAAGGTTAGTTTTGGCGAAAAAATTTTAAATTTGTAATATTATTCCCCCTCCCCGAAAATTTGTATGAAATTGATAGTTAAATAAAACTACAAGTTCAGACAACAGAAATATAATAATTTAGAAAAGTCAAATTTTGGAATAAAACTGTCAAACCCAGGAAGCCAAGAGATGGAAGAAAAGAAAATTAACGCAATATAAAAATATTAGCGATTAAAATAATATATTTAAGAGAAAATTAATCTGAATTAAATTTAGGTAGGAGCATTTCCCTGAAAGAGATACAATGCTGTTACAATATCACTTACTATTTGTAAGTGCATAGGAGATAATACATACAATAACAGTAAATAAGTTATAAATATAAATAAGCAAGAGATAAAAAATATAATAAAAACAATAACAATTCGTTCTCATGGAAGTTTAAATAATTACAATAACTTAATGCATAGGTTATTTTAAATAAAGTTCTTCAAATGAAAAAAGTCTTTCCATTGTGTATAAAAGTCTTTTCCAATGTTCACTGAATACAGTCTCTTTAATTAAAGATCTCCAAATCTAGTTTAATCTTTGTTTTTTATGTTATGTTGGATCCAACATCTTTTAACAATCAATCAAATTTTTCTTTCAATAATATATCAATTTTTTTAATAATAAATAGCATCACTCTCAATATCAATAATAAATAATATAGAAAAATTTAAATAATAATAACAACAACAATAATAAGTAGTATAATAAGACTCCATATCCTAATATTTTTCAATAAGAGTATAATTACTACTAAACTTCATTATAGAAATCATAATAATAATAATAATAATAATAATAATAATAATAGTAAAGCAAGAGTATAATCAAAAGAAAATATCACAATTTGTTTATTATTGATAGGGAAAATATTGGCTGAGGATAAAAATAATTACATAGCAACTAAATAATTTTCTTATCTTCTAATAGCATAAGAAAGTATTTTTTGCTAGCCGAAAGTATAGTAAAAAAAAAAAAATCATAATAATTCCAAAATCCAAATAAAATTAAATCTAACTATTTAGAAAATGGACTCTCAACCAGTATTTCCTTACAATAATTCCTCTCTGATACTCTTTTACAAAATTGTCAAATTTGGTTATAAGTTTTCAAATGCCAAATGTAGAATAATGTTTTATCTACACATGGTTTATAAACTTTAATAATAAAATACAATAGGAATAAAAGGTGTCATTCTTAATTGAGAAATGGAAATAAAAATAGTGTGCTTTTTTGAAAAACTTTTTATATCTGTAGTTTTCACAATCACTGAAAATCACATATTAAGTTATAGGTTTGAGTAAAGTCATCAAATTTATAACTATTATCACCTAATATCTGTTGAATAAATATAATAATACTAATGTCAATAAATGAGTAAATATAGTTAGACTTAAATACACTTAAAATTAATTTATCAACATCAATTTGAAAGCCTTTACAATCAAAGTGTACACCTTATGCCTGCATAAGGAGCCCAATTTAATCCCAAAAACTCCCAAAAACAAGTAATATTCTTGTTGCGCAACAAGAACATACCTGCTAATTTTGAAAATTATGGTGATAAAATATTTAAAGAATAAGAATTAAAATTTAATCTACTGTCTTGACTTTAGTTTGATCTAGTGATTGTGATTGTATTTGAGGTTTTGTTTGTTTTTTGGGTTGCTCATGAAACAGTTTAAAATCTTCTGGTGAAAAATAGGGTCTTAATTTAGAAACATGCACAATAACGGAATTCTGTCCTGTCTCATAATTAAATTTATCTATTTCATAAGTTACATCAGAAAGTTTATTTATAATTTTGTATGGTCCAGAGAAAGTAGGTTCTAATTTTCGAGTGTTAGGGTATTTAAATTCTTCATAAATTACAGAGTCTTGTATTTTTAATGGGCATTCGACAAAATTTCGATCATAGAGCCTTTTACTTTTAAGGTGAAATTCCTGAGTTCGCGCTTTCGCAATTTTGAGGGCTTTGTCTACTGGAGTTGTATACATTTTAACTGCCTCACACAAAACCATTACCCTCCATTTTAAAAATCTTAATCAAAATTATCGTGAAAATTATAACTATATTTAGCTGCTAACTTTAACCAGAAATTTTATCTAATAAAAATAGAAATTGTAAATATCATAGTTATACCTTAATTGGGATCAACTTTTAATTCTAATATTTTATAAATCATAACAGATACAAAAATTTTAATGATAGGTAATTTCTTACTTAAAATCACAAAATTTACTGAAAAAATTAATTATATTTATCAGTCAAATCTCTAGCAACAGCCTTGCACAGTTCCATCTTTCTTACTGAATTTAAATAAATTATAAGAATCCGGGAACCAAAGCTCACTGTAACCAGAAATTCTAACAAATAAAAGGAAAAAACATAAATGTTAACTTAATTTTTAGCTCAAATGTTTAGTTGTAGGAGCATTATCATGAAAATACTGTATTCTGAGAATAGTTCTTGCTAACAAACAATAGAAAATGTATCTTTTTTAAAAAATTGGTTGCCTGTAAAGTCGGTATACGGGCGAAAGTTTTACGTGACAACGACTTTGAGTTGTAAAATAATTTTAATGTGAATATTCATTCGTATAGTAGGAAGAAGGATGAAATAATAGTAACAATTTAAAACATTTATTTATACAAAGAATTATATTTAAAACATTAATTTATACAAAGAATCTCGCACTGAATTTCATATTAACAAAATTTTATTTTTACCTTTACACATACATACGTATTTATATACAAATATACATACAATAACTTGCAATACACTGTGTTTGTTAAACACATTTTACTTCATGTTTATTGATGTCAAATGTTGAATTTTGTAAACAGCATATTAAAGAATTTTTCAATGAGCAGAATATAACTAAAGTAAAATGGCTTTCACTAATCACATATCATTAGTTTTCCATAATATACCACCGAATTACGAAATAAACTACACTTATTTTCTTTGTACTTTATACTAATAACTAATACATAACGTATTTCGTCTTAGTTTGATACTATCTAAAATTCCTATTAAGCACCGCCCCTTCCTTGCAGCGAATTCACATTCACGTTCAGAAAATGGTCCCACAAGTGACCGGAAAAAGTTAAGAGAAAAGTGAGCGCGTATCGTGAGCGGAGCGTAACGTAACGTAACGCAGTTTCTTGAAGTGTCTCCCGGCAAACCAATTTACAAGACGTTGTCACGTCAAAAAAAATAACTTGAGCTTCTAAGTTCTTTTATACTTCACTATTATTACGAACTTATCTTTAAGCGTGCATAAAAATATCATAATAATCTTTAATATGCAATAGTAATTGTCTAAGAATACCATACTCTTTACTTTAATCCTTAAGAACAAAAATGTTTCTATCTCCAACACATAATAATGATAATAATAATACTCATAAACAGGCAAGTAAATAAAATTCACGGACAAATAATCAAATAAATAAACCTGACAAACAGAGAATAATTAATTTAAATAAATACATAAAAAGTATACAAATAATAATAATCAAAACACTACGAAAAAAAAAAATCTCACCGAAATCCTATGGGTCTCAACTATCTCGAAAAAATATTTTTATTTTCACCAATTAGCAAGAAATGGTCTTGTAATTATTATTTTTTTTTTCTTCTTTTTCATCATAAGAGGACTACTTTTTCTCGACCAAAGCACTTTACAGGAACAATTCCTCTGTTTTTGTCACTCCAGAAATCATGAGACTATGGCAGTTCTTGTTTAAGAACACATCCAATAATGACGGGCAAATTATTCAGCGATCCACAGTTTTTATTATCACTTCGTTCCATAGCAAGTTTCTTTAAAAACCAAAAAAGGCAGCACAGGCATAAAACATCCTGTCGACTCTAGAAAAGACTGTGACATTTTAAAGTTAGGAGCCAGAAACATCATCGCCAGGGTCCCCGTTCTTTGCACAGAAGTCATGGCCAGCGAGGAAAAAAATAAAAAATAAATAAATGTAGAATATCCAATAAATCACTCATTGGTGGCTGTAAATTTATTTATTCAACTGTAGTCATTATAGAGGGAAAAACTCCTTTTTGCAAACGATCTTTTACCGAAATGTCCAAAAAATATTCCATCATTTACTTCAATCAGCCGTACTCATCGACGAAAGAACTCCAGAATCTCTCTCCTTCTCATCTCGAGACTTCCACCTTTAAAACTAAAAAGAAAATTCTAGAACTTTCTGTAATCTCAAACCATCATCCTTTTATGTAAACAGAATTCTTGTCCAGATACGAGACTATTTTACACAGACGATAAATTTATTTTTAAAAAAATATATTATTTAACCAATTTATAACCGACTCATAATTTCTTAGGCAGACGATTTTTATAAATGATTAATTTTAAGAGAAAAAGAAAAGAAATGAATTTATTAATGCACACATCAAAGGTTGACGGCGGAAAAATAAATAAATAGATAAAATAAAATAATGATATTTTTTGAAATTTTATGGTTTTGGAATAAATTTAATAAGATTTTCTTAAAAAGGGTTGATAAAAACATATAAGAAATCAGTTTTATTTGGAATATTAAGAAATAAAGTTTTAATTAAGAATATTTTTAATTTAGAGCCATCTTTTTAAATTTACGCATACTGGAATAATGTTTTTTTAAGGCAAATTAAGAATTTATATCGTCTGCATACAGATTAACAGATTAGATCTAGAAACAAGATTTTAATTTAATAATTTGAAGTAAGTACGGAACATTAGTATAAGAAAATTAAGGTAGTATAAAGGTTAGTTTTGGCGAAAAAATTTTAAATTTGTAATATATATATATATATATATATATATTTAGTTACTTGTTAAATTTAATATATTATATATGCATATTGATATATTCCATATTTAATATGAGCAGTTTGCTCCAACTGCTCCACGGTAGCTACGCCTCTGTTGAGGATGTAATATTCCGCGTATATGTATCGCATATAATTGTATCTACAGTCTCAGAAAAAAATCTTGAAACTTCCAATTTTAGACGTTTTGTTAAATATTTAGAAATATACATAAGGGATTATTCTGAAACTCCAGGTGTGTAAACAAAATAGTACACGTCATATATTATCACGAAGAGTTTTTCCCGATATCCAACAGAGGTCCGTCAACAAATTGAAAAAAAAAAAAAAAACGAAGATCTTTTGATAACCCTTTCAAAACTAATGAAGCAAAAAGGTTCAAACTGCAGATTATGATTAAGTGGCGTATTATAATATACTGTGTTCATTTTTATGAATATAGCATGTAAGCTCGTAAGAAAATTAAGGTTTTTATAAAAACGGTCTCAAATTTTTCCAAGTTCTTTTGCTTATAATTTGCAGAGTTCTTCATAAAACACAATGTTCTTTTCAGAAAATACGACATTCATGATTGTGCATAACACCCTGTAATCAGAATTAAAAAGTAATAAAAATTATATGACAAATGAGCAGGTTTACTAAATAATTTTTACTGCGCATGCGTCAACGCTATTAAAAATATTATTTGCATATTATGTTAGTTAAAAGCAACATTTGTTAAAATCTGAAAAACATAGCTTGAACATTCTGAAAATTATCGTCGATAAAATAAAATATAAATCAGTTATTCTCTAAATAAAGGAAAACGATAAGGACCTTTATCCAAATATAATAGTACGTGCAATATTGTGTAGGCACTAAACAATGCAATAAGAATACAGCCCCTCATCTATTTGCTTCCTTTTGTGAATAACGGATTTAGATCTTGTTCTATGGACGATAATTTTCAGAATTTTCAAGCTATGTTTTTAAGACTTTTACAATAGTTGCTCTATACATTTATCTAGCATAATATGCAAATGAAATTTAAATAGCGTAGACGCATGCGCAGTAAAAAAAAATATTTAGTAAGTCTACTCATTTGTCATACAATTTTTAGTATTTTTTAATTCTGATAAAAAAGTGTTATGTATAATGTTGATTGCCATATTTTCTGAAAAGAGCATTGTGTTTTATTAAGAACTCTGCAAATTATAAGCAAAAAAACTTGGAAAAATTTGAGACCGTTTTTATAAAAACCTTAATTTCCGTACGAGTTTACATGCTATATTCATGAAAAAGAGCACAGTTTATCACAGTAATCCACTTAATCATAATCTGCAGTTTGAACACTTTTGATGCATTAGTTTTGACAGGGTCATCCAAAAGATCTTCGTTCCTTTTCAAGTTGCTGACGGCCCCCTGTTGGATTTCAGGGAAAACTCTTCGCGAAAATATAAGACGTGTACTGCTTTGTTTGCACACCTGGATTTTCAGAATAATTCCTTATGTATATTTCTAGATATTTAACAAAACGTCTAAATTCTCGAGTTTCAAGATTTTTTTTGCTAATACTGTATATATGTATATATATATATATATATATATATATATATATATATATATATATATAATTCGTTTTAACAATTTATTTTTTACATTATATTATCAAGCTTGATGATTTAGAGCGTAATATTTTTTTCTAAACTAAATGTTATTTTACTAATACGTCAAGAAAAATTGTAAATATTCCAAAATATATGACCTCTTCTTAAATTAATCTTTAATTACTCAACCTGTCGCCCTGTGTTTAAAGATTTATAATATTCTAGTGTCAAGTCTCGTCAAGGTGTTACTTTTTAAAATTTAAAAGATTTTTCTTCCGACGCTAAAAAGATTGACATTTATAAAATTAGATTTTACAAGAATTTAGTCAAAGCTTCTTTAAGTTTTAATAATGTATATTTATGTAGCATAAAAATTACCTTTCTTAGTAAAAGTAATGACATATGGTTAAAATCTCTTTAAATTATTATAAACTAATTATTATAAACCGTTGCTAAATTATTATAAACTTTTCAGTTAATTATTTAAGTAAATATAAAAATAAATACTTTTTAAATGTATTATAAATGTAAACTAGTAAACTTTTAATAACATTTGGGTCAATCCATTTCAAGTTGTCCAGCACTGGTCGCTCGACCATTTTTAAAATATCTGAAATTTTTTGTTCAACAATCCTAACATGATGGAAGTTCAAAATGACCGTTATTTTAATTTTACTATTTTTTGTTTGTGCATGGCGGCCATCTTTGTTTCATCGTGTGCAGCGCTTTTCTCAGATACCAGGATACGCAAAATTGTAAATATCTCGTCTTTTATTTTCCTAATTGAAATGGGTTTTGCATCATTTTGTTTACAATAAAATAGGCTAAATGTGCGGTAGTAGAATAATTTTGAAAAATAAATTTTTACAGGTGAAACTTTAGCGAAAATTTTAAGATTTTTTTCAAAATCTATCCGTTTGCAAGAGGAAATTTTTCATACAAGGAAAACTGTCAACCTTACACAATTTTTTCTACAAATAGGTCAAAAGTGCGTGTACGCATACACCAAGTCCCAGATCTGGGAATTGATTTCTCTTTGCGAAAAAAATTCCAAAATTCGTCAAAAATTTCAAAAATCGCACTTTTTAGGCTTTGATATCTCTGGTGGGGCATGGGATAAAAATCTGAAATTCTGGCCTTTGATAGTATTGTGTAGAAGTGTCATGTACAAAAATTTCAAGAAGGAGATTTGACTACAAGCTGAGATATGACATGGACAATATGCGAAAACAATACTGCCAAACTATTGTAACCTACTATGTAATTGTTCATACCTCCAAAATTTTAAATTAAATGTTTATGGTACAAAGTTAAATGCTAATTACAAATATCTTCTTCATATGCTTCTGTGTGATTTAAACAATTCAGAATGTAAGCTAAGCCAATACACTATTTGTCCAGATGAATAAAGCTACTAGAAATGCTATTGTAACAATTTTACTCGGAACACATTTCAGGAAAAGTAAATTAGAGACAATGGGTTACAACTGATCGAGTTAACATGGTTTCAATTATTAAACCTAGAGAATTTCATTCAAATTAACAAGGGAAGACAAGACTTGGGTGGCTTCCAATAAAATTTTGAGAAAGAACAGCCTGATGGACTGACAAGAGTAACTGGTCGAACTCATAACATCTCTTGTAAATAGTGTGAAGCACTTTGTTGAGCATATATAGTATCTTTGCAAATTAAACATTTAATATTAAACTCTTTTCAACAAACGATATTTTCTGTGTAAATATTGTAATGAAAGAGACTAATTTCATTTCTCCTAATGTACTCATAATAGCATTTCTTAACATTTTTTAATCACCGTATTTCAGCTTATAGTCAAAACTCCTTCTTGAAATTTGTGGTGCATAACACTGCCATAAAATACTATCAAAAGCCAGAATTCCAGATTTTTATCTCGCGCTACACAAGAGATATCAAACTTCAATGTGAGGAAATAGCTGCACACGATGAAACAAAGTTGGCCACTATGCTCAAACGAAAAATATTAAATTAAAATAATAGTCATTTTCAACTTCCCTCATATTAGGGTTGTTGTAAAAAAAAATTCAAATTTTTTTAAAACGATTAATCAACCAAAAGATATTCGGGGACATTGAAATGAACGGATAGCATTTCTAGTACTTTTTGTTCATCTGGACAAATAGTGCATTGGCTTAGCACACAATCTGGATTATTTAAATCACGATTTAAACAGAATTTGAAGATTATCTTTGTAACTTTGCATCATCAATGTTTAGTTTAGCATTTTGTAGGTATGAACAAACGCATAGCATGTTACAATAGTTTAGAAGTATTGTTTTTACATATTGACCATGCCATATCTCAGCTTGTAGTCAAATCTCCTTCTTGAAATTATTTGTGCATAATACTACTATACAATACTATCAAAGGCCAGAATTTCAGATTTTTATCTCGTGCCCCACCAGAGACATCAAAGCCTAAAAAGTGCCATTTTTGACATTTTTGAAGAATTTCGGAATTTTTTTCGCAAAGAGAAATCAACTCCAAGATTTGAAACTTGGTGTATGAGTACACGCACGTTTGACCTATTTGTAGAAAAAATTGTGTAAGGTTGACAGTTTTCCTTGTATGAAAAATTTCTCTGGCAAACGGATAGATTTTGGAAAAAATCTTAAATTTTGTACTAAAATTTCACCTGTAAAATTTTATTTTTCAAAATTATTCTACCATCATACATTTAGCCTATTTTATTCTGAACAAAATGCTGCAAACCCCATTTCGATTGGGAAAATAAAAGTCGAGATATTAAGAATTTTGTGTATTCTAGTATCTGAGAAAATTGCTGAACACGATGAAACAAAGATGGCCGCCATGCACAAACAAAAAATAGTAAAATTAAAATAACAGTCATTTTGAACTTCCGTCATGTTAGGGTTGTTGTACAAAAAATTTCAGATTTTTTAAAAATGGCCGAGCGACCAAAAAATTATTTTCTGGACCACTTGAAATGGATAGACCCATTTTAAAGCATAACGATGCAGATGAATTTTTTATGTGCAAAAAATAAATACGGATATTATTGAAAATAAATCATTAAAAGTTTGTAATGATTTTTTTTCAGAATTTAAATTTAAGTAATATGCTACTGATCTTAAAAATATTTTTAATGTTAATAGTCTATAGCATAATTGAAAAATGAAAAATTCTCCTTTTCAAATAAAGATTTAAATATGGTTATATAATTTATTATTATGTTTATGTAAATAATATATTTCTTTTTATTTAAATTACTGCTTGCAAAAATGAAATGTGAATAATAATAACAATAATGGATATGTAAATAATAATGACAATAAATCCTTAAAAATTTACCGAGATTTTGTTTATTCATAATTTAAATCCAAGTAATATGCTGCTATTTTTAAAAGTATTCTTTACTTTAATAGTCTAAAGCTTTACTTTAAGATGAAAATATAGTCCTTTTCATATAAAGATTTAAACACGGATATAATTTATTTCTATGTTTATTAAAATGTTTTTTTCCTTTTTATGTATTATTGTTGGAATATTATTCTATTATTTAAATTAAGTTATGCTTTAAACCAAAGTTTCAAAGATTATACATAAATATGGATAATTTTGAGAATTGTATAAGTGCTAATGCATGTTTTAAAATTCTTATTCATTTTTCATTTTTAAATCATGTGTGTTTTTGATTTATTTAAATATTTTTGCATACATTTTGAAAGAACCTCTATTAATTCATAATCTAGAAAGGGAATTTAACGATTAAATCACTTTTAGTCGTATTTAAATTTAAATAATTATGAAAATCATCACTCAGTTTAATAAAAATTTTGAATGCTTTTTTATCGACGTATTATTAAAATTCTTATTTTTCTATTTGAAACAAACTGACTTAAAAAAGAAAAAAAACCTTCAACTTCTTGAAGTGAGAAGAATGCATAAATACTTTAATGAAATTAAAGGATAATTTCTTTTATTTTTAAATAATTTAATCTTTTAAAGTACTTGTTTGTAAATATTTAGAAAACGGCTTTAAGATGTAATTTAATATTATTAAAATTTTAAAGAGAGCACAAATACTTCACTTCGAATGCTGAAATTTAATTTAGAAAGCAGAAATAATTTATAATTTGTTATTTATTTTATCTTAAAGTGGTATTTTCGTTTTTGTTTTCGGAGCTGAACTTTTTATTATATTTAGTAAAATATTATATTTCATTAAGATGTTATTAAGTACTTCTAAAAGACTAAAGTATACGCTGTAACAAACATAAGTTATTTTACTTAAAAATGTATCTACATATTAAAGAGCTTACCATAAAAAAAATAAGCCAAACTTCTTTAACATGACTGTGGGGCATCATTATCTTAAAATCGTTTTTTAGCTGGAATATTTTCCAGATGCAGAAATTAGAATCTGAATTAAGCTGCAAACGACATTAATAGAAGAGAAAGATTAAAGAATTACCTAGGTAACTTTGTTTTCATTTCATGAATTACGTTACCGCAGAACGATTTAAAATAATTTTGTTATATTTTCTTCTCTAAAATTGTTATATGTTATCAACTATTAATCTTTTACGTAACATGATTTCTTTAAGATTTTTTCTTCAGGTAAGTTACATTTTTGAAACATTTTAAATTAATTTTGTGGAAAACTTGTGAAGAGAATATTTTTTCTTAAATCAAAGTGATGCGTGAGTTATACAATGAGAAATAATATATTTTCCTTTAAAAAAAAGTTATTAACATATTTGATTGAAATATTTCGAAACATATTACCCTGCATTACATCACATACACATTTAAAAAATATATTATTCAAATGCAGTCATACGATTTTGAAACGAATAGCATTCTTGACATTTAAAAGTGTCATAATTTTAAAGTATTATATTTAAAACCTTATCTCAATTTACTCAATTTTTATTGTTTTTAAATTAATTTGAAAAATGATTTCTGAAGAATCTATTTCTCTTTCAGATTACACGATTTATTTTAAACGAAAGATAAATCATTTTGCGTACTGTTATTTTGGAAACTTCTATAGCACGTACTCCTGAGAAAATTATATTCCGTTTGCATATATCTCTAATACAAAAATTACCAATTAATTATGCCAAAATCTCATAGCTCATGCAATGTAACAAATATTTGCAGAGAAGTGTGCCAAATTACTTATGCTGCAACCATTTTTGCGATAATTAATTTGCTCCTATGTATGCGACGTTCATCAGGATTTCCCTGGCTTCTGGCTTGTACAGCACTTTCCAAGCAATAGTAAATTATTATCACTAAATGTGTTTTTAGATTCGAGTGAAATAATTCGAGTAGGTGGTCGCTTGTCACAACATCAATCTCTATTTTGAGCCAGTAATATTATTTAAATTGTATACAAGTAGTAAGCAAAGAATTCTAAAATAATTCTATAAAGGAAATCAACATTCAATAAAATAAAAGTTTCATACCGGAATAAGTTCAGTATAGATGGGATCGTTGTCGAAAGAATCAAAATGTGTATTCTAAAGGTACTTTCTATGTTAATTCTGATAAAACTTACATAAATCTCTACACATACATAAGAAGCAAAGTTAATTATCGCAAAAAATGGTTACAATATATTAATTTAGCGCATTTCTCAGAAAAGTTTGTTGTGTACGAACTGTAGTATTTTGGCATAATTAACGTGCTGTTATTTAATTCAAGATGTATCCAAACAGATTTTACGTCAAGACAATAGAAGAGACTGATGACATAATTGGGAATTTTCGATCGCGTTTTAGGAAACCAAATAAAGAAATGTCTATCTTTTTGCTTAGTGAGTAAAACTGAAAAAGGAGATAGAGGTTTTCATCGACTACCAAACATAATCACAAAAGATGTAGCTAACGAAACTAAACTAAAATAAGACACTATTAAAAATTTTGCTGCTGTTTGAACTAAATTTTGGTGCTTAGTAGCTGCCATTATAAGATGGGGCAATATCTAGCATTTGGAACTTCCTATTTCAATCTCGTTCCAACTACTGGAACCATGCTTCAACAGGAGCTCCAAATATTGGTTAAAGATTTCACCATCTTACAGTGGCAGCTATTGATCATCAAAATTTGGTTCAAACTAGGAAAATATTTTTAACAGTGTAGGAGATGCTTTTCTAACGGCTAATTTAGGAGATATCTTATATCTATTTATAAAAATAAAGATAGGAATTGTATGTGCAATAATGAAAATAAATCATCGGTGTATTGTGATATATATACATTTATATTGAACAGTAAATATATTATTCTTAGTGGAAAAGGAACTTTATTTGAGTTATTATATGGTAGGAAAAGTGAATAAAGGTATGGTAAAAGGAATTAACTTAACATATAATAATGATATCCTAATGCAGGGGGAACTGGGGCACATTGATACAGCTTTTTTCTAAGATTTTGTTTGGTGTTCAGAAAGCAGAAGTTTCTAATTATTTTTCCATGTTATGTCAGTAAAACTTGTGCAGTGTGTTCTAAAAATGTACAATCGTTGTTTTATATATTATTTTTGCATGTAATTAAAAAAAGTCATTAGTATCAATGTGCCTCATCCCCGGGGCATATTGATACACCAAATGGGCACTTTGATACGTCTGGGAAAAATGGAGATAAAATAATACCAATGCAATTTTTCATAGAAAAATAGCTGGTAAACCATTTTATATTTATTTATAGAAATTCAAATCACCCGCAATTTATTTGTAAGCAATATAAAAGCAATCAAAATGAAATGTATAATGATCTGATGTTCTGGCTGTTCCTTGTCTGATTGTTAGCTGGGGTAACTTTGTCATACCTGATACTTCAACCCCAGCATTATCTTCTTTTTTAGAAAAGATGAAAAAATTACCAGTTTTTCTGTTTATAAATCGGTATATAAACAAAAAATAAAGGATAATTATATTAAAAATTCTGTTTATAATATAATTATAACGTACTGTTCTGCAGCTTGTTTCTCTTATCTAACATTTCTCATGTCGAAAATACTTTTTTCTCTGAAGAATCGATATAAATTAAAGAATTTCCGGGCTTCCGTCTTTTTCTTTTGTTAGTTCTACTAGCACTAGATGTTGGGCAAGTTCGTACATCTTCTGTTTGTAAAAATACCATAAAATGTTCTAATATAAAGAGATTAGAGCTATTTTATTTCAATAAAAACTAATATTAGAAACGTTTGAAAAAAATGGTTGGATTAAGGAGTGTACGGTAAAAAAAAATAATATAAGGTAATGAAAACATAACCTATAAAAGGATTTAGGTTGTATCAATGTGCCCCGGCATAGACTGTATCAATATGCCCCATACTGCTATTTTGAATAAAATGAGCCTCAAACCCAACATGTCATAATTTATCTAACAATAAAGAATCAGGAACTGATAAAGATTAGCTTTACTTTCCACGGAGAGTATCCATTTCGGTCGAAAATACTGGAACATTTTTATAATACCATTTCAATTGTACAGCTCAAATTTACTTTTGACTCATATAATAACAATAATAAACAATAAATCACCCGTCCTATTTTATCAAACAACTGAATCATTCCAAGACTTTCTGCATGTAGTTGAGTGCACTAACACCACCTATTGGAG
Organism: Maratus speculifer; assembly: GCA_964019185.1. Classification (NCBI taxonomy): domain Eukaryota; kingdom Metazoa; phylum Arthropoda; class Arachnida; order Araneae; family Salticidae; genus Maratus; species Maratus speculifer. Next base: position 75,474,167 of record OZ025296.1, on the reverse strand, counting down.
ATGCTGTGAAACTTCCTGTAATGACCCTGTGAGCAGTAGAAAGGATGTATCAATGCGCCCCATGTATCAATGTGCCCCAGTTCCCCTTACATTTAAATTTACATAAATAGGTCGTCATTTGATTTCAATTTATCTTAAATCAAGAAATTAAAACATTTAGCGATCAAGAAATAAAGAGTAAAATGTACATAAAACTGAAACTTAAGACATGAAACATGAAAGTTATTGTTTAACTAGACACGGAGAAAAGCAAGGGCGTTCAGTATATAAGTAATCTTGAAGACGGCCAAGTTATGATTAAACGTATTCGGTGTAAAGTATTGAGTTTTGAATTTTTAAAGCGGTTTTTAATTGTAATAATATCTTTTGCATATATCTTTTATCTCCTATGTATATTTTAGCAAAAATTGCGTAATTTTATTTTGATTTATTCATGGTGAATTTTAAAACATTTACAGTATTTAACATAATGCACATTGCTCAGCTCAAGAGTAACATCTTTATTTTAAAAAATACAAATGATTGCTATAATTTTAAATTAATTAAAAATGCTATGTTGTAAGTCTGGTGCGAAAAAAATTCATTCAAAAACACACAAGAGGCATGGCGTTCTCGTTACACTGCAAAAAGGATGATAGTGAATAAATAAATAAAAAAAATAAATATTAAAAAAACCTGAGAAACAATTGTTAATCTACAGAAATGTAATATAACTTCGAACAAAAATATACAAAATCTCTTTCGCGTTATCATTAATTTAGAAAAATGTTATTTATCCTTAAAAGTACCTCAAGAAAAAATATATTTTATAAATACAAAGGACCTTTCTTTCTGTCTTTGAATTTAAAATTATACCATGTAGATTTTATGGTTTCTATTTCTAATAGTTTTATAATATCTTTTTTCTAACCTGAATATTAATTTTATCGGTCCCGTCAATTCTTTGAACTTAACATGAGTTAAAACATGAATCCGGTTGTAAGAGTAACAAAATAATAATACTTTTAATGTCAATATTTATGTTGCTTTATTTACCTAGAAAAAATACTTTTTCAACATGCAAATGCTTATTTTAAAAATTGATCACATCTAAAAAACGTATATTTCCAACTAGTAAAACTTTTTAGTACAAATAAATGTACTCCAAAACGTTTCTTACTGAACATCTGACTCAGCAAAGCACATTTTGTTCTTACAAAATCTTCTTTAAATATCGGAATTATATTGGCTCCGGAGGCTTCTAAAGACAAAGAACGCTTTTCATAAACATAGAGAATTCGAAATGGTTGCTTTTTTTCCATCGTTGTTAGAATATATTTTCTTAGATTAAAAACTTGCCTTTTTTAGTGTAAAAAAAGTTATCGTTATCTCACATATTCCGAAAGATTCATACAAATGTAATGTTATCTCGTTTGTTTAAATCTGGTAACTTGCTGAGAGTTTATATACATACATGCATGCATATATGAATTAATTTTTTTGTGGCAAAAGTACTAAAAATAAGGATTTTCAATCCTTTTTCGCAAATATTTTTTGTAAAACCGTTTAACAGAAAACTGTTAAGTTTTATATGAAAAATATATCCAGGTTTTGATTTACATAAAATGTTCAATTGTTCAATCTATAAGTACCGCCTACCTTGAATACAATATAACCATATAGTATGTATTTCAACAACGTCTTCGAAATGAGGTGCAGAATGTTATACCGGTAATACAGAAGTGAACCCATTAAATCCTAACGGCATCATGTAGTACCGGAAATCTATGAACTATTTGTTATTGTTGTTGCGGTTTTTCATCAATATTTCATCATCATTTTAATGGAAGCATTATATTTAGTTAGATGAATTAAACTTTGTCGTAAAATCAAGCGAAATCTGCTTAAAAAAAAGGCGAAAAAGTAAATTCTTGCATTTTTTAGAGTCAAATAATTCCAGCTTTAATGGGTAAAAGTAAAAGTACGGCGAACAGTAAATCCAAAAATAAAACAATTTCATTAACATATAGCATAATAAAGCTTTGGCATTTTTTTATAGTGTGAAGAGAAAAATTCGAAATTTACAAGAAATAATCTTCAAATAACCTAGAATAATTAATATATTGCACTATAAAATATGTTTAACTTTTGTTATCAGAAAATAGTAATTATAGATTTATTGTTTTCGTATAATTTTTAAATTAATTTTGTGTGTCCCATATATTAAAAAAAACTTTTGCAAAAAAAGTTATCGTACATGAATTATGAAACAAAATATATAAAAAACACACACATAAAACTCCATTTGACACACTTACATAATTTTCTGTGTAAATCGGAAGGATTAAATATTTCAGAATGCTATTATAAATTCTTTAGAATACTGAAGCATAACATAAAATTTATATCTATTATTTCATCAAGATATACATTTATCACTGCTAAATGCTTCCTACAGAACCGCATATACCTCACTTCACCCGATTTTCTTAAAAGATTTTGATTGATAGTATTACTTACTTGACAAATTTTCCACATCATTAAAGTTTTCATTTTGTTCAAGAAGTCCTTTGATATATTAGGTACTTCATTTATGGCTCAATTTGCCACAGAATAACATAATGATGAAATGAAGTCATGAAATATTCCTTCTTAGGTTTTTTAGAAAATATTGTCATTGGATCTGGGTATTTTTGTTTACTTCGTGTAAAAACGTGCAGATATATTTTACACGCATATGTTTCGCATTAATAAACTGTCATTATGTTTCATAGTAAATAAAGGTCTTTTCATTAATGCTAAATTCTACTTATATATACAGTGCGTTTCAAAAATATACAGGCGCAGATGTTTTTGAAAATACATTTTATTAATTCCGTATAAGAAATTAAACTTTAAAACGCATGTTAAAGACAATGAACTAAACTATTATCGGAGTTTAAATTTAAATAAAATAATGTCGACTCGAGTGATAAAAAAAATTATAAATTACGCTGTTTCATAAATATCTATATTATAAAGGCCAAACGTATCTGTGCGTAACGCATACGTCATTTTGCGAATGGCAACACTCTCACATACAATTCGGTTTTGCAATTTTCGATTCTGCGAATTTTATGCTTTTACATGTCGCACATTTTCAATTTTTACACCGCTGTATAGAGAAAAAAAATGTACTTTTAAATGCAATTTGTTTAAAAGTTGTATCTCAATTTATTTTTGAAATATTAATTTTTTAAATAGCTTTCAGTACGAATTTGATAATTGTGGCAACAGAAAAACGCCATTTTTGCTTAAACTTGATAAAAATTGAAATAAAAATACTATTTTAAGAAAATCGTCTGGTATAAAATCCGATGAATTTTGGCTTTATTTTGTTTTTATTCATGAATTAAAGGGGGGGGGGGTCATTTGCTGCAAATTCATTTTACAAATTATACAACACTTTCTCCTTACAAAAATGGATTATAAATAATATTTGAGTGACTTCCCACCGTTTTTAGTTAATTCGTATCTAAAAGATGAAAGAGTGCATTTTATTTTTCTGTGTGTTATAATATTTTCCAAATTTTGAAAAAAATAAATAAATAAGAATGATTTTACATGAAACATGGAGCTATTATAAACAAGCAAGCAAAGTTGTATTAATCATCAGATGCCTAATTTGTTTAGCCAAGTGTCTTGCATATTGTTTTTTGCTGCGTTTGTGTATTATTCCGTCATAATGACGTCATATGCATACTTTTCGATGTTGCCTAAGATAAGTTTAAATTACCGTACTTTTCAGCGTATAATCCGCGGATCAAACAATTTTTTCTGGGCCCAGAAATTTTATTTAATTATAGGAGCCAAATGTTTAAGACGATTTAACAAGTTTCGTTTTAATTTTAAAAAAGCCTCGGTCGAAAAATAATTGTTTGAACCTCGGATTATACATCGGAAATTACGGTACCCAAATGAGCAAAGTTGTTTGCCGAGTTTCAACTGAAAAGGTGCCGCGGAATATTTAAATTTCTAAAGATAAGTATTGGAAAATACGCCGTTTTAAAGCTAATCGATTAACAGCTTGTCAAATATATATAAAAAATCTGGAAGCATCAAAAATCCGTTTTAAAAGTTTGATTAATTATTTACAATTTAAATTCAAGAAAACGATCTGGTAGACTAGAAAGTCCAGTGAAAGATTAAACCTCAAGATTATTCGATTTGTTTCGTTAAAAAAATGTCATTCCGACAAAATTCTGAATGAGTTCATGGTATGATCTCACAGTACATCGTAGTATAAAAAAGGTAAACATATTTGTGTGCTTGCATATGTACTGATTTCATTTACTAAAAAAAAGAACACAAAGAATAAATGTGAATTTGGGCTAAAGATCATCTGCAGAGCAACGACAAATAACAGCTACTTATTTTTTTCAGATTATAAGAGGTTTAACTTAGATGGTTTAGATGTTTGGAATTCCTATTGGCACTAATTAAGACGTGAACCTGGAGCTCTCTTCAGTAGGCAGAATGGGAGTACCTTCACTTTTAATACAGCTACAGATATTGCTTTTCTGGAAAGTAAACAGACATCTAAAGAGCATATAAATGTATTCGATAATAACTTCTAGCCAATTTCAACTCTTGGTGGTCGAGTTTATTTGTATCAGAAAGATAATGCACTGCACACATAGACTCACAAAAATGGCCTGCTGGTAACAACGTCCATGTTATGGTGTGGGGGCACAAGGTCCTTATTTAAATCCAGTTGAGATTCTATGAGGAATTCTTGTTCACAGTGTGTAGCATCTGGAAGAAAAATTTCAAACATTCTCGAGTTGAAAAAAAGAAATTGAACGAAGTTGGTTTGATATAAATTCAGAATATTTGGGTGACTATCAAAAAACACGAAAATTGAAGTCCGCACAGTAAAATTCCTATTAATCCTTTAACGGACAAAACATTTTCATTGCTAAGATTTCGAAATAAATGAATGACATTGATAATTGTGAACAAATATATTTGTAAATAAGAAGAAAAAGTAAATTTTCACATACATAATAAAGTGGATTTTTTTAAATTAAAATTCTGGTGTCATTGTTGCACATCGGAATTAAAATTTTACGATTTCGTAGAGAAACAATTGAACGTTAAAAAGTTAAATGCTATGCAATGTAATTTCTTTTGATATATATTAATAAAAAATTAATATATATCAAATATAATACATATATAATAAATATATAATAAAAAATTTTCAAGAGACATTACATTTCTAATAACATAAATAATGCAATTAAAAGACTTTAAGATTAAGTTTGCCATTTTCCTGGCATGTCACTCAGTGATGTGTGCAGAGTAAAGGGCCTTTTGCTATACAGTATAAATATATATTTCTAGTTTTTTTTTCTGAAAAATATTTATACACCTTATAAAACAATACATGAGGAAAATAACGAATTCTATATTTTACAAATAATCTTCCATAATTAAATGTGATTGTCACTGAAAAGAATTTATTTCACTAGAATGCTCATTTTAGTTATTTATCAGGTATAAATATTGCGCAGAAGGGTAATTCGTCTTATTTTTGAGATAGTTCAAGTCAGAAATAGTAAAATCATACTTACCAGGAAGATCTTTTCGATATATCTTTGAAAATAATGCGTTTAATGTCTCTGTAAAAATTGAGTAGAAATGTATCATGTCATTTTCTTGGTTTCCCAAAATTAAAAAATTAAACTAAACAACCCAGGAAATTTGAGTTACTATATTGAAAACATATTCCTTTAAAGGAAATCAAAATGTCAGACCTAAAAAAGAAGAATGTAAAAAATATTTTAGAATGAAATTGTCATTATCCGGACTGTCATTATCTTGGCATACATATTTTATGAAATGACTACATAAAAATTAACTTATTATTTACATTCTCAAATATTTATCAATTTAACATCAAACATACTTTATTATCTAATGGAAAATAAATTTACCTCTTGAAATTTTGGAATTACTTTCAGCGGATACTTACATCATCTTAAATGATCAAAATTGGTCATTTTGTCATATTCACCCACTTGCACAATTTGATAAACAGAATGCCAGATAGAATATTTGATGTCATTAATAAAAATTGGTATGACTGTTGGACAATAATTCAGAAAAAAGTAAAAAAAAATTTAATGAGGCGACATTTTTTTAGTTCAGTTATCAATTTTCTTGTTGAAATTATTTAAGTCAAATTTAATTTACTGTAAAATGTCTTTTTGGCATTCTACTACATCTCAAAATAGTAAACGAATACATCCATCATTCACTAAAAATTTCCATTAATGTTTTTAAAGTTCCGTACTTAAAAAAGTGAAGGAGAACCACTATATAATCACTCCTGTGTCTGTCTGCCACCCATTTTATTCATCAACAATGGAATGTAGAAATTTGAAATTTGGTGAAACAATAAAAGCAAATAAAACAATCCAGATATTTATAGATCATTCACGATTCACAAATAAATTTAGGAAACATTCTGTGAGACAGATTGAATTGCTTTAAAAAAAAGTCTCCTTTGTGTATGAATTTGGATATATTGTGAAAGCTTTCGTTACGCCGAGCTTAAAAATACCTTTCTTTTAGTTTTAAGTATTAAATTTTCAGAAATACCTTCAAAAATGTAATGAAAAAAAGTGTTTCTCTCCAAATCTATCCCAATAGAAAAAATGAAAAAATTAGGGCTATTAAACATTAATTAAAATCTAGAGAAATCTATAGCGGACCCTGGATCATACAGTTTTTTTTTAAAATCGCATTTTTCCGTTGCATACAAATTTAGATTTTCATGCGTTCAGCCAAGGATGTGAGAAGCGCTGGAGGTGCCTGTCGTTATAGAAGTATAAAAGGGCTGCTGAAAATGGATTTCGAAAAATGTTATCGCTGTTTAGCTTACATATTAATCCTTAAATATATAGAATGTTTAGACATGCTTAAGACATTAAGTACTCTTTGTGCCACCAGTGTCTAAAGATCACAAATGTTAAAGATGTATTTGTGTAATGCAATAGGTCCTACATTTATTGTACATTAATTCTCATACTTTTCCGGTTATTTTCATCATCTCATTTGGCTTTTGTTTTTAAAAATTATCTTCCAAAACAATCTTCTTTCGTTATTTGTATTGATTAATGTCAATCAATTCTGATTGTAACTCATTTCCTCTTTTTCCGATCGTCTCTTATTTTATTTTTCTTACTATTTTCTCATCTTGTACTACACTGTATTCACAATTGAAAATTGAGTTGCATTGATAGAGAACGGTATTTAGGTGGCATTTAGAATAATTGCTTAATAAAGAATCAAATATGGACTTTTCAGGCAATCAGGCAATATTAAAAAAATTATGATTGAAACTTTAATTCTATTGCCTTTTATGTTTTTTGCGTTTTTTTTTTCCTTTTTTCTTACCAGACAATGTAAATTGAAAGCTGCTATTGATGCTATTGAAAAGCAGCATGCTATTGAAATTTTCGTTTAACTGAACGAAAAAATAATATGGGATGTAATGTTACAGTCAAAGCCCTAAATTAGCCAATTCGCGAATTGGGACCATGATGCTGGCATATGTAAACAATTGTAGTTTATTTACGAATGACAGCGTCTAGCAATCATTCTTCTATCTAAAAATATCTTGAATTACAGCTTATTCTGATAACATCATGAAAATATTGCCATTTTAAAACATATAATGATAAATATTGCTTAAATCTTAAAATGTCTCCTATTTATGACTTTCTTTTAAATGCAGGCATGACATTTTAAGTGTTATTTATTCAATATTGATTTAAAATATTTAATTTCAAAATTAATTAGTTACATATATTGAATACTTTAATAAAACATAGTTAAAAGAAACTTTTCTTTTTTTAGCAAATATTTCATTTTTTATAACATTATAAACAAATACCGTATATACTTGTTTATAAGTCGCCCCCCCCCCCCTAAATTCTAATGCAAACTTTTTTAAAAATAAATAAATTTTCGTGCATAAGTCGAACCACTAATATGGCTAAAAATGATTTGCATTCGAAAATAAAAATAAAAATAATAAATTTTCATTAAATTAGTAAATTCTTTTTAACTTTTCTAATAAGACTTTTTTTTTATTCAACGTTTTAAAACTATATAATTATGCAAAACGGAAGATGCTTAAACTAATCTGATGTCTATTTACATTAATATAATGATATTTAAAAGAAAAAAATCTTTCAAAAATCTATTCAAGTTTTATTTTCAAGAGTAATCAACTTCTTAGACTGTTGAAACATAGTACTTCTTTGTATTGTACAGTTCTTCGGAGAGATCGGAGAAGCATTTTCAAGTTGAACTTTTTTGAACTTATTTTTACAATGGGCATAAAATAATGAAAATAATACCACTGTATTGAGAGGATTAAATGAAAATGGTTGCAGAACAATTACAGAGCTTTTTTGCTGAGAGGACCACTGTTCGCTTTGATCTCTCTCTACAACCTTGACTTATACTGAATTGCAAAAGAATTATTATTTTTACTAATCCTGTATAAGTCAATCCCTCTATTTTCAACCCCCGAAATTTTGTCTGATATTCTTCTACAAGTATATATGGTAAATTTTAAAAATAAACTTTCAGAATTTCAATTTGATACGTAATTGACATTAAAAACATACTTTGAAGATTATAGTATGAAAATTATTTTGCGAGAGAGAAATTGCTAGCGATAAGAAAGATTTTGCCAATGCCTTCGCTATTTTCTATAATATACATATAACCATTGACATTTATTTAAATTATAATGTTCATTGCTCATTCATAGAAAAGTTTTTAAAAAATTTTCTAAACACGACGTATAGAAATTAAAAATGTTATAGACATTAAATCATTATAAAATTTTGACGTAATCTTATTAAGTTGAAGCGCGAAATATTTTATCTTGAACAACATTAATCTTTATTCTCATGTTACGAAAGTGTGCAATGGAAAAAAATGTAACATCTTTATTTAGACAAAGTTTTCATAAATCCGTATCTCATGCTTTATATTAAAACTCAAAATGTCAAAGTATTACATCTCGGTTAAGTGATTCTAATTGAAGCAATATGTCTATTTATACTATCATAAAGCTATTTTTAAATAACATTTTCTTCTAGGTTTCTCATACATCTTAGTGTTTTATCATTTATTCATTTGCTTACATATTAGTAGAATATGAACACAAAAAAGTAAGATTAAATACTTTATTGTACATCATATACAATATGTCATAAATTTAGCATTTTTTAGTAAAACACAAAAAAATGAAATATCGGAGTGAAAAATACATTTTAACATAAAAATGGATGCTTGTTAACAAAATTACAAAGGTAGTTCTCAAATACCATCTGATTTAAAATTTCATCCGTGTTCTGAATAATTTATAGCAAAGATAAAGGAATTGCACCAATTTCATTACCCCCAAATATACGGTTGTGGTGTGTCAGGTGGTTAGAGAATTTGACATCAATTTATCCCTTATTGGGGTTTTTTTTTTCAATAGTTCTGACTTACTAAATAGTGACCAAATTTTTTTTCTTTCTGAAATGAATCGGTTCTAAAAAAGTGTTTTTTGCCTTGTGGATTTAGATTTCTTTAAAAATCTATCTGTTTTTCAGAATTTATTTTAAGAAAATTAAGCACCTAATTAAGCAGCCTTATTTAATATGCATCTATATATATGTATACATGCATATTTATTATTATGTCATTTTTTCCTTTCTCAAAGGCTTTAAAATATTTTAACAAAATTTTACCAATGAAAGTTGAATGTTGTTTACATCAGTGAGAATGAGCCTTATATTAGTTGAAGTGATGATATTACACTAAACAACAAAGAAACAATTGCAATTGTGAAATTCCATAATAATATTTGACAGTTTTTAACTGTAAGATGATACTTAATCTCTGATGAAAATAGCAATGCATTGCAAATACTTTAGTAATATTTTCTCTATATACTAAATATTTTCTAAATTTATTCAGATAATACAAATTCTGTTCATAAATTATGACTGTACTATTTTATGGCCTCATAGTAAATTTAACAGAGAATGGCATGCAGTAAATGCAGCTTAAGGCTATCCTGTTTCTTTTTATTCGGAAAAAACAGAAGAAAAAAGCTTTTTTATATTTACTGACAATGAATTTTTTATGACCGAGAAGTCATTCGTTGTTAATATTAAGAAAACTTTTGCATGCATAAACATGAAATTGGAATGATGTTCAATAAACAGCTGATGCAGACAGTTTTTAATTAATTGATTATTATTATTTTTTTTAATATTTAATGCTCAATTTCGTCGTAATCGTTCTATTAAAAAAGTGTTATAGGAGAAAAACCTACACACATATGTTTAAACATTTTTTGATCGTTTTATGCGTTAGAAGTTTTCGGTGTGCAAAGTGCATTTATTACTTTAATTTGACTTATTTTTGAAGATCCGTTTCCATTTAAAATTCAAATTTTCGGAATTTCGACAGATATTTTTTACATATTTTAGAAAAAAAAGTATTATTTTAAATTGTTGCCAATTTTAAAAACAGCGCAAATAATAATATTTCCTTCAAATAAAATTTTTTTTGACACGTGGCTATTATAAAAAGAAAAAAAAGCTTTTAAAATTAGAAATAAATGAATACGCGTTAAAAACAGGAAAATATAAAAAATTAAGTAATAAAAACTATTTTTGGAAGTGAATTTTAAAATAGAAATAATTTTTTTGATAATACATCCATATGCGTTAAAAGTCGTAAATGAAGGAAATTACGTCTTATTTAAAATAAACAAATAATTAACAGTTGGCAAAACAGTTTAAGTTAAAAATATATTTGCTCAAGACATTTATTTCAAGTTAAAAAAAAAGACTTTATCTATTATCCTGAATTCTAAGAGAGTGAAAATAATATTTCCTTTCTAACAACAAACGTAATTTCATCTAAATATTAAAAAACAGAAAGAAAACATTGACGAAACTTACGTCAGGTTTAAAACGTTATAATAGTTTAAAAATACATTTACACGAAGAATTTCATATTTCTAGATGATCATTTAATTATACTTGCCAATCACAAAATGACGAAAATAAAAATATTTCATTTCAAGGAACACAGATATTTATGCTTAAATGTTACAAAGAAAAATTCTTTAACATACTTTAAAAGAACTATATAGGAGAAATTACGTCATATTTTAAATGTCCAAACAATAATAATGCAAACCAGTTTAAATTTTTAAAAAAGTCTGCGCGAGACATTTAATTTCATATTTTGAGGTAATCCTTTCAACTATTTTTCGACAATTCTAAGACAGCGTAAACAATATTTTCTCTCTAACAATAAAAGTATTTTAACGTGAATATTAAAAAGATTAAGAAAACTTTAGTCAAAATTTCGTCAGATTTAAAAAGATGCATTTCAAATGTTTTATTTAATAGAACTTTCTTATAGCGTTGTAGGAAATACCGAGAGATAAAGAATCTGCTTACTTAATTCATTTTATCTATTTTCAAAATTTTAACTTTTATTTATTATTACTAAATACGAAAACAGACATTACATCTCTTAACAGCGGCTAATTTGCCCTTAAAATTCTCTAATCAATAGAAAATGAATGAAAACTTATTTAAAGATATATTGCCATTATATTCTTAAATAATAATTCAATCTTTTTAAAGTTGACGAAATTAGCGTGCTTTTAGAATCTGGGATGACCAAACGTTGGTTAGGGTGCGTGGCAGATAAAGGACAGAGCTTTTTAGGTTTGTAAAGAGATGTGAATTACTTTATGATCCAGAAATTAATCTTCTGGAAAGAAAACAAAAATACCAAACACACGCTTTTCATTTTCATGTAAATTTCTTTTTCGTTCCTAAAAATATTTAGTTTGCATCTCAAACTACAATGTTATGTAGTATGTACACAAAATTTTTCTTTTTGTATATTATATATATATGTGTGTGTGTGTGTGTGCGTGTGTGTTATGCAGGATTTACAAGTTAAATTGTAAATTTCAGAGTTGGTTGGTAACATTTTACACAATTAAGACGCTTAATGCGCTACAGAATATGTAATGTGTACATACAAACAGACATACCAGCGCTTGTATTTGGCAATTTACATTTCTTTTTACACTTTTAGACAAATAGTTTTCGTACCATCAGTACACTTGTTTTATAAAGTTTATTAAATCCGTTAGGTTTTTTAAATCTCAAGATTTTAAGTAGGGGAGAGGGGGGCACGTTTGAACACTCTAAATATTTTCCTTCAATTAAATTATTTTTAAAAAAATGTTTATGACAATACGTTACTACTTCTTCAGTGCAATAAGTATACAAAACTGCACCATTTTGTATGCACAATACTGTCTAAGCAAGATATGTATTTTTCTCTTTCTTAAATCTGAACTTAAGAAAATAAAGTTGTAAGATTTTGTTGGCAATTTTTCTTCCCTAAAATGTTGATTTATCGTTCAACACTTATATAAAGATGTAATCTTTAGTTTATAAGCTTTGTTTTATTCAAATTCCTTAGCCGAATTGAGCAAACAATTGTAATGTTTAATGCCCCCATGCCATGGGGCACCATTGAACAAAAAAGTTGGGGCAACAGTAAACATCAAAACTATGAGATAAAGAGTTGTTGATGTACCTAAATATTATTATTATTGGAATTTTTTTCTATGTAAGAAGAGGTTATTAAGAATATCAACGAGCATGGACTTATATTGTTAAAAATCTCTCCTTACTGCACACATGTATTACGATCTCTAGATCTAATCAGCGATGGGAAGTTTAAAATCTAAAATGATGGTGATAACTACAAATCCCGGGTACACAATAATGGATCATGATTTAGCAAGTTTGTCTAACAAAGCCTATAATCTTTCATTTACTCTTTCGAAACATTATTTTTCGTTTTCGTAATAGATAAAAAAGGATTTAAGTCAGGTTTTCTTTGATAAAAAGAGTGAATGATAATTTTTAATTTTCCAGAAGCATCAGATATCATATTGGAGTATTTCAAGGATTTTGTAAAAAGGTTTTCACAACCAAACATAACTATAGGAACACTCTGTGTTGTTAAATCAATAATTTTTTATATCAACTTTGATGGATTTAAGTTTGGTTAAATAATAGAAAAATTAGTAGTTTCAATAAAATACAGTTATTTTATTTTATTAATATTACTTTATATGCAGATTTTTTTATGAAAACTCTGAATATTTTCATATTTGATTCATTTGTTGAAAGATACCCCTTACTTGTTCAAAGATACCCCTACATGGAGCAGGTTTAATCAGAAATCTTTCAACTTTTTAAATTCTCTGAACTTTTTTAATTTGCATGGAAATCTTTTAGTTTCTGATTCATATGATGAAGAAATGCATTGTTTTTATTATGTAATACTTAAAAGGCAAAAATATAATTTAAATAAGAAATATATTGATGTTTTTTTTAATTGTTCAAACGTGTCCCCTTTTCCCTACTTCACCTTTTATATAAACATTTTAATAAAAAATTTATATTACTTGAGAGGTGTTACAAAATTAAAAAGAAATAACATTGACATGCTTCGGATCCGTCTAATAAGATCCATAATAAATAAAAAATGCTTGTTTTAGTGGGTAAATTCAGGCATTTATTTATTTTTGAGTGTAGACAGCTTTGGGCAAATGACTCAAAAGAGGCCTTGTTTTTTTAATTTATAGAATTTTTTTTAACCAAAAATGCAGATTATGCATTAAAAACTAATAAAAGTTACATATATCTCATTCACTATGTTGTTAAAACTATTTCGCTTACAGGTGTTTTATTCAAAATCATTCAAAAAACACATAACATCTTATTAAAATAACAAGAAGTCCTTTATTCAAGAAACCTCTTTTAGCTTAAAATTATGATTTTATATAGGATCTTCCTTTTAAGGAATGAGCAAATATTTTAGAAAAAAGTTTAATCGAAGATGCTGAAATATACTGAAAATAACTTTCAATATTTATGCTGGCGGGCTCGCAAACAGTAATGTTTGATTAAAAAAATAAACTTTTTTGTAAATATAGTGAATGTTTCAGTTCAGTCAATTTATAGTGACAGTCAGAATTTTAAAAGTAAATATTTTAACAGTAAACAACAACAACAACAAATAAATATTTATATGTAATATAAAACTGTACATTATTTTTAAAGATAATGATAGTAAAAACGAAAAATGAAGTACGCGCAATTTGTCGCACTTTATTTAAATATTATATTTTAAAAAATAAAATAAATTAGTGTTTGTTTATTATTGTTTGTTTTTAACCATTTTATAGAAAATAGTACCAAATCAAACGCATTGATGATGGTATGATATCTATTACATAATACAAGAAACAACATATAACAACTTAATTTACTTGGGAGCTCTGCCTCCTTTGAGCTACGCTAGACATCCCCCCGTGCTTAATCCCGCAATTCTAAAAGCACGTTAATTCATTTGCATTAGAGAGATCGAATAATAATTGAAAAGAATAGTGGCCATCTCTCCAAACAGATTTCCATTCATTTTTCTCTGATTGGAGAATTTTAAAGCAAAATCAAGCCCTTTTAAGTTGATACAATGGATGTTTTCGTTTTTCATTAACAAAAAAAAAAAAAAAAAAAAAAAAAAAAAAAAGAGAAAGAAAAAAAAAAGTTAGCAATCTTAAAATAAGCTAATGTAAAATGAACTATGTAAATAGGGTTTCAATAAAAATTCGTATTTCTATCTTAGGAGTTTTTTAACAATGTTATATGAAAGTTCTTTTAACATATATTTGAAATGCGTCGTTTAAAATCTGATATAAATTTTACCCAACTTTTCTTTCTCTTTTAAATATTCACGTGAAAATATTTTTGTTGTCAAAAGGAGTCATAGAATTCACAATAATAGTTGAGAAGCTTATCTCAAAATATGAAATAAATGTCTCGCGCAGATATACATATTTTTAATTTAAATTATTTTAAATTATTATTGTTTGGTCATTTGAAATATGACGTAATTTTTCTTATTTACTGCTTTTAACGCATTTTAATGAATTTAATATTTTAAAGTTTTATTTCTCTTTTAATATTCACGTGAAAATACTTTTGTTGTTAGAAGTGAAATGTTTTTGTTTACGCTACTTTAGGATTAGCAGCAATAGTTTAAAAGATCATCTAGTAGGGCTGGGCGATATACCGTATTATCGTTATATATCGATATTTCTTTAAGACCGCGGTAACGATATTGAGATTTCAATCCCTCCGATATATCGTTTCAAACGGTATTTCATCCTATTTCCGGAATTACGGAGTTACGGAATTTCGAATCTACCTCTGTCGGCGCAAAACTTGTTTACTTTTGCAAATGTTCGCGCTGTAATCTGCACTTGCGTGATACTTCCGGTTTTGAGCTGGTGTCGCGCACACACCGGAATATGGGCGAACAGTCTACTTTTTGCGCTGGTGTCGCGCAGATACCGGAATGAGGGCGAACCGTCTACTTTTTGCTCTGGTGTCGCGCTCATACCGGAATATGGGCGAACAGTCTACTATTCTAATGTACCGCTTTATTTATCGGAGTTCGTTCGAAAATCGAAGTTAAAACACTCGTTCGAAGATCGGGCATTTCCGATACAATCACTTCTTGACTCCATATCGGTGGCTGACTGTTGTTTTCCTGTGAGCTTGTGTACAGTTATTGCTGCCGGAAAGCAGAATTGATTGACATATTTTCAAGAATCTGAGCACAATTAATCGATATTTTTTGTATGTTTGTTTATCATTTATTAATAGCATTAATAAATAATTATATTAAAACACATATTATTTTAAATTTTTTATTAATAACATTAATAATTTAAATTTATGGTAATTCTATTATGTCATTTATTTTAAGCAGAAATTTTACTTAAAGCGGAAGTTTTTTCTTTTTTCATTGTGATTCACCTTAGTTTTAGAGTTTATTGGATACTAGTATTTTTACCCGTTTTGCGTACGCGTTTTTAAAAAAATCCCCCCCCCCCAAAAAAAAAAATTGAAAATCTTTCTCAAATTAGGAAGGAAAATACTTTTCATTTTGAAAGATCACTAAAACTCTATGGATGGTGTTTTTCTGCTTGGCAAAACATATTACCGATCCAGAGCAGATGACAATATGATTATTGTATAAACATTCAAGTTTCGATTTTACTGAGTTCGATAAACAAAAACAAACGGTGGATAGTTTCCTACGTTTTCTTTGAGGTTTTTCTGTACCGGACACTTGTAAAAGATGCTCCAATTTTGTAATAACTTATTATGTTTTAATAAAAATTCGTCACACAGCCTAATTTACTATTATTGCAAATTGCTGAAAATTTGAAAAAAAAAATCGGTAAATTAACTTAGGAGTTATGAATTTTTTTCCCTTTTAATGGTAAAGAATAAAAGGTTTTGTTTTTCTTCCTCCCCCCCCCCCCATTTTTTGTTTGTATATGCCGTTGAATGTGTTTTTCGTGCACTTAAACAACTGAAACTAGTTGATACTTTCACAAAACCCTTTTTATAAGTTAAAAAAAATCGAACTGTTTATCTCTCATAAAAGAATGAGGATAGTTTTGATTTTGAATGTCATGGCTCCTTTTTATTTCAAGAGTTCACTAATGCAAAAACATCCGCTCAATGTCAATCTTATTTTTTTATACCTTGTTTGCATTTCCATATTTTTGTTTATTTATTTATTTATTTTCTTTTTGTTTTTAAATTGCACATCTGAGGTTGATCTCTTTCAACAAAAGCCGTTTTTTAATATTTGTTTTCAAGTTTTTTTTTCTTTACTGGAATACTTTCATTTTTGAAACTGGTTTCGAAAGTAAAAGCATCCTAGAAAAAAAATCTGTAAACAAAATCGAAAAAGTAAAAGATCATTATAGAGATTAATTCAGCATTATTATTACAAGAAGAAAAAAAAACGGTAGTTAGCAAAACGTCCTGATTTGGGACTTTGTACTCTAGAAATTTCGTGTTTTCTTAAAATTATTTGA
Source organism: Maratus speculifer (assembly GCA_964019185.1). Classification (NCBI taxonomy): domain Eukaryota; kingdom Metazoa; phylum Arthropoda; class Arachnida; order Araneae; family Salticidae; genus Maratus; species Maratus speculifer. The sequence continues at coordinate 75,457,117 of OZ025296.1, read as the reverse complement.
TTATTCTAATGCTTTTATTTGTATTCTGACTAATAATAGAATTATTTATTATAACAACGAAAATAAGGTGTTCCTTACTGCCCAAAATTGCAGAAATGCAAATTTTTTTTTGTATTGTAATAAAAAAATTCTAAGTTTATAGGTAATTAAAGTATTTTCTTCAATATATCTAATGTCTATTTGTTGTCTTATATACATTTTCTTGTTTCATTTTAATGATTTATAATGTTTAACTTTCTAAGAGTTTTCAATAACACATATTTTAGATCAGATTTGCAGGTAAAGGGTTTGCATATTTTGAATCAATACATAAAAATTAAAATTTATGTTCCTTGGAATATGTTAAGATATTGATTTTTTGTTTTTTCTTGATAATTAACACACATACACACATATATATATACTAGTATGTGTTTGTAGTATTTTATACAGAGGACAGTTACATTTATGACCCTATTGGAGTGACATATGAATTGAAATATATCGATATATCGAAAATTATCGATATTTGGTCAGCGATATATCACGATATTAAAATTCTGATATCGCCCAGCCCTATCATCTAGAAATATAAAATGTTTCGTGTAAATATATTTTTTATTTTAAATTGTTCTAATGTTTTAATTGTTGTGTGGTTATGCACCCTACAAAACTCTTGTGACTTTTTTGCGATAAAGAGGCCTCCTAAAATTCATTTTACAGATAATAATACAGCATTATACAGATTTTATTTTGCCAAAGGTGTTCTAGAAGGTGGTGATATTCGTCATATATATTTGCCACTAAATCATAAGATATGTATCCATGTTTGTGGTGTTTCAGTTGCATTTATAGCATGACGTTATAACAACAGACGTACAACAGGAATTAAAATGTGTGGGTTTAAATAATGGAATTTATTATGTAAAAGTTGCATTCAACTTTCAATTCATTTAACAAGTTCTAAAAAAACTTCCTGTATAATATATTTAAGTATGCAATTTCACTTAACATGAATCAACCATCTTGCTGTAGAAATATTAATCACTGTGTTTTGGCGATATTTTTTTATTTTCTCTGGTCATTTTTAAAAATTTATCTCTTTTACAAACGGATAACAAAATGATGGCGTTTCAGTTCAGTGCCTATCAACCATGCAAATTTGGAATATATTTTTTTATTTGTTTTGAAAATTATTCGGTGATGTGTTAAATCATATGTTAACCCCCTGACCACGAGTAAAAGGGAAAAATGTAATATTTTTTCTCTTTAATTTATTTTAAATGTTAAAATAAATTATCTCTAGTGAGATTTTTTAACATGGTACAAGTTTTTTGTTATGTATATGTTTTTAAGCTTTGAAAGTATCAATCATAATTTAATTTTTTAAAACTGGATTATATTTGTAGAATTATATTAATTTAAATAAAGCTTCAATTACAGTGAAACCTGCAGCCTAGTGAACGGATATACCCACTCGTGGCAGTTAAGAGATGAAGTTAAGAGATAAATAAAACTATTTTTTTGTTTTTAAATTTTCTTACGCTTTTTTAACAATTAGAAGGAATAATCTATCCGTATCTTGTTAAACCGTTGTGTGACAAAGAATATGATGAGCATATGAATCAAATTCTAATTTTTTATGTTAATTTGATGAAAAATTACCTAAAGAGAAACTTTTACACACGAATATGAAAGCTTATGTAAAAAATAAGTGTTTTAAAAAACAAAATAATAAATACTTAAATTAATCTGTTTTTCAGATTGTTTCATCAGAATTCATAGGAAAAAAGTTGTAGTAGAGCATATCCAATAACGAACAAGTAAGAAATAACTAATAATAATAAAAAAATATAATGTCCCCTAAAACTCATTTCCTTGTTTCAAAACCTTATAAAAATCACAGCAAAATATGAACACTATAAATACGTATTGAATTTTCAATATCCTAGTAAAATGCATATACTATAATCATACGTACTGTTTTCTTCAAAAACAAATGCATTTTGTATCCATATATTACATTACAGGTAATAAAATATTCTCATGTGATAACATGCCAAAAAACCTGTTTAAAAGTTATTGAAATACTACTGCCACACAATGAACGATATTGTAAGAGTAAAGCATAAATTTTCAGCGAAAGCAATATGTATTTTAAAAGTGATATATTTCCTTGTTTACTACTTTGTGAACATAATAAAAAAAGTTTTATAACCTTCTGAACAAATTTCATTTCATTTATAATTTGAAGCTTCTTTCAGTTTGATTCCCAATGTGAAAAAAAGTAATATCAAAAGTGATACATTGCATTGCGGAATCAGAAATATTGTTCGATTGTTAAAATACGCATGCGTGCATTTTTTAACATAAATGTAGTTATGAAAATGAAAACCTATAGTAAAATTAAAATATATGTATACAATAATCTTTAAGCACCTAAATTGTGTTTCGATAAATTTGTTTTACGAACTCGAAGATATACGGACAAACAGACAAAAAAAGACAGACCTGAGGAATATATTAAGCGGAGCATTAAAAATTTCCGAAAAATTCCATGTAGATTGCAAAGTAGATTATGAAATTTCTAACTCAAATTATTTTATGTCGTTTCTATTATTTGTAGCATTAATTACATAACTATTTTTTTAATTCTTGAAAATTGATTAAAATAAAGATTATTATAAAATTTAAAATATTGTTGAAATACTCATGAAAACATACTCATGAATATAGGTACAAAAATGAAAAGTGTAGATAAGTTAAATATTTATATATATATAAGAAGGTTAAACACTTACATTGTTTTTAATAAATTCATTAAACGAACTCATAATATATGAAATCTATTAAACAAACCATTAACAACTTCCGAATAATTCAATATCGATTACAGTGTACTTGTTTAAGCTACTAACACAAATTACTTTATATCGCAGATATTAATTGAATCATTCATTACTCTATAATTCCTTTTAAATTCTTGAAAATGGATTAAAAATCGATTGTTATAAAATTAGAAATATCGTTCGAATGTAGAAATCCTTATACGTACAATATTTAATTTGAATTTAGTTATAAAAATAAAAACCGATATTAAAACTAAATAATAAATTTATGATACACCATATGGAACCTATAAAGCGAGGCATTAATAGTTATCGAAAAATTCGATATTGATTAAAATATAGATCATTAAACAATAACGCGAAATACTTTATGTTATAGGTCTTAAGGATATTATTTTTTTTAATTGAAAAACTATTTAAATTCTTAGAAAACTTTTTGTGAAGTAAAAGCATAATTTGACTGACAGATTCAATCAATCGATAAACATTTTTTAAATGTTTAATGGGATGAGTAATTTTCAAGTAACAAATCAATGGAAATTATTTCCTTTAAATAAACAAATAATCAGTTCTTTAAAGGAAAAGATATTTAAAGTTATATTAAAAGGTGATTAAAAGTTATATTGCAGAATGATAAAATGTACTTATACATTTCTAAAAATTCATATGAAAATACAGTAATTAAGAAGTGATTTTCTGCAGTAAAAGCATTGTCAGAAAGTTTCATGATTTTATGAAAACAAAAAGACAGAAAATAAAGAATTCGCTTATAGAATAACGCGGACATAAAATAAGAACAGATCGTATAACAAATCAAGTTCTGCCAATGGCGATACCCACAGAATAATTTTACTGCATACAAAATTAATGATTTAATAGAGTAAAGGACCCATCTAGCAAGGTTTTTCTTAATCAATCACCCGGTTTAACATATTTCTAGATGGTACATTCATGTTTGCAATATATACAATTTTTTTAAACTTTAACAACTGCTCTGGAAAACAAATTCTGCATTTTGATAATGATATTATTGCAAAATTTACTTTTATATATTACGCACTTCCACCTATTCACTTGCAAGAAGTTTTTTAATTAATATTTATTTATAAAATTTAAAATGTAAGGTACACTGGGGTAATAACGCCACGTTAAGGTTCTACCAATTTTCACGGCTCAGTTTTATATCGTATTTTTCAAACAAATATATGATTTGATACAGCAACTCATTGACTATCTATATAAAAAAATAATTTAACAGATATGTATTCATAAAATGTAATGGCGTTTTTTCTTGACCAATGCTATTTGGCTTTATTACCCACCTATATGGGTAATAACGCCATGCTAACAAAACTATGAAATAAGATGAAATAACGGCATGTACATTGACAATTCTAAAAATACAAACTCTACAAACTTAGAAATTGATAAATTGCATTCTAAGCTATTGAGAATGTTCAATTTTTTGTGAAAGTGTAAGAAAAATAAAAGTGTGGTGTGTGTGGGGGGGGGGGGAGGGAAAAGAATATCAGACCGTGAGCTTCTTTTTGCTCAAAAAAGACCGCTTAAATAGAATTATTAGAAACATTACACAGTTTTAACTGTGTTTATCTGAATCAGTATTTAGGATGTAGCTCGGCCACTGTAGGGAATCAACCGGGGTATTAATGCCAAGGATTGGCGTTATTACCCCGGTATAGTTATTGCGCAGTACATTTTAAATTAGTAATTATCTCGAGAAAATATCCAAAATCTTCAACAACATTTTGAAAGTACATGAAATGCACTACAAATTTATGTAATTAACAAAGTATTTCCGGATAAAAAAAATAGTCTTCACATCACAAAACGTATCTCGCAAATTTTAGATCAAGCGTTAATTTTAGTTGCTTGTAAAAAGAATAAGACCTAAAAATGAAACAAATGAACTTGAAGCTGTTTTTTGCGATTTATATGACTCAAAACCCTTCTGCGCAGAGCACACGGGTGTCATTTACCAGATTATTTCATAATTATGCATAATATTAGCACTTGGCGTTATTACCCCGCCTGGCGTTATTACCCCAGACCACCTTATATGTATTTTCTGTATAATTTGTAATAATATATCATACATAGGTATAGATATATATTTGTATATTATTACTAATAACAATTTTTATTATTACTTAATGATATTATAAGCGAATTACAGCGTAAATATCAGAGTATTTCAATTACCTTATTCTTCATAACTATAACTTTACTGTTTGATTTTATCAAATATTTGAACAACAGAAAATTTAGGTAGAAAAGAAATTGGTGAATATTTCTTTCGATAAAACTTCTAATACTTCTCGCAAAGATGACAAAAGACGCAAAAATATAAAGATTCCTATTCGTATTTAATGCAACAGGACATGAAAGGGAATATTTAGTAATATAAATGACTTATTCGCATAGATATACTAAATAAGATATGTAACAGGAAAGAAAACCTAATATGTATATTATGCGAAAATTCTTAACTTGTGTCAGATTTAATGTAAAATTTGTTACTTATGCTTTTATACAAGATAGAAATAGTGAAATCAGATATGCACCGCGGTTCCTCCGGTATTAACCGAAATTTGCTGTTGCGCCCATGTTGTCTTTTAACTTTAAATTTAAATATTTTGCACTAATGGAAAACTATGGCATGTGTTTCTTTTAAACAACACGTTATTAATTTTGAATCTTGATTTTTATTTTTTTTCTTGAGAATTAATTCAATAAAAGATACAACATAATAAACAAATTTTTAATGACACGATTTTTTTTTTGTTTTGTTTTTCCCCACATTATTCAATACCTTTTTTATGTGTATATGAATTTAAAATTACATATCGTGTTTTAAAATAATGTTCATAGAAATGCAGTTTGGAAGTTACAAATTTTATTACATGATCAAAGGTATATATATTATTTAACTTTTTTGCTTAAATATATATCATTGTATTTAAATATATATAATTTACGTACGTTTATACATTTGCGCACTCCTTACACAAATATGGAATGTTGAGTTATACCATATTAATCGCTTTGGTCAGAAATAAATATGTAGATTTCCAGTAAAAAGAGAAAAAGTTGTTAAAAAATAAATGTAGCAAATCTAAAAGGTTTTATTTTTTGGTTTATAATTAGGCCGTTAAATGCTACACTATGTAAAAAAAATCTGTAATTCTACAGATTTCGATTTGTTAGTTAGTTAGAGAATTCTGTTAACTTACTAAAATTTTACCTGTACTCTGTACAGAAAAAAATAATTCTACAAAAATAGTTTTTGTAAAGCTACAGAAATCGGTAGCTTTACAGAAGAAGCTACTAAAATTAGAGTAATCTTACTAAAATTTTATGTGTAGCTCCGGTTTTAGTTACAGAAACAGCTCTAGACATCAAAGTTTTCAAAAATATTCTTAGTAATCTTACAGATGTTTGGAGCAAAAGTGTAGGTGTTACATGAATTTTTGATGTTGACGTTATATAAAATTGTCTAGGAATCCCAGTTTCCTGGAGCAATTTTAATATTTTTACATTTTTTTACAGTGCGTGAAAATTTTTTTGATACATGATAATTATTTCATTATCCAGATGCATTGACTTATAAAAACATTCGGAGGATTCTTGGAACATACTTGACTGCTAATCAAAAAATAAAAAGCAGTAAATTGTTCACTGATAATTTTCATACTAACAAGAAAGTACTCGGATACTCATTTAAAATGACACATCTACATTTAAAAATAGCATCAGTATTAAAAAAGAAATATGGATTGCGGATATAAAGTTAAAAAAGAAATGTTGTCGGTAATAACTGAATTGTAGAATGAAGGTTTTAATTAGATTATTTGATAAATTTATTCATGATGGTTTTGTAAAAGTAAAAGATACAATATTTCCGAAATTCAACAAATGTTGAACTCTATTTTATTGATCTCATACTTTTCGTTAAAAACATGTTTTGACTTTTTACTCAATTCATCTTATGTAACACAAAACTATATTTTCGAACTGCTACATTATTTCTGATATATTTTCAGTAAATGTATGTAGAATACGAAGAGATTCAAATCACATTTCTATTTGTTTGCTGAATGAATTGATATTTTATAAACGAAGAGCATATCTTATTCATTTTTCTTTAGTGTATGATTGGATGTAGTGTTCTTAAAATGATACTTAGTTTAATATGCTGTATCAGAATTAGTACATCATTCTGTGTTTGTTTATTTGGAAGGTTTTTAGTATGAATTTTCCCCTTTCCCCAAGAAGAAAAGGGATTTGATGCTTAAGTTAATTGTCAGGTGCACTTTTTCTGTACAAATGACAAATGGAATCACGACATAAGAAAAGTTATATTTTATTTGATAAAACAAGTTTTAAATGTTATTTTTTTACTGTTTCGTTCTCTGAAATTCTGTTTTGGATTTCGTTATTAATTAATCATTTTCAAATATCACACCGCCCACGCTAAAATTGTTCCTGTAAACTAAAAGACTTATTTGTGGCCACTCACAAAATTTGACAAATTAATTAAGAAATGTGATATAAATGTATAAGAAAATATGTTTAAATTGTTTTTATGGCTTTATTCTGAATTTGGAAATTAACCGTTGGATCTCGTTAATAATTTTTAATTTTTAAACATAGTTTTAAAATCATGCCTATATACTAAGACGAAAAATTTTTAATCACTCTACAAGTATGATCAAGGAATGCTAAAAGAGTAAATTTTATTTAATAAAAAAAAAATCTAGGAAATTGAGATTCCTAAAATTTTATGTTACGGTAACAACAAAACTTCATGTAACAAAAGCGATTACATGAATTTTTGCTTTTTTTTTGCCTCTATAATTGATGTAAACGAACATTTTTTCTTTCAAAAAATAACTTTGTTATTTATTTAGTTTTTGTTTTATTCTCTGAATGCTTCTTTTTAATCTTTTCATTCACTAATCATTTCCAAACACAACTCGGTTGTCTCTAAAATCATGCCTGGAAATTTACAATAATTATTTAAACTGACACCAATCAGGTACCTACCTGAGAAAACGATATTCGTCCACCCGTAAATCAAAGCCGCGATAATCAGATATCAAAGTCGTAATCGAAATAACTATACATGATTGGATTCTACAGCTGATAAGAAAAACAAATACTTTTTTTTTCTTTTTCTTTGTGCAAACATAGAAAACAATTTGACAATCATACATTTAGCATCAGTATGCACATGCTCTTTTATAATTTTATCTAAACCAATGGATTTCATTTCTGTTTATGAAGTTGAGTACTCGCGAAATCCCATTTTAAAGATTCAAAAGACCAACGCAAACCATAAAATGTAGGTTAACCTCACTCACAGGAAAAAAATAATTCCAAAAGAAATAAAAAAAATTGCTGTCGGCTTGGCCTATAGGCGGAGGTAGATTTCGAAGAGTGCTTATTTCAAAAAAAAAAAAATTATTACAGATGAGCCCAGTTTAACAACTTTATTTGGCCGCTTTTAAAAAAATTTAATTTCACTTTCTGTAAGAACTGTGGTTTTATCAGAATTATCTTAAGTTAAATTCGGCTCAATGCCTATTTTGAAAACATACTTTGAAATATATTTTGACTTTACTAAAAGATCGCCCAATACTGTACATTATATAATAATAAAATAACAAAAAACTGTCAATTGAATGCGTTTGAGAGAAAAATTGAATTTAAAAACGAGTTATAAAGTAACTAATTTGTTATTGGAATACATCCTCAAATCATTCAACATGATCGCTTCGGGAAATTTTATGCGAAGTGCCCACTTTCACAGCATTTTTAAAAATATATTCAGCCGTTATCAAAAAACTGATCAATACGGCACATTATACAGCTCCTAAATAAGAGAACCTGCAATTGGATGCGTTTGTGAGCAAAATTGAATTTAAAAATGAGTCAGAAAAAACGGAGTTTGTTATTTGAACATCTCTATTTTTCAATCACCATAGCTTCGGGATATTCTGTTCAAAGTACCCATTTCCGCAGCCTTATTTGAAATATATTCTGCCTTTATCAAAAAATTGACCAATGCGTCACATTATATAGTTCCTGAATAAGAGGATCTGCAAATTGGATGCGTTTGATAGCAAAAGTGGATTCAAATATGACTCAGAAAAAACACAATTTGTTATTTGCACACGGAAAAAACTATTTTGTTGATATTGCCAAATTTATTTGGTTACATCGTTTGGTAAATTTCACTAGTTGCCTCGACTAATATTTGTTTGTATCAAGTACAACTGTTTGTTTGATTGATCCAAATAATTTAGTTAGTTTTATTTAGTTGAATAGCACCAAAATAACACAGCACAAGATTTACGCGCATGCGTAATAACCAGAAGTTTCAACTGTAAGCGGTTCTGCCTTCTTGTGAAAACGAAAACAAGAAAAGTTCTCCTGGTATTGTAAACCAATGTGAGTTTAGCCGTATTTAGTTCTCAAATTATTTAAAAATATAGAATCCTGTGTATCATATGGCTGTAGAAATAGAACAAGCAAGAAAATTTCTGGAATAAAATTTCATCGGTAAGTATTTTATTTTCTTTTTAGCGCCTTAATTGCTTAATTTATATAAAGCTATACTAAGTGATATCAGTACGATTATATTATTTATAAGTTCATATATGTATACAAGAATGAATTTTCAATATTTCGGATGAATTCATGTGTTTTGTCATACATTAAATTAATTTTTGTGTGAATTTCATTGTATTTCTGCACTTTTTTGTCTAGTTTCTTCATTGTTTTCATAGTTTATCAGTGTATACGAATGGTGTTTACATTCACATCACCTGCCAGAAAGTATTTGTTTTTATTTATTTAAATGAATTTATACTTTTTACTTTACTTAGTATTTTTGAAACTCACGTGTTTTTCGTTTCTGAATTATTCTTCTATAATTATGTTTTGTTACTATAAACATGCAATCGCTGAAGAGGGATCTATTTATTGCTATCGATGACTAGAAATGAAACAGAACTTTTTATTTAGTTTACTTTTGGTTTTATAGAATACCGAGTTTAACTGAGGTAAATATTAATGGTGATTTATTATTTAATACTATTAAACACAATTTACAGTTGATATGTATACGAACACATGCTCTGTTTTGATCATGTATATGTGTGCATACTCAAAGTAGAATATTTTATGTTAAGTGATTATAACATTATAATTACAAGGTGATAAGTAATTAGGATTCTGTACTGTGGTTGCTACTGTGGTGGCTTAATGTTTCTGGGTAGTTAATATTTCAAGATTCATATTATCCATAAAGGTTTGTTTTTTTATGTAACTTGTTTTATATTTTTGTCAAACTTAATTTAAATAAACATGAAAGTATGTAGGTATAAATTTTTGGCACAGATGTCATCTACACACATTTGGCATTCCCATCTGTGTCAAGGAGAAAATCTATTTAATAAGTTTATAAGAATTTAAGAATGTATTTGTTAAAAATGCAAGTTTATAACAATTGTTAGGAAAATAAAATAGGAAAAGTGAAAGATTTCGGTGAAATGTGCTGATTGAATGATACAACTGCATGCATTCAACATGGTTATAAGTATTACGATTTACGATTTATTGTGAAAATTATGTTTATTGTTTTGTTACTTATTAAGTTTATTATTTATATTTGTTTATTTATTGTTTTCATACTCTTTCATTTTTTCACATTATTTTATTTTTTATTTTGCAATCGGGCCATGTTATTGCATGCAATTTGTACCTAAGTTATATTCAAAAACAAAATTTTCGGCAAAATGGCGGAAGAAAAAAGCACATGCAAATGTGGTGCGTATATGACATCTGTGCCAAATTTTTTATGTGTCTCCCTAAAGAAGATTTAAAAACAGGCATTGTTTTTAATGTTTTCAACATTTTATATTATGAAACAATGCATAAATTAATGGTTGCATTTTTGAAATTTTTAATGCCTAGAAAGTTAAGAAAATGTTTCTTTTCTGGTTGAACATATGCTCAAAAACAGAATTTTCTGCGTCAGTTGTATGCAGTACACTAAAGTTTAACTGCAATTAGTGTTAGACTTACCTTTGGATTACAACCAATTTTTCAGTAATGAAGACATTAATACTAGAATAACACATTGATGGAGTTGTTAGTGGTTTATAGTCAGAATTTCAAATATCTCGGCTAAATTATAAAATGGCCATACCAAGTGCTTTTTCTGATTTACATAAGTTATTTTTCTGATTTCTTGTTTTTCCATTTTTACTGCCTTAACTAATTTTAAGAATTAAAATGTCATGTTTTATTCCCTATAAACATTTAAAATCATACATATAAAAAAACACCATTTCTCATTATTGAAAATAGTAAGGTACCCTGGGGTAATAACGCCACGTTAAGGTTCGACCAATTTTCACGGCTCAGTTTTAGTTTGTATTTTTCAAACAAATATATGATTCGATACAGCAACTCATTGACTATCTATATAAAAAAAATAATTTAACAAATATGTATTCATAAAACGTAATGGCGTGATTTCTTGACCAATGCTATTTGGCGTTATTACCCACCTATATGGGTAATAACGCCATGCAAACAAAACTATGAAATAAGATGGAATAATTGCATGTAGACTGCCCAATTCTAAAAATACAAACTCTACAAACTTAGAGATTGACAAATTACATTCTAAGCTATTGAAAATGTTCAATTTTTTGTGAAAGTGTAAGAAAAATAAAGGTGTGGTGTGTGGAAGGGAGGATGAGGCAAAAGAATATCAGACTGTGAGCCTCTTTTTGCTTAAAAAGGACCGCTTAAATAGAATTATTAGAAACATTGCACAGTTTTAACTGCGTTTATTTGAATTAGTATTTAGGATGTAGCTCGGCCACTGTAGGGAATCAACCGGGATATTAATGCCAAGGATTGGCGTTATTACCCCGTTATAATTATTGCGCTGTACATTTTAAATTACAAATTATCTCGAGAAGATATCCAAAATCTTCAACAATATTTTGGAAGTCCATGAAATGTACTACAAATTTATGCAATTAACAAAGTATTTCCGGATAAAAAAATAGTCTTCACATCACAAAAGTATCTCGCAAATTTTAGATCAAGCGTTAATTTTAGTTCCTTGTAAAAACAATAAGACCTAAAAATGAAACAAATTAACTTGAAGCTGTTTTTTGCGATTTATATGACTCAAAACCCTTCTGCGCAGAGCACATGGGTGTCATTTACCAGATTATTTCATAATTATGCAAAATATTAGCTCTTGGCGTTATTACCCCGCCTGGCGTTATTACCCCACACCACCTTATTATAAATTATACATATTTCATTATATATTATATTTCACAATTTATTTCAGTATATTCTCAATTAGCATATGCATGAATATATTCATGTAAGAGGGCATATATGCACTTTTACATAAAAAAAAGCGGTACTACTAGGTTATCCCGTTGACCAAAAAATTATCGCCAAACTGTAAGATTAAATGTCAATAATGGCTGATCATGAATGTCACATTCATTGACATTAAATAAGATTCACGTGTTTAAAATGTCATTAAGTGATTTTTATTTCGACTTTTTATTAATATTCTACTAATTAATTATTTTTTTTTGTTATTTAAAATAAAAAATATGTCAATATATATAATTTGGCTATTAGTTTGGTGATTTGTATAATTTGGCGAAATTTGTCGACAGGATAACAGAGTAGTACCCAAAAAGCTATTCAAAAATTTAATTCAAGTTTTACTAGAACATTTTTTTTGTTTAATTTTATGTATTAATATCTCCTCAAATATTGAATCCTTCCTAATTTCTCTTTCAACATTGTTCATTCTATAACTTAATCTTAATGAATAATGTAAGAATGTTTTGATGTGTTACATTTTGTCATAATTAAATTAAATATATTTCTAAGAATGTTAATATAAGAAGCTATAAAATATAGCAGTTTAAAACACATTTTTTAGTACATTTTCTTTTTTTCCAAGATTTATATATTTTTACATACAGACATAATGATTTCATAGTCTACTTTTAAACGGTTATAAAGACTTATTTATCTGAAAAAATTTATAACTTTTATTGAAATTTATAACTTTTTAGTAGTAAATAATTAAAAATGTATTAAAAATAAATGAATCCAAGTTTAATATGGATTCGATACAAATTAACACTTTAAAAAATAAAAGCCGGCTTTTTTCAATTTTAACTGGCTTTTTTTTGGCCTGGCTAAAAGCCGGCAACCCTGATAATTTATATTTTATAAATTAAACAGAAAGTAATGTAAAACAATAATATTCTTAGCTTCATGTTCTATCCATCAAGAGTTTGCAATATGTAAGTAGCTTTGTACTTGTATTTTTTCTTTAATTGTAATAATATAAAAGTTAGTACACAAAAATAAATGTTTTATATTGTAGATATTATGAGAGGAGAAAGAAGTACAATGGATTATGATTATAAAATATAACCATACTATTGTCTGTAGGCACTGATTACCAAATAGGCACAAGAAGCAGGTGCGTACTTCCCTTAGAAATTTTTGAAGGGGCCCAAATTTTACGTTAATTCTACTTCATAATGCTAATTTTTTTTTTTCAAATTATCAATCTTACAATATATATTAAGAAGTATTGGTACTTACGTATTAACGCCACCACAGCAAAAATGTCCATCTTTTCTTAATACAGCCAATATTGATTACATCTTATCTTAATAACAAATTAATAAAATATTTTGTTTTCCTATTTCTTTAGGCATCATATTTTTAGTTTTACAACTCTGTCAGAAAGAAAGGAATTTAAAGCTGTGCACATTGTGTGATTAAAAGAAAATGAATAATGTAACAGCATACTGTTTGAAAATGAATAATGTAACATCATAAATAATTCCAATTGACGTTTTAGTAAGCAATAATACAGACATGCTACTTTTGCGCGAAAACGCGGAATTCCGCTTTTTCGGCGACAAATTTTATTATCCCTGGGATCAATGCAAATATGCATTAAAATTTGATGACATTTATATGTAGGGGGGGGGGGTAACGATGAAATACAACAAAAACGCGAGTCAAACGGCACTAAATTAAGAAAATTTCTTCAAAGGATTGCAGAAAAAACGCAAATTTCTCCAAAGGATCGAAAAAAACTATAAAATCTTCAAATAATCGCGGAAAAATACTATTTTCTTCAGAGGATTGCGAGAAAAAACACGATTTTTGTTAAATGATCACGAACAAGACGCGATTTTCGTCAAAAAATTGCTGGGAAAACACGACTTTTGTGAACAGGTTGCGGAAAAATATTCCAATTTTGTCAAATAATCGTGATAAATAATCGTATTTTATCGAAAGATCGTGAAAAATGCTCCAATTTTGTAGAAAAATCGCAGAAAATACCCAAATTTTGACGAAAGATCGCAGAAAATACACATATGTCGACAAAAGGTCGCGGAAAACACACAAATTTTGACAAAAGATCACGAAAAATACGCAAATTTTGACGAAAGATCGCGGAAAATACGGAGATTTTAACGAAAGATCGCAGAAAATGCAGATATGTCGACAAGAGATCGCGAAAAACACAGAAATTTTGACGAAAGATCACGAAAAATACGCAAATTTTGACGAAAGATCGCGGAAAAGACGCATCTATTTTACGAAAGATCGCGAAAATACGCATATGTTGACGAATGATCGCGGAAAATACGCCTATGTTGACGAAAGATCGCGGAAAATGCGCAAATTTTGACGAAAGATCGCGGAAAATATGCAAATTTTGACGTAAAATCGCGGAAAATACGCAAATTTTGACGAAAAAACGCGAATTTCGCTAAAGGATTTTGGAGAAATGCAAATTTCATTAAAAAGGCTGTGGGAGAAAAAGTGCGATTTTCGTCAAACGCTAATTTCGTTAAAAAAAACTTGCAGAAAACGCAGATTTCGCCAAAAGTCTGTGAGGCCGTGAAAGTTCAGCTTTTTTCTTGCTGAACCTGTAGCATGTCTGAATAATAATGTATAAGCTCTGATGTTGTAAAGGGCATATGGGGGTATATGCCGTAAACCTTCTGAATTTTTTCTAGGATTCCTTGTTGTTTGCTATTTTTATTATGTATGCACAGATCCTAGCAGAAAATTTGAGACACTCATCACAGTATTTCTTTTCTGTTTTGCAGATTATTTGTCATTGAACCTTTATTTTGCTTCATACTATGTTTACCTCTTTATTATTCCATACAAAAAATTAAGATTTATTATTAATAAAAATTTATAAAATGCTTACAAACACTACAGGTAAGTGATTTTTTGATTAATCAATGCCTCAATTGTAAAAAAATAAGAAAAATATTTTACCTACAGAATTTTTTTTGCCCTTGAAATATCTGTCATAGGTACTCAGAGAATTTTCTGATACTAGGCCTTGCAATTATATCTTCTTAGCCTGTAAGTTAATGCTAACTTTTTTCTCATGAAGAAACATTTAAAAACATTTTATACGAGATGTTATTTTGAATTGCGTAGAGTCATTTGAGACTCCTAACAAGGCCCAGTTGGTGCAGGGCCTTAGGCAGTTACCACGGTTGGCCGAGCATTGTGCCAGCTTTAAACCCTCCCTATTAACAAGTTTTTAAAATATTGAAAAATCAATAAAAAAAAGAAATCTGCCTTATTTATTTCTTTGTTTTACCATTTCATATGTTTGATGTTGACAAAAAAACTATTGTTAACTGAAAAATAAATTTCAACAAACAATCTGTTAGTTGTTTTTTGAAATTTATTTTTCCCAGGTCAGAGCCAGGAAAAGTTCCAGGCTCACATTTTCAATTTTGATCTTAATGCATTATTACATATCTATAGTAATATGTAAAAAAAAAAAAAAATATTTGTAAAGTATTCAAATTTTGTTTTTCTGACACTGCTAATTAGCCTTTTGCTTTCATGATTTATAGTGGACTCGCATTTAATGCATTTCTATTGCCTATTATGTTGCATATTGCTCTAATGCATATTAAAACATATTGCGCATATATTAGCAAACCATGGTACCTGTATTATGAAGCTGAAGCTAAATATTTGCAATATCTCTTAAATTTACAAACAAATACCACTTTTGTATACAAAACATGATTTTTTCTGAAAAAAAAAGTATTTTTTAATAAAAATGGCTTTTAAATTAATTATATACAGTAAAACCTCCGAAGAGTGGCCAGCGTTGGGACTGATTGAAAGTGGCCGCTTCTTAGAGGTGACCGGTATTTGGAGGTTTTGTTTCAATTTATTAGAAAAATCAAACAAAACTAGTTAATTCAATAAAATACTTCAAAAAAAGTATAATTTTTAAATTATTTCTCACATTAAAGAAATCTGTTAGTTTCATATATTTTGTATATTTTGAACTTAATTTTTTTTTTTCAATCGACAGGATAATATCTGTGGTTTTATTGTACAAATCTTCGTCGTTCTTATTTAGAGCAAAAACTTTAATGCCTCGAACATTTGTGAGGTCTTCTTCATAAGACTTTAGTTTGGTTTCTTTTTCAATTTCCGCTTCATCCTCACTTAAAGTTTCAGCGTCCTCTTCTTTCATCAAATCCTGAACCACTTCCAGTATGCTTTCGTAAGTGGCTGATACGGAAAATGATTATCAATAAAAATAAAATTCATCTCGCGTTATGTCGGTAATTTTTGCTGCGTTAAAAATTACGTCTAATTCACTATCACTAAGATCGTTATTTGATTGTTTGAGAGATGATACCGACATTTGGAAGTTTCTAAAAAGCAAATTAAACCACATAAATTTTGAAAATTTAAACATTTATATCTTTTTTATTAAATATCAAATATCAAAGAAATAAAATGATGAACACAGGGGCGTGTAAAGAGAAAATTGCGCCCGGGAAAAAACTTTATTTTTGCAACCCACTACCCCAACTTTTTTTTGTGACAAGCCAAATAATGACATTGGTAATATGAATTTGGTGCCGCCTAAATTTCCGTGCCCGGAGCTACCGCCCCTTCGCACGGCGCTGGATGAATAGGTGTAATGTCGCAATTTATAATGGTCTCGACTTCTTTCAGTGGCCGTGTTGGAGTGAATTTCCCTGGCCGTGGCCGGTTTTCAGAGGTGACGGTATTCGGAGGTTTGATCCAATGTTATTCCAATACGAATTGTTCCGTTCTATGAAAAAATGGCCGGTTGTTAGAGGTGACCGCTCTTCAGAGGTGACCGTTAATGGAGGTTTTACTGTACATACTTGTAAGCTATATTTTGCTTTATAACCTATAGATGCGCAGAGCCTTGTTACAAGATTTTATTTCAATATCTTATAAATTTTAAGTAATGATATTTTCCACAGACATGCACAATAAAAAAGCTATTTTCCAGAAAACTCAAATTAAGATTTTGACAGAGCACAAAAATGATGCATGAGATTTACAATTTTAAAATTCACCGTATTTGTTGATGTTTATATATTTGTATATAAGTTATATGTTGTATATTTGTATATTAAAATGTACCTGTTCTTTATCTTTCTGTGGCTAATTAAATAACCACCTCTGTTTCAGAAAGTTCATTTACGGATTATATTTCACTTCTTATTATCGCTGAATCAAAAGTAAAGATTTTTTGGAATTCTAAATGTTTGAACAGGGCTTGAAATTCAATTTTCCATCGGAGGGGAGTCTCCCTCCCAACATTTATAAATGGAGGGGAGTTTAGCTGTTTAGGAAAGAGAAAAAATCTTTAAAACATACTGTTATTTTATGTGCTATTTGAAGAATTACACGAATACAGAAATGACAAAATACCACTGAAGCAATTTTATCAACAACTCAGAATAATTAAGCAAAATGGTTTTTATTTTTTTGAAAAAAAGTATGTCAAGATTTTATATGATCTATCTAGTTTTCAAAGGGATAAATTCTCTCCCTGTGCTATTTTTTTTTTTTTTTTTTTTTTTTTCAGGTCTAGTAAATTCAGTTTTTGGTTCAGGTTGACTTTAGATTGAGTGTAAATTGCTGCAAGTTGATTGGTTTCGGGTTAATCTAATTTTTTAAAAGTTAGTTCAGTATATAATATTTCTGATTAAAAATGATACTTATAACAATAAACAGATAAGTTTGTGTGTGTATTGTTTTCCAAGGAGAAGGCTGCATTTTTTTCCGTGACCTTCTGGCGAAATTTATATCTTTTTATGATTCTGAGATGAAATTTGCATTTTTTTAGCAGCCTATTGACTTGATTCGCATTTATTCGGCAATCCTCAGACGAAATTTGCGTTTTTTAGTAGCCTTTTAACTAAATTAGTGTTTATTAACGACACTTTGACGAAATTCACATTTTTTTCCGTGATGCATTGTTGAAATTTGTATGTTTTACACTATTCTGTGACATTTCGAATTTATTAAGCTATCCTTTAACAAATTTTGCCTTCATTAAATGATCCAAAAGCGATTCTATTCTGTATTTTCCGAAAATTAAAAAAAAAAATCGTCATCATTTCGGAAATTTAGACAAAAAACATGCTACGAATTTCGATAAATTGTCGCCCAAAAAAATCAATTTTTTAAATCATTCACAGAAAAATCAGAAATATCATCAGAGGTTCGCGGGGAAAATGTGAATTTCGTGAGATAATCGTGAAAAAACGCAAATTTTGTCTAAAGATTGTGAAAAAAAAAAAAAGATTTTCATCAAACAATAGTGAAAGAAAAACACAGATTTTATCAAAGATTGGCGAAAAAACTCAAATTTTGAGTAGGGATCACAGAAAAAATGAAAATATCATAAAAAATCTTGCGGGAAAACGCAAATCACAAATTTCGTCTAAGGATTGTCAAAAATCAGTGAATTTTTTCACAGAATCTCGAAAAATCTGCAACTTTTGTCAAAGTACCATGAAAATCCACAAATTTCGTCAAAAGACCGTGAAAAATTTGTAAAGTTCAATCAAAAACTCTAAAAAGTTCGGTAATTTCGTCCAAAGATCGCTGAAAATCCGCAAATTACGTCAAAGAGCAGTGGAAAAAATAAGTCAAAAGTAACCCCCCTCCTTCTCTCTCACACAATCTGCTTTAACTAACACAATCTGCTTCACTTAGAATCACCCCTGCAAATCCCTTTGACCAGTTTGGCATTTTTCCGCTATCCTTTAAAGAAATTAGCATTTTTTTTCTCGATTATTGACAAAATTTGCGTATTTTCGTGCTTGTTCAACAAAATTGGTGTTTTTTTAGGATCTTTTAAAGAAATTCACATTTATTTTGAGATTCTCTTATGAAATTTAGTGTTTTTTAAGTGGCATTTTGATAAATTTGGATTCTTATGCACAGACGTGCCAAGAGAAAACTGTACTTGAAGCAAAGTTTCAATTTTATGTTATTTTTCTTCTTACAGGCCAAAAATGATGCTGGTAGTAGAAAATTGGCGCTCCTAAATTTGCGTCCGGGGCAACCGCCCTCTTCTCCCCCTCCCCATTTCTCACGGTGCTGTTTATATGGCAATCCTTCTACGAAATTCGCATTTATTCTGTGATGCTTTCAAGAAATTCACATTTATTCTGCGATGCTTTCACAAAATTCGCGTTTATTCAACAATCATTTAAAAAAATTCACGTTTATTCCACGATCCTTTCATGAAATTCGTGTTTATTTCGTGATTTTTTAAAAAAGAAATTCCTGTTTTATCCCGATCTTTTGAGGAAAATCGAGTTTTTTTTCGCGATTCATTGAGAAAATTGCCATTTCTATCACGGTAATCTAACAAAATTTTCTGTGAACGACTGATGAAATTGATTATGAAAATATGCGATTCAGCTCGGTTCAAAAGCTATGAAAAATTAGTTATTAGCCAGGAAATTCGGACATAACTATCCGAATTTCCAGGCTGTCAAACGATGTTTCATAACTTTTAAAATCGAATGCGCCAATTTTTTTTTTTTTTTTTTTTTTTAAATTCGAAACGGTATTACTTCATTCTCGCGACGGAAAATTGCACAAAACTTGTCAATTAATTGCGGGTCAAAAATTCGAAATTTGACGATCGGTTTCGGAAAAATATAGTGAATTCCAAGGCTTTTTCGCAGTAAAAAACTCGCAAAATATGTCATTCAGTCACACGAAAATATCACAAAATATGCAAAAAGATTGTGGAAGTTAATGGTAGTTTCAAAATGCAAAAATTTTTGGAAAATTCGTGATTTTTTTGGGCAGGAGCCTCTTGCCTACGATATTCTTTTGGGTGGGATTTCAAAATTTTGGGCTTGCATCCCGCCCTGAAATTCAAGCCCTGTTGAAATTTAATTTAAAATAATAAAAAAGAAATTAAAAATTTTGCAGAAACAGCGATTTGTGGGTAGGCACATATATTACCTGTATTTTCAGATATAAACAATTGAATTTATTTTTATAGTTAAGATTTTTAAGAAATTCAATAAGCATTCATTATCAAATGTTAAGTTTAATCTTCTTGCTTCTCTCTGAACCATAATTTTAATACTTAGAATTACAACATAAAAATTAAAATAAATTTTATCTGTAGATCAGCTCTGGTCAGATATAGCACAGTTTTCATTTATGCACTGTGGCAAGTTTTTATGCAAATTCAATAAAGATGGAGACACAATTTTGACGTAAGTTAAGCACAAGAAATTTGAAAAAAATATACTGTTTTTGCATTACTTCAGACCTGACAAAAGCAAATATTTCTAGGTAAAAAGATAAAATAATTAAAATTTTACTAAATCAGTGCTATTTCAGATTACAAATTAGATGGGGGGGGGGGGGGTAGGATGGTATTTTATTTTAGTTCTGTTTTCACTTCCTGCAGACCTGAAAAATAGACGGCGAAATTTTTTCAAGCATCTTTTAGTGTTTGTGAAAAATCTTCTCACAAATCTGAACAAAGATTTTATTTTTTTCCTGAATTATTAATTTTGAAATTTTGTACTGCAGGAAATGCAAGTATCATAATGTAAAGAAGAGATCAAAACTGACACTACACTACACTGATCTACTACAGTAGATGTAGAAGTATAGAAGATCACTTCCAAATGTTTTGCAGATTGCAGGTCATATGTATTTTCTTTGTTTTTCTTTAATTGTTTTAGTATTTTGTGAAGTTGACATTATGAATTGATTATGTGATTGTTAGTGAATCTTTAAATGTATAGGTACTACACACTTAAACTTTGAAATCGGAGAAAAATTATTTAATATGATTGTTTTCATATTAGTGAATTTATCATAAATAATTGTTTGTTTTTTCAAGTGTAAAAATATAGACCACCAAATTTTATTATTTTTCTTCGCTTAAATTTTATTACCATTTTTGCAAAAAATTTAGACAAAGTAGTAGATGAGAAATAACGACTAAAATTTAATGGTTTGATACTGCTTTCTGGTGCCCAGATTTTTACACCTCTGTGTATTTTAATACATACAGTGTAGTTTTTGTATTAATATCTTGGAGTATTCTATAAATTGCCATACTTCGCTGCTAGACCATAAAATTTTGTTTTTATAAATTTAAATATGGTTTATCAAGTATTGTAATATACGTAGAAGCAGGGTTGTCATAGTTTAATCCAAATCTAAAACAGTTTTATTATTATTATTATTTTTATTATTGGATATTTAATTATTGGATGAAATTGTTTCTACATTTAACACTTTATTTCAGCCAATATGTATTAGATATAGTGGGTCTAGGTTATGTTTTATATGTATAGGATGAAAATTAATATGTGTTGATGGACATAGCTATTGCTCTAAAGAAAAAACTTAAAAAATATAAAATAGATTTGAAATGTTCAATAATTAAAATCAAAATATAACATTGAATAAAGAGTATTCAAAATATATATGCTACTTTTGGCATTTTAATAATATTTTTTATTTTCAAATTTTTTTTTTTTTTAAATTAAATTCTTGATAATTTAATTCAGTTAATTTTTTGTTCTTAAATCTAATTACACAAAAAATATTTTAATGACTTCTTTACAATTACAAATTTATTAATTCACAATTTATTTTTTTATTATTTTATCACTATTCAATACCCATATTATCCAATGAAAATATTAAACTATACAGACTATTATAGACTATTATTACAGACTAAGAATAGTCAGAAGAACTTACTTCTGGCTGTTCTTAGAAAACATTTATTATATTTAATAACTAATTACCATGCCCCATTTAAAGTTTTTAAACACTTTAGCACAATAGAAATCACCATTTTGAATGTTTTTTGCTGCTGCAATCCTCTGTTAATTGTATCATTGACATAAAATGTGGTTTGTGTTTGTTATATTTTAACAGGTTCTATCACCATCAATTTACGTTTGAAATCGGTTTAATACATGCTGAAATTACCGTATTTTCGGGCGTATGCGCCGCACACACCGTAAGCGCCGCACCTCCGAAAATGCATTAAAATAAAACAAATATTCATCAGAAGCGCCGCACCGCCGTATGCGCCGCACTTACGAAAATACATCAAAATGTTAAAAATTGCGTTATATTCGGTGTTTTTTTCAACATTTGTAATATAAATCCAATTTTAAATTTAGTATATTTTGTATATTTTTTATGATAAAATTGAATTTGAATTCGTGCAGCCTTCATTTCGCGATTTTTTAATACGTTTTTTATAGTTTGTAACGAAGTTTGCAGGGTTTTATCGCGATATTTGACGAATTTGCAGAGATTTTTCGCGATACTTAAAAAAATTTGCGTATTTTATGGGGATGAGCAAATGATGAATCATGATGAATTGAATAAATCATGAATATTTGAATGAACAATGAATTTTGATACTTGAAGCAATACTTGAAAAAAAATTGCGTTTTTTTAAAAGAAAAACGTAAATTCTGTCAAAAAAGGAGAAATTTGTAAAAAAAGCATAAAAAGAATGAAATCCATTAAAAAAATCTAGAAAAAACACACATTTCATCAAAGATTCATGATCCATTCATTTCATCATTATTTGTTCCGTTCTCATTCGCCTTTGAGAACGTTATGAATCATGATGAAATGAATGAGTCATGAATCTTTGATGAAATGTTCGTTATTTCGAGATTTTTTAATGGATTTCATGCTTTTTTCAAATTTCTCCTTTTTTCTGCGTTTTTTCGCCGAAATTTACGTTTATTTTCGTTTTTTACCGTTTATTTATAGATACGACATATTTACATTTTTTCTAACAATTTTTTTGACAATTCTTTTGGTCGTTCTTTTTGACGGTCGTTTGAGAAATTCACGATTTTTGCTCGATCTTTTGACATAATTTGTGTTTTTTAGAGATTTTTTGACATATTTCGAATTTTTACTGCACTCTTTCGTCGAAATGTGGGTTTTTTAGCTATACTTCGGCGAAATTCATGATTTTTTTGCGATCCTTTCAATAAATTTGCTATTATTTTTCGTGATTCTTTGGCGAAATTAGTGTTTTTTTTATAGTGGGGACTAGCGTTTGATTGGGCAGGGCGGATTAACGGGATTTTACGATAATAAAATTGTAGTTTTTCAAGGGATCCTTTCATGAAATACACATTTTTTCTTTTTACATATTCGCGCTTTTTCCGCGAACCTTTGATAAAAGTCGTGTTATTTTCAGCCGATCCTTTGATAAAATTCTTGCTTTTTCTGCGAATGATTGACAGAAATTAGGCTATCATTTGTCGAAATTCGCGATATTTTTTATGCTTCGCATTTTCTTCCTGATCATTGACTTTTCACAATTTTCAGAAAAATTCCGATCAGAATCACCTCTGTAATGAATATCGCTGCAAGGGGGAAAAAATATATCGTATCCGCCGCCCCGGCAGAAGCGCCGCAGTAAGCATAATTTTAACTTTTAAACTCGTATGCGCCGCGGCGCTTACGCCCGAAAATACTACAAATCATCATTTAGAATTTTTTTATGTAGTTTTTGGCATTTTCACATCTTTTAAATTTTGAATTTTGAGGAAATCTTGTTCAAGATTATTTATATCTTATAAGTAACTATTATGCTAAATTTCATGTTTCTAAGCCCTTCAGTAACACACAAATTGTCTTTTTAGAGCGAAATAAGATATAGCCTATGTTGGAGCAAGGACTGTCACCATTTTTTTTAAAAATATGTTCATTACTTGCGGAGATTGCTTTAAAATCATAATTTGGAACGCTTTTTGCTCATTTTCATTCTTTTTAAATTTTGTGTATTTCGTGAAATGCTCTTAGAAATCATTTATATCTTATAAATATTATAATGCTAAATTTTGTGTTTCTAGGAACATAGAAGTTGCATTTTTAAAATGTTTTTTGCCCCTGCACCCCCCTTTAGGATAGTTACACCTGCATACGTTATAGCCTATGTTGGAGCAAGGACTGTCACCATCCTTTTAACATGATTATTTTTTAAATCGGTTTGTTACTTTCTGAGATTGTTTAAAAACTGCTTTTTAGAATGCTTTTTGTGCAATTTTACAATTTTTTTAATTTCATATTTTTGAGGAATTGCTCTGAGAGATCATTTATAGCTTAGAAATATTAACATGCCATATTTTATGTTTCTAAATCTTTCATTAATACAAAAGTCATATCTTTCAAACTTTTTTGCTCCTGCTCCCCCTAAAAGTGCTGTTGCATGTAAAAATATCCTAGCAACAAAAATAGCCTGAAATTGTCTGTTTTCCTGTTTTTTTTTCATTTTTATGTGTTTCATTTGCAGTTTGAGAAAAGTCTGTTCGATCATTAGATTTCCAATCATACTGGCTGTTAAGACTCGCTTCATCAGAATCACTCCAATACAAAATAGTTACTTGCTTTCCAAGCAACTCTGCTCGAGCCATAGGATAACAGGGAGACGCCTGGAATTTGAAGCGATTTTGATACCTTATGTAATAGCACATTAAAGGATGGTGACCCCTATAAGATTGAGCCTATATTGGAGTCAGAACCATCACCATCATTTTGGCATCATTATTTTTTTAATCTGTTTGTTACTTTCCGGGATTGTTTAAAAATCGTTTTTTAAAACGCTTTTCTTGCATTTTTGCTCCTTTTTAAATTTTATATTTTTTAGTGATAATTTATATATTATAAGTAAATAACATGCCAAATTTCGTGTTTCTGGGCCCTTCAGCAACACAAAAATCACATTTTTAGGCTTTTTTGCTTCTTCACCTCTTTTGGGTTTTGTGGCATCGAAGTAAGATATAGTCTATGTTTGAATCAGGACAAGCAGCATCATTTTGGTACTATTACTTTTGAAATTGGTTCACTCCAATACAAAATAGTTACTTGCTTTCCAAGCAACTCTACTCGAGCCATAGGATAACAGAGAGATGCCTGGAATTTGAAGCGATTTTGATACCTTATGTAATAGCACATTAAAGGACAGTGACCCCTATAAGATTGAGCCTATATTGGAGTCAGAACCGTCACCATCATTTTGGCATCATTATTTTTTAAATCTGTTTGTTACTTTCCGGGATTGTTTAAAAATCATTTTAAAAACATTTTTCTTGCATTTTTGCTCCTTTTTAAATTATATATTTTTTAGTGATAATTTATATATTATAAGTAAATAACATGCCAAATTTAGTGTTTCTAGTCCCTATAGCAACACAAAAATCACATTTTTAGGCACGTATAAAAACATTTCATATTTATTTACTTAGAAGGTGTCACAAATAAAAAATAAATTAAAGAGTTGACATGTTTCGGTTCATTAATAAGAACCGTATTCATAACATATAAAATCAGTATTTATATCCAGTGTCATTTAATTTTCTACTGATTTTATATGTTATGAATACGGTTCTTATTAATGAACCGAAACATGTCAACTCTTTAATTTATTTTTTATTTGTGACACCTTCCAAGTAAATAAATATGAAATGTTTTTATACGTGAATGAAAAAAGGTGAAGTGATTTTGTTTTAGTTTTTGAAAAAACGAAAGCTAACAACAGTTTTAACATTTTTAGGCTTTTTTGCTTCTTCACCTCTTTTGGGTTTTGTGGCATCGAAGTAAGATGTAGTCTATGTTTGAATCAGGACAAGCAGCATCATTTTGGTACTATTACTTTTGAAATTGGCTTGGTAGTTCCAGAGATTAACACCTACAAATAAACAAACTTTACCTTTTTATAATATAGGTGTAAATACAGGCGTTGCATTATACAGGAATTTTTTTTGTTTCTACCAATATTCTTAATCAGTAGTCTTCATTATGATTTTATTTAACATTTTTTGTAGAAAGGTACAATGAAGATATAATTTTCAAAATAGTGGTAGGAGCAATAAAATTTCCCTATATAATTCAACCTTTTGAATATAGTGTGAAAAGCTGTATTTTTCGCATCATTTAAGTATATAGAATGTATTTCATGCCTCTAAATTAAATTAATAATACTTTAAATAAGATTTTTAAAGTTTAGGTCAAACCTATGGTCAGCAACTAGCAGACTGCAGTCCACATCAGGAATCCTTGAAAAGACTTTTCGCATTAGTTGTTCATGTTAGGAACCAAACTAAAGAAAACTGGCTAGAGACCGCACATATAATTTTTTGCATTATTATTATTTAAACATATACCTGTCGTTTCTATTTTAGTATGTATATGTAAAAATTTTCAGAAAAAATACCTGAAATTTCTATTATATACATATGTACTGTAAAATCCCGTTAATCCACCCTTCTCGATCAAACGCCCCCTCCCCACTTTATAAAAAATTTGAAATTTTCAAAAAATCTCAAGAAAGCGCCCTCTCTCCCAAAAAAATCACTGAAAAAAAGGGATGAATCATGGTGTAATGAATAAATCATGAATCTTTGATGAAATGTGCGTTTTTAGATTTTTAATTGATTTCATGCTTTTTTGGCTTTATTTTTTACAAATTTCTCCTTTTTTCGACAGAATTGTTTTTTTTTAAGTGCAAATTTTTCAAGTATTGCTTCAAGTATCTAAATTAATGATTCATTCAAAGATTCACGACTCATTCATTTCATCATGATTCATCCCTGCAAATTTTGTGAAACGATCGCAGAAAAATTCCGTGTAAGCATCCCCCTTTTAATTATTGTACGATTTTTTGTCACGTTTGGGGGAGCGGATTAACGGTATTTTACTGTATGTAAAAATTACAAATTAAAAGTAATAAGTCATTGCTTTACTTAGGTGTTTTTTTTTCCTTTGTTCACTGGACCTCAATAAAATTTTTCAAAAGTATTCTGAATACTGAAATTACTCGTGAGAAGAGAAATGTATTTTTTCTTTTTAGTTAGGTATCATTATTAGTAATTAAATAATCAATCAAGTAATTAAAGTTATTTCACTCATGAATTTTTTTTTTCAGAAACTTTACTTTAAATATTTTCTCTACCTCTTTCTAAAGAATATAATTTTTTTTTTTAAATCAAGTCGCTTAGCACTCGTATTTTAACAATCAGTTGGTGTTGATTCTCGGGGAAAAGTGCCATTGGGCTGTATTTTTTAAAAAGGGGAACATTTAAATTTATCTTATAAACATGGCCAAATACTTCTGAAACATATCAAAATACATTAGCGCAGCTTTATTCAATATTCCTTGTTAACTAGTGTATTGCATATTATAAATTTTTCACAATATTGATCATTCTACACATTGCTATATCTGAACTAAGTCATTCATTATCTTACTCATTTAAAACTTATTTACTGCAATAATAACAAATTTACCATTAAAAAAAGTTTTAAATTCAGAAATAAAGTTAAACTAATGTATCAAATTTAGTCCTCTCTAGAGAATTGCAATGTTTTTCAATGTGGGAATGCAGGTTCTTCTTAAATGCTAAATTCATTGTTAACATCTAAGAAGTTGTACATTAAATAGATAATTGCATTGTAAAGATATTTAATGTTAATGTGACTAACTGAAGTATACTCGATTTTTTTTCCTGGTGATCGATCGGCAAATCTCAGAATTTTTTCCAACCAGTAAATGACAATTTTTTTTTCTTTTTATCCTGCAACCAACTGATGAATCTAATAATATTTTATTTCTGCCAATTGATGAATTTTGTGTTTTTCTAAATTTGCAAATTTTTTATATATAATTTGTTTGCAAATATAATATGAAAAGGGCAAAGTCATATTAAAGTGAATTTGTAACTTTTAAAAGTAAATTTTTTACTTTGCATAATGAATCTGCTAGTATCAGCATGCTTGGTGCCAATATTTTAAACTTCATTTTTTCCTCCCATGTTGTACTTTTGAATAGTTATCTGTTATTTATCAAACTGTAAGATTAATATCTGCAATTTTATGTGTCATTTGGAATAAGTTTAAGTGTGGTAGTAAGACTATGTTCAATTTGATATCGAAAAAAATATATTATTGATTTGTATGCATTTTTAAATTTTGATAATTATCTGAATATCATTTAATTAGGTTAACATTATTAGGAAAAAAGTGTTCATTTATCACAGTCATAGTTTTAACTGTACATTGTCTTGGGTTTTATTTTATTCATTTTGAATGATTTTATATAAATTTTTGTACCTTTTATCATATATGGATTAAAAATAATTTCTTGCTATAAACATTGTTATTTCTTCTTTCTTAAACATTGTTCTTTCTTTTGTATGATGTACTGTCTGATGTACAAAAACAAACAAGTATAAAAAAAACGTATTTTAAAGTTGTGCCAACCTAATTTTTTTGTTGATATAGCCCCAACCAAATTTTGGGTTGGATTGACCAAATCATTTTGTTAACTTTATAATGCTGTTCCAACGAAAATAAATTTGGTAATAACAACCAAATCCATTTGGTTGTTATAACCAAAATGTATATAACAACCTATAACAACCAAATAGATTTAGTTGTTATTACCAAAATTATTTTGGTTGGAACAACATTATTAAGTTAACAAAATGATTTGGTCAATCCAACCCAAAATTTGGTTGGGGCTATATCAACTAAAAAATTAGGTTGGTACAACTTTATTTTTGTTGTTTCAACAAAACAGATTTTTCTGTGCATATACTTCCTCAAATTTTTCAATCAGGATCGCTTCGGGAAACTCTGTTCAAAATACCCTTTTTGGCAGCCTTTTCTGAAATATATTCTGTCTTTATCAAAAAACTGACTAATGCGTCCCATTAAACAGTTCCTAAATAAGAGGATTTGTCATTTGGATGTGTTTAAAATAAAAAATGAATTTAAAAACGAGTCATGATATAAGCCGTTTGGATTTGAGGTTTTTTCTCCAACTCCTATTTTTGTTTAATTTCTTTTTGCTATACGAATTGGTCCTATGAAAAACTTGTCAATATAAAAGTTGTAGATATTTTTGAGAAGATGTAAAATAAATTTAATCAGGTTTGATATCTTAAAAATTGACAGAGTTATGGATTTTTCTCTTTTTTCAGCGCCTTTTTTCTTTTCGTTTTTAATTTTTTTCATCGGTAAAAGTTGGTCCTATCAAAAACTTGTAAATACAAAAGTAAGATAATTTTAAGAACATTTATAAAAAATTTAGTTGGACTTGATATCTTGAAATTTGACGAAATTATGATTTTTTTTCGCTCATAATCCCTGTTTTTTCGCCCCTGGAGTTCATTTCTAAATTTATCAAAAATCTGTCATGCACTTTTGGCCCATTTTTAAGAAGGAATATAAACTGTAAACCGATTCCATATCTATTTTAATAAAGAAGTTATGGCATTTTTTCGATTTTCACAAAACCCCGCCTTATTTCCACCCCCTTGGACCGATTTTGCCCATTAACGAACTTAGCCGACATTTTATACTCCTTGATTTTATGTATAAATTTGGAAGAGATTGGATCAGAACTATAGAAGTTATCGTGTCCATAAGAGAGTGAGATATATATATATAAATAGATAGATAGATAAACTTTTTTACTTATGGTAGTTTTGGGGTCTAGAGGACACGATCGGCGTAGATCTGCAAAAATTTTTCAGAAATTCCAACATAGGAGCAACCGCAGTAGGTAGTATTTCATACGAAATCTACCTAATTAGCACCTGTCTGACATAAGATATATTATAGCTTTCTTGTGAAAATTTTTATAACTGTCAGTGAATTAAAATAATGCTATTTTTTCAGTCATAAAATAGTTTCGTTAGATATTAAAACATCAAGTTCTATACTTACTAGATTACCATAATTTCTTTTTGAGCAGACCTAATAATAACATATCTGCTATCAAAAGTTTTTGGAATAAATGACAAAGAAATCGTTTGACAATAAAATGAGCACTGACACACGTAAAATAATATATTTTTGTATGAAAAAAATAATAATATTTAAGCTTTATTTTATGGCAATATTATTTTAAATTTAAATAAAATCACACTGCTTTTAGACTGTGTTTTGCAGATTACTTAAAATAATTTTGAATTGTTATTATTTCCTTTTTTTAAATCATATAAAATTGTGCCAAAAGAAATAAAAATTAGCGCCTGCCTAACAAGACGAATATATGGTATATTATAGTTTTTCATGGAAAAATCTTTTAACTAATGGTGAATTAAAATAATACCCTTTTTCCAGTTTCAAAATAGTTTCGTTTGATGAAAATATCTAATTTTATTTACTAGGTTATCTAGATTTTTTTATATTATGAAGCATGTGCGTACCTAATAATACCTCTCCTATCAAAGGTTTTTAATATAAAGGAAAAATAAAATATTTGAGAGTAAAATGAGCAGTGTTTAATACATGTAAAATATATTTTAATAAGATTAAAATAATACTATTTTATCTTTAGTTTGTCGTAATACTATTTTAAATTTAAATAAAATGCAGACATCCATATCCCAAAGCAAAATATTTTAATGTTTTCCATTGAGTTATTAAAAAAACTGTAAAAAAATTACTTGCATAAAAATATTACATACAGCATGGATTAAGCATTAATATTCTTGAGCGAATCATATATATGTATGTGTGTAATGTATGTGTAAAAGGGGAAACCACCAGGTCCATTCTCGGCTGTAAACAACAAATATTTTCCAAATGGCTTATGCAAGCGTACTGCTTTTAGATTGTGGTTTGCAGATTATTTAAAATAATTCCATATTATTATTATTTCCTCTTAAAAAACATAATAATACTCTTTCACCTGAGAGATATTTCCAAAATAAGAAATGTACGTTTAAACATAATATAATGTTAAAAATATTCTATAATCATAAAACCTATCTCTTAAGATACATAAAATTCTTTCAATTGATAATGTGATGTTTTAATTGGTAATATTCGCAGACTATGAAAACATAGAAAGAATCAATATTGCTTCAATATATACATATGTACATATAATATCTGTTAACATTTTCATGCTTAACTTGTAATAATCGTTGTCTTTAGTTAGGTTAAAGAAAATAATATCTTAAATTCTAGACGAACTACATCTGATAATTTAAAGTTTTCCAAAGTTAACTTGCAACATATGTTCTCATTAATTATGATTGAAAAGAAGTATTTATAAAGTCTAGACAAGTTGCATTAGGTAATTTAAAGTATTTGGAGGAGTAAATTTCTATGAAAATTTATTTTATATATAGGTTTTGCATTTATACTTTTTATTAATATCAAAGCATTACTTTCTTAACCATTTAAAATCGATAAAACCCTTTAGATTTAGAATGAAATTAATATACTATTATTTAAACGCGTATAAACTGATTGGTAAAATTAACATAGGAATTCAGTATTTCCAACTGAGCGAAAAATTGCAATGCCCGGGAATCGAACCCAGATCCTTGGCTTACAGGGCCAAAGCTTTACCATTTATGCTAGCTGGGCCAACAACCGACCTGCATATTTCATTCAGATAACCTCATTGTTTCCCTATGGGTCCTTTAGATTATAATCGATAAACACTTTAGATTTCCGATGAAATTAATATGCTGTTTTAACACAATCAAACTGGTAAAATTAACATAGGAATTGAATATTTTCAAATGAGCGAAACATTGCCCTGGCCGGGAATCAAACCCAAATGCTTGTGTTACAGGGCCAATGCTTTACCATTTATGCTAACTAGGCAGTCAACAGACGAGCATATTTCGCTCAGATAACCTCATTGTTTCCCTACGGAACCTTTAAATATATTCCGACATGTGTCTTTTAGATTATAAACGATAAACACTTTAGATTTTGAATGAAATTAATATGCTATTATTTTAGCACAATCAAACTATTTGGTAAAATTAACATAGAAATTGAATGTTTTCAAATGAGCGAAAATTGCCCTGTACATATATAATATTCTTACAATATAAATAAAAAATATATTTCCGAATTGAAAAATTCCCATCTCCTTCCCTCAGCGTGAAGATAGCTGAAAAGATACAAAGGCAAAAGAAATCAGCCTTTTAAATTTTTTTTGTTTTGTGTAACCAATAATGCTTTTAGAACAAAATAAAATAATGTATGTGAAGCTCATTCTAAACAATATTACAACTAACTGACGCATTAAAAGAATTTTATAATAAGTAATTTTAATAGTATTACATGCACCGTCGGTAGATAAAAGGTTAAACCATTGGTAGGCCTCCCCACCCAGTTGATTTTCTTGACTCTCTGTTATAGAGATAGCTCAATATAATAAATCATAGGTAAAAGAGCTCCATATAAACGATGGATACGTAACTGTACTATTATTTTAACACAATCAAACTGATTGGCAAATTTATCATTCGTATTGAATGTTTCCAACTGTTGAATATTGCAAGCATTTCTTAATTTTTATTGTGTTTCGTTCGTTATAGTAAGTATTTTCAACACTAGGCACAAAATAGAAACAATATCAGTTTATTCGCACTTGGACGCGCTTTCTTATGTATACTCCAGTCAAATTGTCAGGAAATAGAGCCCATAGGTGCAAAAATTCAGCTAGAAGAAATTATATTTTTATAGAGTTTTTTGGATGACAGGAATTTATTGTTTTCCAATAAAATATCTGGGTACAAAATTTTAAGGAGTCAAAAAACCAGAAAATTTGTAGACGTTTTTTAGATTTTGGTTTATAACTTGAAATTTATAAAATTTTTGTGTATCATTTTCAGTTATAAATAGGAAGAACATTAAATTCTACAAAATTTATAGTAAAATGTTAATGTAAACCCAATATTAAAAGCGCTATGATTTTTTGAAAACAAAAAATTTCTTTCTATTGCTAATTTGGCAAATTAAATGTACCTATTAATGAATGAGTGAAGAAGGAAATGTTCAAGAAGGGTGGGCAGAAGGTAGAGTTGCCAAACTGTACGTTGTACAGCGCTTTTTATGTAATAGATATACGTTTAAATATGTTTTTACGACGATTTCTTCCATTATTGTACATCTTACTATTAATAGTTTTAAAAAAGTCTTTCCAGTTTGCTTTAAATTTATATCTTTTACCAAAAATAAATTACACATCTGCACATCAAAGGTAAATTAGCCATGTTTTAGATGAGTTAGAAAAATCTTGAAAGAATTGTGTAATATTAACAGCGCATTTGATGTACCATTAGATCATGTGAGCTTGACCTTATTATAGTTTATAAGTATCTACATTATAAAATAATTAATTTAATATAACTGTGTTTAAATTTTAGATAATTTATTCAATTTATTATCACTTTTTATAGTTAACCCCTAATCGTCTAGCCTGATCATTCGCGGACAATTCGTCAATGAAAGTACCATACGCGCCGATTACAATATTAAATAAAAATATTTATTTTTGTAGCGTGCCCAAAGCTAAAATTTTCCTGATCGTTATTAAAATATAGGATAGTATGATTTATTTTATTCTAACAATTCAATTAATTTCCATTTGTAATGGGATATGACTGTAGAATTAGTTAAAAGTGTTAACATAATTATGTAATACAAATACATTTGGACAATAATGTATAAATCGATTAATTAATAATAACCATTTTTAAACAATTCTATTAGAGAAAATACTACAGGCAATTTCAACATAGTTTACCAGGGTACGCAAAAGGACGACAGTGCGCTAAACAACAACTAACTAGTATCGATCAAAACCTCCCGTTACGACAAATTTCAAGTCAATGACCGAAACAAGAAGAACTTCATTTCATTACTTAAAACAGGTTTACAAAATAACAGAATAAAGATGACTGGACTGAAGAAGACATTGATGGCACATAACAAACCCCACCAAACATGGTGAATCTACTACGATAAAAACCACAGCCAAGTCCCAAGATAGGACAACCGAAGGGAAAGAAGATCCCCACCCTCCTATGATGATTCAGTGCCAAGTCCAGAAGAGATCAGAGGCACTACTTAAATGGTCTCCAGACCGCCGACAAAAATATATTAGAGAGTAAATTAATGCTGAAATTGGGATATAAACTCAAAAATCTTTTTCCCTAAAAAAAAGGAAGATATAACATCGAAATTGACGGGTTTTCAACCATGCAATACAAATACAATTACAACAATTTTCTTTTCACTCCTGCAATCAGCAGATTCTATGCAATATCCATTCATTTTGGGCAAAGAAAGTCAAAGTTATGTAACACTTTGAAAAAAAAAATTAACAGTTTGAGAATATAGCCTGTAGGTGGAACTGGGGTACATTGATACTTGGGGCACATTGATACAATCTGTACAGCACACAGGGCCATTACAGGAAGTTTCACAACAGCTCCAAAAGGTGATACTAGTGAAATTAACTACATACAGAAAGTTTTGGAATGATTCAATAGTTTGATGAAATGGGATGGGTGATTAATTGTTTTTGTAGGTCAAAAGTAAATTTGAGTTGTACCATTGAAATGGTATTATACAACTGTTCCAGTATTTTCAACCAAAAAGAATACCCTCCTTGGCAAGTAAAGCTACTCTTTATCAGTTCCTCATTCTTTATTGTTAGATAAATTATGAAGTGTTGGGTTTGAGACTCATTTTATTTAAAATGGCTGTATGGGGCACATTGATACAGTCTTTGTCGGGGCACATTGATACAACTTAAATCCTTTTCTAGTTCATTTTTTCATTACCTTTAATTTTTATTTTACCATACACTCCTTAATTCAACCATTTTTCGTCAAAAATTTCTACTATTAGTTTTTATTGAAGTGAAATAGCTCTAATTTCTTTATATTAGAACATTTTATAGCATTTTTGCAAACAGAAGACGTACAAACTTACACAATATCTAGTGCTAGTAGAATTAACAAAAGAAATGGACGGACGCCTAGCAAATCTCAAATTTACATTGATTCTCCAGAGAAAAAAGTATTATCGACATTAGAAATGTTAAGTAAGAGAAACAAGCTGCAGAACAGTACAGGATAATTATATTATAAACATAATTTTTAATACAATTAACCTTTACTTTCTGTTTGTAAACCGATTTATAAACAGAAAATCTGGTAATTCTTTCACCTTTCCTAAGAAAGACGATAATTCTGGGGTTAAAGTGACAGATATGACAAAGTTACCACAGCCAATAAACATACAAGGAACAGCCAGAACATCAAGTCATTATACATTTCGTTTTGATTGCTTTAATATTGCTTACAAATAGATTGTATGCGATTTATATGTCTATAAATATATATAAAATGGTTTGCTAACTATTTTTCTTTGAAAAATATGCATTGGTGTTATTTTGTCTCCATTTTTCCCAGACGTGTCAAAGAGTATCAATCTGCCCCGGGGATGGGACACATACAAATTACTTTTTTGGATTTTTTTTTAAATTACATGCAAAAATAATATATAAAATAACGATTGTACATTCTTATAACACACTACACAGGTTTTGCTGATATCACATACAAAAATAACTTAAAATTTCTGCTTTCTAGACACCAAAATGTTTTTTGAAAAAAGTTGTATCAATGTCCCCCAGTTCCCCCTATGTTTAATAAATCGGACTATGCCCGTCAAGAAATCATCAAGGCTGGATAACAATTCATTATTGTGCTATGCAATGTATATATTGATACCACACATTCATTGAACATTTAATGTTCCATTTGTTTGCTAAATCTGGAACTAAAAGCAAATTTCACACAATAATTTCACAGAATAACTTTCTCCAGTGTTATCATCAGGAACAAGCTTGGCCAGAAAACAGCACAAGCCCTAAAAAAGTGGCTATGTTCGCAAATCTCCCAATCTATTGCAGTAAGTTCAGATGCTCCCAAATCTAGCTGCTGAATCCTTGCTGCATGTTGACTCATGTATTAGTAAAAAAGTTTGCAATAAACCATCTTTTGGCAAAAAAGATTCAGAAATCAAATGATTGAATATTTGTAAAAATCGTAGCAGGGTCAATTGCGAAAGTATAGTCGACATTATTTACCCAGAAGAAGAGGATGATGGAGCTGATGTTTTTGAAATCATCAATTAGCAACAATGTTGATTTTGATGTCCAGATTGCTGATTTCACTATAAGTACAAAGAAGATAAAATCTCTTAAAAAACAAGCAACCTGCTCATTTGCTCCTCAAGCTGAGGTTGATGAACCAAAACCTATAACCCGCAAGCACTCCAGAAAGCACATAAAAATGTTACCGTAAATCTTTTTTACTTATATTCATGCATGTCACATTAGCCTACATTTACGTATGTTACATTCATCTGCTATTAATGTTCTCCACTTAGGTTCTGAATACAAAACCTTATAGTGTTGTCGTTTTTTGCAATGCTCCCGTTGTAATTAAACCTTATAGCTGTCAAGCATATATCTATAATAGATACAAGTTAAATTAAAGAGAATAAAATGCATAAAAAATATGTCAGTGTTGTTTTTGTAATTTTCTACAAAGTTAGAAAAAAAATGTCATATTCAGAAAGCTGCAGCGGGCTTCGGAATAAGTTTAGGAAAAAAATAATAATTAAACAAATTTGTAGAAAATTTAATGTTCTTAGTTTTTGTAAAACTATATAGTACATAAAAATTTTATAATTTTCGAGCTATACGAAAAAAATTAAAAAAAATTCAAAAGTTTCGTTTTTTTTTTTCCCCTTTTGGGCTCCATAAAATTTGACCTCGAATTATTTTGTTGGAAATCCTTTAATTCCTGTTATTAGCATTCAAATAAACTCTTGTATAACATGAAATCTTCTAGCAGTATTTTTGAATCTATTTTTGAAAATTTGACTGGACTAATGGTTAACAGCATGGCCAAGCAGACGGCGGTGTTATGCTGCATTTTTAGTGATTTCTGTGATAACTAGATCTCAATGCTCTAATACTCTGAATTTTATCTAACATCATGGTATGTTACATTTTCACATAAATATATTATTATTAGGCTTGGGTACATGCGATACGACATGTGTCATGCCCTTCGTGTTTAAAATTGTAGTTGCAGACACCTAAGATTGTGAGTGCCGGAATTTAATAATTAGTTTAAAGATGCCATGTTTTTATCTTCTTTTTAATTGCACAAAACTCAAGGAAAAATATGCCTTTTAAATCCTCATGATTGGCATAACTTGTCATTGAATTTTGGTCATTTAGTTTGGGAATTGGTAAATTCAGCTGGTTTATACTACAACTCATCTTCATTTACGTGGATGAATTCGATTATGTGAGTAAATCAAAATAACAAGCATTAGCTTCACGACAACAGACTACTTACAAAGATGCTTGGCTATTATCTTTTGTCTTGAATCAACTCAAAAAATTAAATGTTACATCCCATATGTCATCATTCCCAGGCAGCACATCCATATGGGCCCGTAAGGGCAAAAGTGTGTCAGGGATATAAATCTATAAGGGCTATCCATATGGGCCCGCATAGAATGTCCACTTTTTTTTCTATATGGGCCCATATGGGCTATTTATATATATCTATATGGATGTCTATGTCGATATATAAAGATATCTATAATGATCTGTGTGGATACCTATGTAGATCTATAATGATATCTATATGGGCCCGCATAGAATGTCCACTTTTTTTCCATATGGGCCCATAAGGGTTATCTTTATATATCTATATGGATGTCTATGACTATCTATAAAGATATATCTATATAGATCTATGTGGATGCACTTGTAGATCTATAATGACATCTATATGGGCCCGCATAGAATGTCCACTTTTTTTTCCATATGGGCCCATATGGGTTATTTTTATGTATCTATATGGGTGCATATATCGATCTATAAAGGAATCTATATGGGTTCTATTAGGATGCACATGTAGATCTATAATGATATCTATATGGGCCCGCATAGAATGTCCACTTTTTTTCCCATATAGGCCCATTTAAGCTGTTTACATAGATCATTAAGGATTTATAATGTGATCTTTATAAATTTCTAGGTCTCTGATTTAAGAAGACACTTTACTTATTTGAAAACATCTATTCCGTAATGTTAAACCTAAGTTTTTGAATTTCTCATTTAAATTTGAATTTTTTTTAATGTTTTCTTTCTGCATTGTATAGCTGAACTCAATCTCTAAAGGGACCGTTTTGTTTTTTTTCAATTTTGTTTGTAATTTTTTAAAGGTACTTTCATCTTCGAAACCGGTTCCGAAAGTGTAAATACCTTTACTAAAAAAAAATTTGGTACCAAAATCCAAGATTAAAACTAGTGATATGATATCGACGTCAGTTTCCTATGCAGAAAGTCATTTTGAAAATATTTAAATTTAAACGAGAAATTCAAAATTAACCTATCCATAACATTATAAAGCCCATGTTTTCAAGTAAATGAAGGGGATTCGACACTCATTTGAAAATGTTAAACTAAACGAGAAATTCAAAATTAACCTATCCATAACATTATAAAGCCCATGTTTTCAAGTAAATGAAGGGGATTCGTCACTCATTTGAAAATGCTCATTTCATAATGTTACTTAAATTTAAATATTTTTAGAGATTTTTTTTCTACATATTGGATAGCTGAACTTGTTTTCTAATAGGACAATTTTGTAATTTTTCTTTTTAAATTTTGGTTACAGATCTTCAGGTATTTTTATTTTCAAAACTGTTTTTGAAAATGAAGGTATTATCAAAGTATTATGGAATAGCTGAAAAATGTAAAATTTTCTTTATCTACTTTATATAGCTCAATAAATTTAATAAATGCAAATCATGTATGCACTGTACAGCCTGAGAATTTTGTCTACTGGATCATACAGTGTACATGCCATACACACTTCAGACAAATTTAAAATGTTACTTTTTTACTAAAATAAATTAATAAATCAACCAAGGTAGGTCACCAATGACCCATTATCTTTATTTCTCTTACCTGTTTTGTGAAAACCAAAAAAGAGACGTTCAACATCCTAGTGATCTTGAAAGCTTCACAAATACTGTAATGAAAGAAACTGACAACCAGGGATGTAGTGGAGAGTGTATGTCACATACCCTCTGGATTTTTTTAAGGAACACCGTATACCCTCTCTTTCTCAAGAAAGCCATAGTAAATACACTCTAGGTTATACCCTCTGCCTTGAGCATATACCCTCTGCTTAAAATATATGCCCTGTTTTTTTTTTTTTTTTTTTTTTTTTTTTTTTTTTTCCTTTAACGACTACACCACTGCTGACTACTTGGGGCAAGTGATCATGGCTATCAACCTCCATGCACAAAATTTCTCTTCTGGGGTTCAAAAGCATCCCCAGATCTTGTGATTTTATGGTTAATGTAAGTACATTGTTACATATGAAATGTCTCACAATTTTAAACAATATATGTTTGCAATAAATTCATTTATATTTTTTCACAAATATGATTGTTTCTAAACAGTACATAATTTTTCAATCATCAAATTAAAAATAAAAAAATACTATCAAATTTAATTTGTTTAAAACCCATATTCCAATTTACTTTTTATTTAAGTTAAAATAATTTAAGCATAATGAAAAACATTTAATGCATATAATTCAATTCCCAGAAGATTAATTTACATGTACTTACAACAATATAAACAATTTGCATCTCTGACTGATATTCCATAAATAAGCACTTTATAAAATAAGAGCACAGTAATATCTTTGACATGCAGCTAATATAAAAATATTGCTTTTCCATACTATACTTACTTTGCTAACCTTAATTTACCAATCACAGGATTCTCACTGATGATTTTTTATTATTATTATTCAATATTTCTAAATAATTTACTTTGAAGATTAATTTGTTGAAATAGTGTCAGAGAGAAAATAATTACCAATGGCAGTCATGTAAATTTGAAATGAAAATGAAACAGACTAAATAAAATAGCAACACAATTCGCTTGGTTTATGGTATGTTACTCCATTTATTGAAAATACAATTTATATATTCATATATATGTATTTCTATAGACTATATCAGAATAGTTATCTTGTAACATAGTTCTATTTTTCATACAGTTTTAGATGGGTGTTGCACCCTCTCTGTAGTTTCATTTAGATAAATGCATGCTTCGAGCCTCTATAAAAGGAGAAAAATTTGTATAAGAATCTAAAATCCTATGAGCAAGCACTCTGCTTTTCTTTACTTCTAGGAGAAGGTCAATAGATATAGTTATTTGAATATTTAAAAACAACATGTATCATTGCAGAAGAAAGTTCATGAAGAATAAACAAACATTCTTTTCCCTCTTCAAATGCATAACTTTACATCCAGGATCATCAATGCAGGATTCTTCAGCTTCGTATAAATTTTAATCAAGATTCCATGTCAGGTACAATTGAATTGCTCCAAGCATCTGGTTAATGTCACCACCTATTTTTAAAATGTAAGGATTAAATTTTTAAGATATAAAATTGTTTGTGCATACTTAATTTTGTCTAAAAATGAAGAAATATAATTGTTTTTAAAATTACATTTCACACAACAGAAACAGTTAATTATAACAGTAACACTACGCATTTAATTTAGCTTTGCAAGGAAAAAGCTTCATTTGAAAAACTGATAAATTAAAAACCAATAAATTCACCAAGAACAGAATCTTTTTTTTTTCTTTTTTTTTGTTATTCCAGCTTCTTTTTCAAATGTGAAATTGTGTTGGAGCAAGTAACACAACCACACTCAAGCTAATGTTAAACCTATGGCAGCATTCTTTCCAAATTTCTCATTTACATTTCAATATTTGTACAAGGTTCTTCAATTTTTTTTTTAATTAAGTTTCAATTTATATTTTTAAAGTGACTACAAAAAAAAAAAAAAAAAAAAAAAAAAAAGCTTTTTAAAAAGTGCAGTCAAAATTAAAAAAAAATAAAAAGGTACCCCAGGAAAAAGATCTGATATCTATCTGCAAAGAAAAAAATATATATAAAGATATGAAAAAGAATGTAACCAGATACATAATTTTAACTTGCGACTTAAGATTGTTCTTATTTGAATACCATGGGATTTTATTACAGAAAAATATAATGTACCTAGATAGTTAAAAGTAATAGTTTTGAACTAGATTTAAACTTTTTTGTTTATTATTTTCACTTTAATTTCACAGTTTATTTTAAAAATTAATGAGACAATGAATGATTTTTTTTTTCATTTATAGATCAATTGTTATGAAGATTTGTATGTTTAATGAGTTAAAAATGAACGAGCTGATCTGTTTGATATTGTCTGATGTCAGTTCCTTAAATAAAACTTAAAACTTCGCATGATTAAAAAAAAAATTAATTAAACCTAGTTTTGGGGACCTTCTTCGAGTCTAATGCATTCGCAATAAACCTTTTGTCTGAACTAACCTATGACGTGGATCCCTGTATCTAATGCAGCATATGTACCGAAAATGCTCTGTATTTACCAAAGATTATCGCAAACAACATTGAGTGAACCAAACCTTGTAGTAGTCCATAGAATGCGAAAAATTAATGCTTCATTAAAGTTTAAAAAATGTTGGTTATTGAAGTCTAAGATAAACTTTTATAATACAGAAAGCAGCTGAATTGTAATCTAAGTTGAATGAACCAAATCTGTTAAAATTGGGTCCTTAGAAATGTGAGAAAGAATGTGTCCTCCAGTGGTGGAAAGTGCACCCCCCCCCTGTAAATGTAATGAATTACTATAAATATTAACATGATGTTTAATAAATGGATGAAATTCCTTATCTAAAGTTATGTAATTTTAAATTTACAGCTTCAGTGAGTAAACATAACTTTTCAAAAATGCTGGCAGTACTCAAAATGTATGCAAAAAAGGTGACAGCTGAAGTATAAAGAAGGCCCAGGTATAAGGGACAAAGGTGTATTAACGGGAATGTAGCTGGGTATGAGAAAATTTCTTAGTAGTTTAAAAATAGTTGAAGGGTGCTAAAACTGTCAAAGAAAATTGTAAATACAATTAGAGCATTGTTTTAGAAATTGCAATAAAGGAATGAAGAAGGAAATTAAAATTCAAACTTAGCAGTAGCTGAAATCTGGAAAAATATTTGTTGTTCATATAATACCTGGGGGACCTAAGAAATTATTTCAAAAAAGCTTGTGAATTGGATCATTTTTGAGAAAGTTATGGTAAAGGGTCTAAAAGAGGCTAACTAATAGCAAAACAATAGCATGAAAACATGCTAAAATGTTTTACTATTTATCAATTTAGATTTTCAAATTATCAAAATTAAGAATAGTGTACATAGTATAATATTAATCCTTAGAATAATATTTTAAAGAAATGCACAAAAAAATTAGGTAAATGTTTAAAAAAGGATGCTATAGGTCATGGATAAAAATATGAGAGTGTTGATACGGAGAGAAGAATCTAATGCAATTTAACATATAAGTAGTACAGTAGATGTGACGGCGTTTCTGTCACATATTATCTTGTCTTCTCCCCTTTTAGAAACTGAACATTTAAAATCGAAACTTCAAAATTTTAACTAGAAATTACCCCCCCCCCCCCTTAAATAAATACTTAAAGTTAATATTCTTGCATTTAAGGTTATAATGCAGTAATTTGTTATTTTCCCTTTTATAACTTTGTATTTGAAATTAATTCCTTTACAAACTCTCTTTCATATGATAAAAAACACCATTTCATTCCCACTCTTTCTTTTGGATTTTTATCACTTTGAGAAAATCTGGTAATTCTTTTCTCGTCACAATAAAAGTTAACTGAATGTCAGTCTTCCTTAGATCTGCACATTTCTGCATTCTTTCCCATGTTAAATAGAAGCGGCTGTGGTTTATAATACGTTTATCCGTTAACATTCTCATGCACTCAGCTAATCTTTAAAATCTCCCAGATGTCATGAATCATTCGGCATGTAATTCTTTCAGTATCTGGAAACACACGTGCGTATGCAATCGACATTCCTTAAAAACCACAGGACCTCAGTATTACACCAACGATAGCATTTTCTGTTACTAAGCATTAATGGATTCTCATAACCTTGACGCTGTAAAAAGTATAGCGCTGTACATCTTCCCTTCCTCAGTCACTCACTTCTACTCAGACCATTGGCAATGTAACATCACGCAAAAAGGGGCGCTGTGCCCCTCTCCGGCTAATGCCGTGCCTTCGGGCAAATGATGTGATTTCCCGTATTGCTAGTGTCTTAGTATTGTAAACCTTCCATCGTTCATCTAAATAAACACCTTATTCTGTCTACAATTATGTTGGAGTTTACTTCTCTGCGCTCTCGATCTCTCTCCCTGGGTTTGTTTGTACGATCCCTATCATAGTAGACTCCCTCAAATATTGCACAGCTTGGAACCAGAGGGAGGTTGGGCGGATTTTAGAATTTTGCAGATTTATGGTCGTTGCTTTTTTTACATTTTTTTAAACAGTAATTTCAACATAATAAATAATGCAATCAAAACTATAATGAGTGCTTAAAATATAATAAAATATTAAAATAGGTAATAAACTAAAATAATAAAAATTTAGATGATTTTTAAGAATGATTAAAATATTAAAAGCAAACGTCAAGTTAATAATCAATAATACATGATCAAATATTCATTATAAAGGGAAATAAAGAGGACATCTATTGGATTAAAAACTTTTTGCAAATTAATTTAATGTTTAATAAAATTACGAGTTACATGATTCTGACATGGATGAAATGTGATTCATGGACGAAATTTGCATTTTTAAAGCGATCGGACAACAAAATTTGCTTTTTTTATGCAATTCATTGACGAAATTAACTTTTTTTTACACAATTCATAGACGAAATTGAGTTTTTTGCACGTCTCATGGACAAAATTCATGTTTTTTGTGTAGTCTTTGGCCAATATTCCCATTTTTACGTGATTCTTTGTTGAAACCCCTTTTTCATACTTTATGCGATTTTTTTATACTTTATGCGATACTTAATTGAAATTCATGATTTTTTTCATAACTTTTTGACAAAATTAAAATTTTTTTTCCTTGACCTTCAACGATATTTTTCGCTTTTTCTGCAGAACTTTGATTGACTAAATTTGTGTTTTTTCTGTGATAGTTTGATGAAATTGGAGATTTTTTCTGCAAACAATTAACAAAATTGATTTTTTATGACAACTGTCTGTCAAGTCAATATTTGCAATTTTTAGTATCTGAAATTTCAGACTGATGAATTTTTAAAGTTTTTGGCTGTCTTAAATTTTTGGAAAATTTGGATCAGATGTAGTATT
The DNA here is from genome assembly GCA_964019185.1 of Maratus speculifer. Classification (NCBI taxonomy): domain Eukaryota; kingdom Metazoa; phylum Arthropoda; class Arachnida; order Araneae; family Salticidae; genus Maratus; species Maratus speculifer. The sequence goes on along the minus strand of OZ025296.1, from coordinate 75,412,689 downwards.
TGCCCGGAGTCCCCCATTTTGTTTCTTTGTTGGTCACTTATGGCCACTTTATATTTAATTTTTGAACAATTAAGAAATTAAACTTATGCAACAACAAATTTTAAAGAAAACCAGCAATCCAAACATTATTTGTAAAAAAGAAAAAAAAAATAGGAGGGGGGAGGAGGAATTCTTAATCAATAAACGGTAAATACATAAATTTTAAAACAGCCAAATAAAGCAAATATCCATTTAAAAAAATACATATTCCTAAATTACAGTAAAAAATGTTTCAGAGATTAGACGCTTAAAACGACAACAACAACAATAAATAAATAAATACAAATACAAAAAATTTAAATTGGCAAAAAAATGGCCACCATCTCCGGGCGAATACTATATGATAGCCAAAAATTTGAAAATTAGCTTTGCTTTTAATTGTATGCTAACAGTAAATAATTTGTACATAAAATTGAGGGAATATTTTTAATTTTCTGGTACTTAAAAAAAGTTACAAAAAAAAAATGTTTCTTTCCTAAAATTTGTGCATGGCTTGCGTCTATATTATACAACTCTGGATCTAACTGTGATTTCAAAATGTAATTGAACTTTGATTTAACAAATCTCAATTTATTTTTCAATTTAGCGACTATTTCTTCAAATTTAATGAAGTTGTAATTCCGATTTAATAAATAACATTCAATTAAAAAATTAAATTTGAAATTTTTTAACATGTATAAAATTTTTTTAATGTTCCTGATTGCCAATTTTCCAAATCTAAAGCAAAATTATCTACATGTAAAAATACATGCTACAGAGAGATTTCATTTTAAATACATATAAAACAAAGTTTTTTGGGAGTGAGAGGAATTAGCTAGATTTTATGTTAATAACATTTAATTCATAAAATTTCAAATAAAATAAAATGTACTTACATTAATTAAATGTAGCTGAACATCCTTTTCAGAGTAAACTGAGACATTAAGATGGTTAAGAGGCTATAAGTGTCAAACTTGATAGTAAATCCTATGGAAATCAAAATGCATATATATAATAATTATACTAAATTTGAATATTTAAATTTCATTTTAAATACATATTGTTTTGAATTTCTTTTGTGCAATATACTAAAACTTTGAAGCATTTTAAAAACTAGTGAAACCCCAAATCTAACATTCCCGCATTGATTGTTTTATTTCTACGGTCCATGGCCATGCAAATTTGAAATTTTGCCAAGACTGAAAATATTTTGAATTCCCCCTTTAACTGAGTCTAAGTGAACACATACGCATACACGTAGCTTGTATTTTTTCCATGACCCTATGACGAAATTCTTTTTTTCCCCAATCTTTAGCCAAAATTTGCCATTTTTGTGCAATCTTTTGCCAAAATGTGAGACTTTTCAGCAAAAACCAAGTAATTAATACAGGGTTGGCAAGTTTTTGACGTATGAAGATTTTTAACGGATTTTATCGTTATGTCAAAAACTGTCCAAAACCTACTTTTAGCAGTTTGTTTTTACATTTTAATTATTGGTTTTTCATTCTATCTTTAGCATTAAGTCATTTTACGTTAAATATTCACTATCAGAAAGACTCTAAAGTATATTTATTCATCCAAAAGAAAAAAAAGGAAAATCTGCATTAAAAAATAAAGCGTTTAAGAATCTCTGTAAATGGAAAAATAATTTAAGAATAATTTTAAAGGTAAAAGATTCTTACTCATACAGTCATAGGTATGTAATAAAATATACAAAGTGTTATTTCTTTCAATTCACTTTAAATAATACCTAAATAGTTTTAAATAAAATGTAAATAGGACATAAATAGTCTGCTTTTATGGTAGTTGTAATAAATTTCAATTTAAAAAATATTTCATGACTATTCAGGTAAAAAATTATATGTAAAAATATAAGTACTAGAATGGTCTATAAGATCCATACATATCTGCACTAACGTTAACAAATAAAAACCATGGTATATGCATATATAAATCATTATTATATTCTGAATTTTCTTAAACATTGTTTTCTATTCGTTAAATTTTAAGTCTAAGAACTTTCAGATGAAAATGGATCTTAGAGATTTGCATCAAAATTTTATTATCACATAAATTTTAAGATTCTGCTTATTGAACTGAAAATAAAAGTCACCATTTAATTACATTTATAAAATGCATAAGATAAACATTTTGAAATATTATATTGAATAATATTCAAATTTATTCAATGACCAGCCCTTGACATCTATTGTCATACCATATAACAGAATTTTTGCATTTCTAATTTCTATAATGATTTTAATGTAATTTTTTTAATTAAAAATCTATATTGAATGTTATTTAATAATTAAAATAACCTTTTATTATCATTTAATATTAATGTTCATTGCAAAATCATATTAATGAAGATTATGATAAATATTGTTCTTTCCTTTCACTCTTGTACTTTTAAATTTTTCCCATTTAGGAAATCTTTCTTTTAAATAAATTTAACAAATGTAATTAAAAATAATATTAATAACAAGAATAACAAGGAAAAATCAATTTAGAAATAAATTATATGCTGCACTTACATTATAAATCAGAGAAAAATAAAAAGTGGTTTGTTTTTGGCAGAATAAACCGGTAAAATCATGGTTTTTACCACTGTCCAGGGTTGGCACGGTTTAAACCTTTTTTTTTTTTTTTTTTTTTTTTTTCTCAAAAAAACCAATTGGTTTTTTTGAAAAAATCTAATGATATTTTCTCATTTTTCTTTATTTTATAATTTAGGACTGACAAATTATTGTATATAAATATTTTCTACTTTTAACACTTTTTTTCAGCAATAAGTATTAGATATAGTGGGCCTAGGTTATTTTTTTATGCATTGGATGAAAATCAGTATGCATTGGTGAACATATTCCATTGCTGTAAAGAAAAATCTTAGAACATGAGAATTGATCAAAGATAAAATAGATTAAAAATATTCAATATTTAGTATAAAATATTTTCATTAAAAAAATGCAAATTATTTAAAGTAGGGGTGCACAATCTTTTCAAAGGAAGGGCCACTTACAAATATGTCTGGGTGGTCGAGGGCCACATCAATAACAAGGACAGAATTCGATTTCAAAGGTGATCTATGGCCTACATTTAGATAAAAAATATGTTTTCAGAGAGAAGTGTGGGATACCCCTTTAAGTTCGCTTAACCAGTCAAAATATTTAATTTAGTTGGTAAGGATATATCAGTAGTTTTTACGTTTGTATATATAGCAGATATAGCAAGGATTATTCTCAAGATGTAATAATATTCCTTGACTTTATTCAAGAGAGTAAATTTTGTTTTATTAAAAGTGCTAAAAAACAAAGATAAGTGGCTGGAGCCGAAAAAAATGTGAACTTTATGAGCGAAGGAGAGGAAAGGAGTCGATCAACAAGATTTTTCCGTACCTCATCACTGAAATTCCCGATTTTTCAACATCCTGATCAACAAAATTTGCAGCTTTCCATGCCTGATCGAACAAATTTGGGCTTTTTACGAAAATGATCGACAAAATTCGCAATTTTTATGGATCTGCGTGAGAAAATTCGATCTTTCTGTGCCTGATCAATAAAAGTTGCGATTCTTACGAAACTGATCGGGAAAATTCACAATTTTTACAATACCGATTGACAAAAGTAACAAATTTTACAAAGCAGATAGAGAAAATTCGCGATATTTACAAAGCCGATCGATTAAGTTTGAGATTTTTACAAAGCTGATCGGTGAAATTCGCGATTTTTCTTCGCATGATCGATAAAACTCGTGATTTTTACGAAGCCAATGGACGAAATTCAGAATTTTTGCGAAGCCGATCGGCGAAATTCGTGATTTTTACGAAGCCGATCAAATTTTTTTGCGCCTGATCAACAAAATTCATAATTTTTCCGCGCTTCATCAACAAAATTAGCGTTTTTTACGAAGCCGGGGCGTTGAACTCGGGATTTTTCCGAGGCTTATCCACAATTTTTTTTATTTTCTGCGCCTGATCGATGAAATTATCGATTTTTAGGAAGCCAATCGACGAAATTTGCGATTTTTACGAAGCCGATGGAAAATTCGTGATTTTTACGAAGCCGATGGATAAAATTCGTGATTTTTACGAAGCCGATGGATAAAATTCGGAAATTTTTTAAAGCTGATCGGCGAAATTTGCGATTTTTACAAAGCTGGTCGGCGAAATTCGCGATTTTTCTTCGCACGATCGTCGAAATTTGTGATTTTTACCAAGCCAATCGAGAAAATTCACAAATTTTCCACGCTTGATCAACAAAATTAGCAAATTTTACGAAGCCAAATCAGCAATTTCACGATTTTTCAAAACCGATTTTTTCAAAGCTGATCGACGAAATTAACGATATTTTCCAGCCTGATTGACAAAATTCGCAATTTTTTCGAAGCTGATCAAGAAAATTCATAATCTTTCAGAGCCTTACCAGCAAAATTCGAGAATTTTACCAAATGATTGAAGAAATTTGTAATTTTTCCTCGCACGATTGATAAAATTCACGATTCCGCCATATCATATCGACGAATTTCGCTACTTTTAGAAACCTTATCGGCATAATTTGCGATTTTTATAAAGCCCATTGACGGAATTTGCAATTTTTAGGAACATGATCGACGAAATTTGCGATTTTTGCAGAGCCAATCAATGAAATTCATGACTTATTTCGCCTAATCGGCAAAATTCGTGACTTTACCACACGGAATAGACAAAATTATTTATTTGAGGCTGATCGACGAAACCTGGAATTTTTCTGCATGAAATCGACAAAATTCGCCATAGTCCCGTATCCGACCAACGAAATGTGGGATTTTTTGGAACCCGATTTATATAACTCGCAAATTTTCCGCATCCGATCGACAAAATTTGCACTTTTTGCTTGTTTAACTGGCAAAATCTGCATTTTTATGCGCCCAAACACGAAATTCGCGATTTTTTGCTAAGCTGATCGACGAAATTTCGATTTTTCTTTGCCTTATTGGCATAAATCCTGATTTTTCTGTACCGGATAGACGAAATTTGCGATTTAATTTGAGCCTGATCGATGAAATCTGCAATCTTTCCGCGTGAAATCGACAAAAAATTCGCGATATTCCCGTGTCCGGCCAACGAAATTTGCGACTTTTCGGCACCCAATCAATAAAGTTTGCGAATTCTCCGTGTCCAAACGACGAAATTTGCGCTTTTTCTGCCTTTAACTGGCGAAATCTGCATTTTTTTCCGTTCCCGAACTACAAAATTTGCGATTCTTAAGGGACTGACGATATTTTATATTTTCCTGCAGAAAATTGACGAAATTTACGATATTTTTCTGCAACTTTAGCACAAAGAATTAAAATTTTTTCTAGTTGTAAATTGACGAAGTCCGCGGGCCACAGGTTGTGCATCCCTAATTTAAAGCAATCTATCATAACATGCACAAGTTTTTGAATATGGAGCTACATAACTTGATGATCTTTAAGATTTTGGTAAAACTATAAAAGAAATTTTTTTTGGTTGGGGAGATAATGTTTAAAAATTAAAATCAAAATTTGAAGTTGTATAAGAGAGTATTCAAAAATTGGGTGCTAGTTATAGTATTTTAACAATAACAAGATAATCCCCCCCCCCTTTGTTATCCGCTAAATCTAATGCCCATAAATGTTGATTTCAAATTGTCTCTCAAAAAACAAAACCCTCAAGAAGTATCTCAAATTAATTTTTTTAAATTGTGGAAAATAATATTTACATTCATCAAACTACATCAGATGTTTATTATAAGTAATCAAAAGATTGTTTATAAAGATTTTTAAAGCATCAATGTTTCACTGTGTAGAGTAGTTTATTGTTTGGACATAAGATTGTTTACTAATAACTGTTTGAATTAAATTATGATTTTTTTTTCAATTTTTCACATAATTCACTATAATTAATTTAAATTATTTTTAAATGAATTTATACTACTTATAATCCAACAATGTCTATTTTTATTAATAAATATGCATGTATATGTACTAAAAAAGGATGTTTTAAAAAAACCCGGTTTAAACCAAAAAAACCTGGTTTAAACAAAAAAAAAAAAACCAGTTTTTTTTGGTGTCACAAATGACATGCATCGTTTAGTCGAAGTTTAATTTTTATTTATTCTTCTAGCTAAATTTCTAGGATTTTGTCTACGCGATTGTTAGTTTTAATTTATTTCCTTTAATTTGATATATTTTCCACTATGTTCGTTAATTCGTTCTTTTTTTGTTCTCCCGTACCTGCGATCGTAATTCGAGCTATTTTAAATTATTACGCAATAAATTGTTCTCAATTGCGTCGTCGCCTTGTTGGAGGAGGTTTTCCTCTCGCTTTTCTCGCGCGTTCGTCTGTAGGCGTGCCGTACTGACATCTTACTTGGCGGTCATTTATACCGCTCTCATTCGCGGGCGTGTTTTTTTTTCGTTCGTTGGCGCTATCTATCTCGCCAATTTTTTCGGCTGCGTTTTCTCCGATCGGGGTGTCAGGCAGCAGCGTTCTGGTTTCTGAGATGTTGGTATGAGTCGCACCTGCCTCTATTTGTTTTTTTTTTTTTTTCGTAGATATTTTTTTTAAAGAAAAACATTCTAAGTTTTATTACACTACTCATCAGCCATCATACGTGGCCTTTCCCCGTTTTATCAAAATAAATCTTCCTGTTCCTGGAGCAAATAGCATTGTTACGTTTTATTTCACGTAATGAGAATTCTTCTTACGGACTCCTTTTTTTGATGTTCTCAAATACCGAAACTTTCAAGTAAGAATATTTTTTTCAATTATTCTTTACTTATTAGAAACAAGTTGATAGTCAAATCGGCAAGTAGAGAAATTTTTTTTGGTCGGAACCTGGACCTGACAATAACAAAAAAAGAATTCAAAAAGGAATTTGTTCTTATAAAAAAATTGCAATGATTCCTTTTCTCTTGACACACTACGAATTTTTTTTTGTTTAGAGAATGATATGCTATTTCGACAGATGGTGCCGTGTGACCATTTCGCATGCCGGTACACATTTTTTTTTGGATGATATTAAAAGTTAACTTTTTCTTGTTCTATTTAAATAAGATAAAATGTGTGATACATCGTTATGGTATGATGTATTTGAAATAATTGAATAAGTAACGTGAAAGATGAATAAGATCAGATAAAATTTAGAACATATATATATTATAATTAATATATATCATTTTTTTTATCTGTTAATTTGTGAACTGTTTAGAAAACTATATGAAAATAAGTTGTATGAATAATAATTATTACTGAAATAATTGATTGTGTTTAAAACATATGTGCATAGTAGTATTTAACCTTTAGGTTACGGGGGGATTACCGTAATCCCAAGAAAATAAATGTTGAAGAATACGGGGTTGGGATTATCGTTATCCCGAAAACTTCCACCCCTCCAACAGGCGGAAGAAGAAATCATTAAGGTCGTTTCGCTCAATAGGGGTCCGACTGAGTATCGAGCAAGGGAAATTCTGCAGGGAGGATGTTAATTATCTTACGGAAATGCCGGGAAAAGAACTTGGCAAAAAAAAAAAAAACATTGTTTACGCAGACGACGTAAAGCTGTTTCTACCCCAGTTGCTGCAAGATTCTTAGATAGTTCTTGCTTGTGAGACATAATAATGAATAGATTATATTCTGCAAGTAGTTTTAGAGATTTAGTGTTGCTAATTTTGACTACACTTTTGCTCTTAGAATGTAAAATGAAGCATTATTATTTTTTTTCTTACTAACGCATTAAATATTAGAAATTACGTACGTAATTTTGCACACTGAATTGAAAAAAAAATCAAATGTTTATACTTATTATTATATTTACGCAACTTATGATTGTTCTCAAGTCCAAAGGAGTTAGTTTTTGAGGCTTTTCTGAATTCGTTTTTATTATTCAAAAACATACGAAATTGTTAACATATGAAACATATGAACGAGACGTGAAATTCTTAATAAAAATTATATAATAGAATGGCGTTTTCAATTTATTTAATAAAGGCAAAAGCATTTCAGAAAATAATGTTAAAGTTGGCGTTTTGACCAAAATTTCCGAGCGCGAAATTTAGGGAAAGGTGGAAATTTGCTGGTTGTATTTTTGTTGCGGTAATGTCAATAAGTAATTTATTATTAACCAAAACAAAATGGAAAAACTGAATTCGATTCCTAATTCTATCAAAATCCTATCCTGCCAGGTCTGCCAATTTTATGCCGGCACGTTAAGAATTATTCAGAAAGTTTCACATTAGAAACCAGCTTGATTCTATGGTCACAGCCTACTAAAAAGTCATGCGCAACTATACCTTTTGCATAAATGAGAATGGAATTATACATTATCTGCTTCAGAAAATTGTCGAATTCTAGAATTATTTATTATTTCTAAATAACTTATTCACCGTCAAATTCAAATGAAATAATTTTTATTTATGCAAACCATAATAAAGATTGCATTAATAATTTCTTAGTTATTTTTCATCTGACTCCAAAAAGAAAAAGAAGAAGTTCTCAATTTATCCCTTTTTTTTTGTTGTTGTCGTTTTGTACGCTTATCAATTACTTCGAAACTATTCGACTGATTCATGTGCCTTTTTTGGTTTGTTTGTTTCATTGAAAGATTATTCTCTGCAGTTGGTCAAGGACTGAATTTAAATTTCATGAAAATTGCTGCAGGGCCTTTTTTAGAAATTTAATAACAATACAAATAAATAAATTAAAATAAATAAACTCATTTAAAATATTTAATTTTTAGCGATTTTCATCAAATAAAGTAGCTCTATCTTCTTCTTCTTCTCCTTCTTCTTCTTTTTTTTTTTTTTTTTTTTTTTTTTTGTTTTGTCTGTTTGCTAGAATGTTGCAACCACAAAGTTTATAATAATTATTATTATTTATATAGCTATTATTCTCGAATAAAACAAGGGAAAACAAATAATAATGATTTATTATTATATTGAGTATTAAAAACTTTCATGGCGAAACAATTGTTAAAAAATATAATAAATAATAATATAATTAAATTAAAAGTAAAAGCAAAACGTATAATTAATAATAATAATAAAGTCTAAAAAATTGGAAAGAATTTGAATTTCTTCAAAACTTCTGCGGTACACTCGTTTAATTTGAAGAATCATATTTCTATGGTGGTGGGATTGTTACTTTAACACAGAATGGTTCAAAAGTCTAAATTCCATATAAATTAAAATAATTAATGTCTTTTTTTACCTTCATTAGTAAATTTTGTTTAAAAAGCTAACTTTTACAGCTTCTTTCACAGTGTCTTGCCTTTACGGAAAAATAGAATATACTATACAATCTCTTTGTTTCTAAATAAAAATACCATAAATTTCATAAATATGTATCTATATTATAAAAGTGAAACGTATCTGTGCGTAACGCATACGTAATTTTGCCAATGCCAACACTTTCCTATGCAATTTCGGTTTTGCAATGTTTACTACAACAAATTTTTACACTTCTAACCATCACATTTAAAATTTTTATATTGTTGTATAGAAAGAAAAATGTACTTTTAAGTGCAAATTTTTTGAAAACTCTATCTCAATTTATTTTTGAGATATTAATTTTTTTATAGTTTTTAGTACCAGTTTTGTAATTGTGGCAACAGAATCACTTCATTTTCTCTTGAAATTGAAAAAAAAAAAAAAAAAAAGAAAGGAAAGAAAAGAAAAGAAATTAAAATGCGCAGCGCTTTTCCATGCAATTTCGGTTTTGCAATTTTACACTTCTAAGTATTGCACATTTTAAATTTTTACACATTGTATAGAGAAAAAAAAAATTTTAAATTCGTACTTTTTTCCCCAGCTCCACACTTAATTCGCAGAAAAAAGGAATTCGTATGGGTGCTTTTTAAATGTAAGAGATTAAAGTAAAACGTTACAGAACTACATACTATATGGCTATTAATGGCCGGACACTTTCAATTATAGACATTTTGTCGAATATAAAATAAAAACATATTTATAGGATTCTTCTGAAAGTCCAGGATGACAAAGACGGTGTTTAACCTCATATTTATGAATGCCCATTTCATAAGAAGGAAACTTAGGGAGCCGATAGGGAAAAAAAAAAAAAAAAAAAAAAAAAAAACATAGAAAAACTATAATATTTGGGAACCCTCTTTACATTAAATTATACGAAACGATCCGTCGATGCAAAGTAGAAATATATGGATATTGTACAACGTTTCTACTGATTTTTGCATAAATAGAGAGTATAATAAGGGAAATATAGCATTTTTTTAAGTGCAAAAAAACCGTGATAGATTCGGAGTTTTTATACACTCCGCTCCCCTCACAGAAGAACAAGGAGAAAATAGACAGTTCGTTCAGCTTTTACGTTCAGCTTTTTATGAAATTTGGGGTATTTTTATATAAAATGATAATGTCCCGTTGTACAGTTTTATGAGGAAGATAATCATAGCTTATTTACTCCCCCTTCTGAAAAGCGGGAGATAAGCAAATTAACAGAAACTCATCTGATCTGTTATTTATAAACTTAGAAAACATTCTGACAATGTTATCTTCTAAAGCCGTGATAGATTTGAAGTTTGAAGACCCCCCCCCCCACCAACATGCACAGAAGAACAAGGGAGACTGAATTTAAAAAATATATATAGTACCCAGTGTTTATATTCTGATTCTCCATATCTTGCAAAAATTGATCATTATGACAATGAGAGGTTTTGAGATAACTTTTAAAGCCCTTTCTTCTTCCCTCCCTCAGCCTCGGCAGAGCAAGAACGTCAAAATTTCAAAAAATCATCTTTTTCTAGTATTTATATTCTAAGATAAACCAAGTGTATTATTATTGGACTCATTTAAATATGATGTGATTTTAAATATGTTTGCTTTTTTATGGATGCGCTTTAGTCAAAGCGCTTTTTTCCGTCTTATTTATTTATTTTTTTTAATTATTTTTTATTTCTTTATTTTTTTAAGCCACGAAAATACAAACGGAAAGGCCAGATAGCTTTGATTGTCTCTTTTTATAGTAATACAAGAGGACTGTATGTATTTATCAATTTATAACCCTTTCAGGGCCAAGGTATTTATGTTCAAAAAATGCTCAATTAATTTATTAACTCTGAAATTTACAAATTTATTTGAAAATAACTAAAAGCTCTTTTTCACATATACTATGAAATTCAAACTGTAATAAAAAAAAATTACTGGTACCACTTGATATTTTGGGCATTAAAAGTAACAGTTAGCAGACTGCAAACGACGGAAGGGTTGAAAGCCCTTGAAGAAATTTTAACACCAAAATCTTCTTCTCTGCTGTGTTGACAGAATTTTCATATCCAGACTTCATCCAATATTTCTTTATAATAATATTCGGTTAATTATTTTACAGATTAAATTAAAGTAGTACTATTCGTAAATATTCGTTTTAGTTATAGTTAAAAACGAAGACCTTAATAGGAAACATAAATTACGTTAGATATCTCTTTATTATTTGTTACTATATTGTTTAACGATTGCTTATATGTTAATTTCTATTTTTTTCTTATCGTGAAATTTCTTTTTCTGTTTTAATTTAAATCGTTGTAATAATATTAACAATGATTCTTAAGGAAATCACTTATGCGTTATTTAAATATTTGAAAATTTAGCACTTTTTAAAATAATGTATTTTTGTATTACCATATATACTTATAGTAATTTTGCCTATAACAAACCTTCATTTTTATATTATACCCTTCAAGAAACCAAATGCTATTAAAACATTCAATAAACATCCATCAAGTTTTCTAATTATCTTTTTAAAAGACCGCTCAATTACTACTAATATATGTTTTATTTAGTGACACGCACTTCACAGAAAAATATCATTTTTATCATTATAAATTACATCTTTTCAACGAACCTAAGGCATTACTTTCGATTCCGACAAGTAAACAGAAACAACTTTCTCTTAGGGAAGAAAATTCCCTTGCCTTCTCACGAACGTGTAAATCATTAACACATGTTCCAAATGATAGCAGCTTTTCTGGTCACCTGCGGTGAAGGGTCATTAAGAAAGGGGGATGAAATCGCGTCAGTTCTCCCGTTGTAAAAGGATATTTTAGATTTCACTGTCCCGAAAGCTAAAGGTTAATAACGAAATATATGTATAAAAAAAAAAAAAAAGTGAATTTTTTTTTGGAAGTTGACTTTATATGTGTTCTTTTGTTATTCTATCATAAAAAAAAAGTAATTCACCAATTATGCCTCCAAGAAGAACTAAAACTAGAGCTAGGGCTGATGCCCAGAGTGATGTTGGCAGTAGTTTAACATCAAATTCAACCATGCCGACTCTAACACCCCACATTCCCCCCCACTCAGTCACCGACTGTTAATAAAAAATCTAATCTACCTAACTTTAAAATTCAACCGTTTGATGGCAACCCAGATGAACTTAATTTTTTTATTAATCAAATCAAAGATTTTGCACGCATTCAAAATTGGTCGGATGATGTCATTTTAGCATACACCACATCTCATTTAGGAGGAAAGGCGCGACAATTAATAGCGCAAAAGCTTGAGTTTAGCCCATTCTTCACATCACCTTTTTGAAGAACTAAAATCACATTTTACGCAAACTTCAGTGGCATCACACATCATGCAATATGAAAATTTACAAATGATGCCAGATGAATCAATAAGTAATCTTAGTCACAGACTAGAATTCTTAACCCACAAAATTTACAACAATCTAACTGATTCTCAAGCACTTGATCAAATCCTATTTGTAAAGTTCTTACAAATTATTCCCCCGAACTATCGGTTGCTCATTCTTCAAAATAACATTACGAATTATAAACTGGCTCTAGAAAAGGCAAGATTAGCACAGGACTGTGAGATGCAGAATTCTGTATTATCAAATACGCCTGCAATCGAGGAAAAAGATAGTGTTTTAGCTTTAACGGAACAAGTAAACAGTTTACAGACAACAATCAATAAATTTTGTGAGAAAACTAAAATCGATGAGCCCCAAAATGAACATACAAAAGATGAGTCCACAAACAATTCTCAACCTATCTTCAGTTTTCATAATAAACGGACACATGACTTTCATCGCAGAAGAGGTAACTTTCGAAGAGATAACTTTAAACACAGTCGTGGAAATCGGCGCAACTTTCGCCATACATACCGAAATCACAACTTCCGTAACACGCAGACAACACAGTTAGAAAATGTTACATGCCAATTATGCTTATGTGTCGGGCACTCTGCCCGTGAATGCAGATCTCCATCCATAAATTCTCAGTCTTTTAACTACAATGCAACTCCAGCAATAACTCACCCAAACTACTAATCGAGTCTTTGGATACTGGAGAACAAAGTACTCGTATCACACACTCTCCAGAAAATCTGTTTCATAACATTCCAAATTCTAACATTAAGGAAGAAATAATAGCCAATGTAAACATTATGGCACCCTCCATTCCTGTTATCCAAGTTCAAATTGCCAATGAAACAGCTCCTTTCCTAATTGATACAGGAAGTTCCATTTCTCTTTTGTGCAAAAGTTTTTTTGATGCAAACAAACACAGATTTAAATACCGGGTACTATCCAGGAATATAAAAATATCCACTATCAATTCAGAGACTGAATTTAAAGGATGTGTAGAACTCTCTTTCAAGATTGGTACTATGCATTTTAGACATCCACTTTATCTTTTTACCTTAAGACCATCATCAAAGTTCACTGGCCTTTTAGGATTTGACTTCGTCAGAAAATTTAACGTAATAATCTTCCCCGAAACGGAAGTATGCAAAATTAAGGATGATTTTATATATTTTTCAAATAAGTCAGCAAGTCAAAATTTCACTACATCGAACCATCTTGAAAACAAAATAAAAAGTAAAATAAAATCTCAAAAAAAACCCCTCAGACGTTGATTTTGATAAGTTACTTAATGTACCACCATTTGTCCCGAAAGAAAAGGTCCCTATCATCATAACTCAAAATTTACCCGTGACACTTGTACAGAAAGTAACCATGCAGCCATCAGAAGCTGCTTACATCACGGTACGGACTTGCCTAGACAATTCCTTCATGAACAAAGATTTAATTTTGACTCCTGTAGACAAATACAAAGTAAATGTCCAGGACTCTGTCCATTCATTTAAAACTCCAGCACAGGACTCTGGGGCGCTACTCCCTGAAAATGACAATTGTTACACTAACGAACAACAATTTTATATTTTTTTAGACAACCAGTCTGAACATATCTTACATATCAACAAAAACACAACAATTGGACAAATCAACCTAATTGAAGAAATTAAGCCCGCCTTCAAGGAAAAGTTGGAAATACCCGTTGATATGCCACCTCCTACATCAGAAGAATACATAAATTTAATCCAGACAGACCCTGAAGTCATTAAACAAAGAGAGATAGAATTTAACACTGCTGAATTAAACATTAATCATCTGAATAATGAAGAAAAAAAAATTGCATAAAGTACTAAAAGAGAACTTTCAAGCATTTTCAGCTACACTAAAAACAATTGGACACTCGGATGTTATAAAGCCCCAAATTAATTTTAATAGTGAAAACCCAATTAAAGCATTACCTTTCCCTGTGCCACATGCATTGCAACAGGAAGCTCGTAGACAAATAAATGAAATGATAGAAGCCAATATCATCGAAAAGAATGTAGCATCATGGGCCTGTCCCATGTTACTAGTAAAAAAAAAGTCTGATGGAGGTCCCCAAAAGTATAGAATGGCTCTAGACCTACGTGTCCTCAATACCATCATAGACCACTCAAGCTATCCACTCCCTAAAATCCAAACACTCATCAACAATATCGCCAATTATCAATTTTTCACACTTCTAGACATGCCTTCTGCGTACCATCAGGTACACTTGCCGGAATGCTATCAAGATAAAGTTTGCTTTACAACCCCGTGGGGTACATATAGATGCTACCTTATAGTGGCTACCTTTCGGATTAAACACCGCAGCCAGCATTTTTCAAGCAATGATTGATACCATTATTGAAGAAGTCAACTTACCGGGTATTTTCAGTTATCAGGACGATGTTATTGTCTGCAGTAATTCCTTCCAAGAAACTTTAGAAAAATTGACAAAATTTTTAGAGACATTCAAAAAATATAACTTAACATTAAATTTAAAGAAGTGTTCATTTCACAAAAAATCATGCAATTTTCTTGGTTTTCACATAGAAAATAACAGAATTTATCCTGTATCTACAAATAATATAAAAATTAATTCGTTCCCAGTTCCTAAATCAAAAAGACAACTGAAGAGTTTCCTTGGCCTATGTGGATTTTACAGACATTTGATACCGTCGTTCGCAGAGGTTGCGGAACCACTGGTCACTCTGACTTCACCGAAGAAAGTATTCGAATGGGGTAAAGAACAGGAAGAGGCCTTCCAAAAGTTACAACAGATTTTTTTTGCAAACCTTTTCTACAGCAACCCAACTTCAATGAAACATTCTACCTTAATACAGATGCATCAAAATTTGCCATCAGTGCTGTAATTCTACAAAAACATGGAAATGATCTACTACCAATAGCTTACTTCTCTAAGGCCTTAAGAAAAGCAGAAACCAGATATCCACCTATACAGCTAGAGCTAATGGCTATAGCCAAAGGCTTGGCCGCATTTAAAAATATTCTATATGGTCGTCATTTTATTCTTTTAAGTGATAGCAAACCTTTAAAACATTACAAGAGAACGACATCCCCAGCAGATATTATCACTAGATGGCTACTTGAAATTAGTGAATATTCCTTTACCTTTTTGCACATTCCAGGTCGCATGAACATTTTAGCTGATTACCTTTCTAGAACACCCACAATACATAATTCCACTGACATAAATTCAGACCCTCAATTAATTAACTCAAAAGAGATCCTGCCAGTTGTGGAAGATGTTAATACAATTGATAAAGATAATGTTAAGCAAGCTGCATACAGTCATGAAAGTAATTTTAATTCTCCCCCACCTAAAGATGCACTTCTCGATATTTCTGAAGCCACACTACTTTTTGAACAGCGTAAAGATACAGACCTTAAAAAAATAATTGATAATATCAATAGCAATGTCATTTCAAAGTTTAAAAACTACATAATTTGTGACATATCCTCGTTACTTCTTTTTCATAATCCTACTCCTACAAATCAAGAAGCTATTCAATATAAAATTGTTGTACCCAAATCCTTAAGAGAAAAATGTATTAGGATCCATCATATGACACACTATGGAATTGACAAAACGTACAAAAATATTAGCAAGAAATTTTTCTGGAAGGGGTTACATTCAGATGTAGTAAATTATGTGAAATCTTGTACAAGATGTCTCACTAATAAACCACAAAGAATTCCTACAGCACCTTTTCAAAACACAATTATTCCAACACAACCAGGTCAACTTATCTCTCTCGATTTTGTGGGCCCTTTCAAAAATGGATTCTTTATAATGACAATAATAGATCATTTTTCTAAACACTTAAGGTTGTATCCTCTAAGAAATATAACTGCAATGAATGCTGTTCATGCCATGTTTGACTACATAGTCACCTTTGGACGTCCTGAATTAATATTATCAGATAATGGAAAACAGTTTCACGCTCATATTTTTGAAGAATTCCATAAAATGTTGGGTGTCAAGCTTCGTTACACAACTGTGGCCCACCCGGAAGCTAACTCCTTCTCTGAGCGTATCAACTTTTCAATAAAAGCAACAGTAAAAGCACTAATACAAGATGGGTATCATTTTAACACAGCAGTAAAAATTCATGAAGCTATGTATAACAGCACATACCATAACACAATTAAAATGTCTCCCAATAAAGTTCACTTTGGAAGAAACATCACCAATATTTTTGAAACATTTCACATAAACACATACAATAACCGATTTGATGTCCACCACGACTACTTCACTTTAATGAAAAATTTACAAGATCTGTACAAAAAAATATACAGCAATTTAATTGACTATCAAAAGCTACAGAATTCTAGACAGCACCCTAAAGCAAAACTTCGTCAACCACAAGTTGGTGATATCGTATTTCTACAAACAGCCGGAAAGTTCAAAAAGGTTCTTGACACTCCAATGAAAATCATCGAGAAATGCTCTAAAGTAATTTTTAAAATACAAAAAGCTGCAGATTCAGAAGGTAGAGTTCAAAAGGTACATATCAATAGGCTCATTACCCCTGAAAAAAGAAAACATTATCTCTGTTCAAAACCTGCCAATAAAGTACAACTACCTGCTCTAGACTCAAAAACTGTGCAACAAAGACTGAATAACAATGTAAACAATCACTTACCTCAGGTTGACCCATCAGACCATGCCACAACTCCAGAAGATCCAGCAGCAGTGAGGGTTCCTGCTGATGTCAATGCACCTGAAGCCAGAATTTTGTTGACGTCTACAAGGAACACTCATATACCAGTCACCAATACATACAACCTAAGACAGACAGCAGCCAGACAAAGATTGAAATAGACCATTCTAATATACTTTCTGCACTTATAGGGACCATGAAAAATCTCTTTTGGTTGTCAGCGTGTGTCACTTCAGTGTTTATGCAGACTGTATGGCCCAGTATGTTACTGCACCACACATCATATATTGTAACCTTTTTTTTTTCCAGACTCACCTGAATGTGAAATTTGATATAACATTTTTTTTTGTAAATGTTAATTTCCTCAGCTTAGGCTACAAAAGTAGGATGGAATGTTGTATCAACACTGTATGGTAATATTGCATGTGAAATTTTAGTGTTGTAATCCTTGTGTAACAATTTTCAACATTTTCTTTTTGTATACATATTTCATTATCTCAATGTGTATTGAATGTATTTTCCCCCTTTTTTTTGTTGTGATCACAACCCCCCCCTTTTTTTTCTTTTGTATAATGTTTATTCATTTATGGTACCATAATATATTTATTTATCCTTACATGTGCAACCATATTATGTTATGATGTTTCAAGATAACACTATCATGAGTATGTATTGATGAAACATAACTGTATAATGTATGTAATATTTTCAACAATGTATGTAATATTTTCATAGTACAATTTATGTAACTCAAGTTTGCATTGTATAAAATGTTTGCAAAATACCATGTGTATGTAGAAAGTTGCAGTTATTGGTGGATGTACCTTTTTCATACCGACATGATGTATGTCGATGATTGTCATCCCCTTGAACATACACGATGATGGCTGTTTTGTTTTTTTTTCTTTTTTTTACCCCTTTTTGGGGGAGTATGTCACAAATGACATGCATCGTTTAGTCGAAGTTTAATTTTTATTTATTCTTCTAGCTAAATTTCTAGGATTTTGTCTACGCGATTGTTAGTTTTAATTTATTTCCTTTAATTTGATATATTTTCCACTATGTTCGTTAATTCGTTCTTTTTTTGTTCTCCCGTACCTGCGATCGTAATTCGAGCTATTTTAAATTATTACGCAATAAATTGTTCTCAATTGCGTCGTCGCCTTGTTGGAGGAGGTTTTCCTCTCGCTTTTCTCGCGCGTTCGTCTGTAGGCGTGCCGTACTGACATCTTACTTGGCGGTCATTTATACCGCTCTCATTCGCGGGCGTGTTTTTTTTCGTCCGTTGGCACTGTCTATCTCGCCAATTTTTTCGGCTGCGTTTTCTCCGATCGGGGTGTCAGGCAGTAGCGTTCTGGTTTCTGAGATGTTGGTATGAGGCGCACCTGCCTCTATTTGTTTTTTTTTCGTAGATATTTTTTAAAGAAAAACATTCTAAGTTTTATTACACTACTCATCAGCCATCATACGTCGCCTTTCCCCGTTTTATCAAAATAAATCTTCCTGTTCCTGGAGCTAATAGCATTGTTACGTTTTATTTCACGTAATGAGAATTCTTCTTACGGACTCCTTTTTTTGATGTTCTCAAATACCGAAACTTTCAAGTAAGAATATTTTTTTCAATTATTCTTTACTTATTAGAAACAAGTTGAGAGTCAAATCGGCAAGTAGCGAAATTTTTTTTGGTCGGAACCTGGAACTGACAATAACAAAAAACGGAATTCAAAAAGGAATTTGTTCTTATAAAAAAATTGCAATGATTCCTTTTCTCTTGACACACTACGAATTTTTTTTTGTTTAGAGAATGATATGCTATTTCGACATTTGGGTTTAAAAAAAAAACTGGTTTTTTCCCAACCCTGCCACTGTCATGTCGAAAATCAGTTTTTAAGGTCAAAAACCCAACCCTGACTTTATATGATCTTATAATGAAATCTGTGCCTTTTTTCTGCGACCCTTTTGCAAAATTTGCACCTTTTTTGCAATCGTTTGGATAGAAATTGTGTCTGTTTTGCAATCCTTTAACAGAAATCACGTCTGTTTCACGATCCTTTGACAGAAATTTGTGATTTTTCGACTTAATCCAAATATTTTATATGATATCTTAACGAAATTTGCTCCTTTAACAGATATTGCACCTTTTTCGTGATCTTTGACAGAAATCGTGGCTTCTCTTCAATCATTAGATGAAAATCGTGTTTTTTGGAGATCATTTGCGGGAAATCATGCCTTTTTCACTAAGCTTTGGCAAAAGTTGTATCTTTTCCATGATCCTTTGACAAAATTTGAATCTGTTTCTAATTTTTTTTGATAGAAATTGAGTCTGTTTTGCAATTATTTGACAAATATAATGTTTTTTCTATGATCTGTTGACAAAATTCATGTCTTTTCTACGAACCTTTGACAAAATTTGTATTTTTATTCCCAATCGTTTAATAAAAATTGTGTTTCTCTACAATCATTTGATGAAAATTGTCTTTTTTCGATCATTAGACTGAAATCGCATCTTTTTTGTAATCCTTTGGCAATATTCATGTTTTTTTGTGACCCTTTGACAAAAATTGCACTTCCTCTGCAATCATTTGATAAAAATCGTAGGTTTCATTGCAATTATTTGACATAATCACAATTTTTTTTTATTCTTTGACAGATACCGCATTCTATAGCCAGAGTTGTATAATATATACACACACGCAGAGAAAATTTTATGAACTTTGCAGAAAGATTTAGAAAAGAAAAAAAAATATTTTTGTAAATTTTTTTAGTACCAAAAAATAAAAATATTCCCCCAATTTTATGTACGAATTATTTACCTTCAAAGCGAATTTCGTCAACAGAGCTCGAAAAAAAATCGCGAATTTCAACAAAGAATCGCTTAAAAAACTGCATTTCGACAAAGAATCGGGTAAAAAAAGGAACATTTTGACAAAAGACTGCATAAAAGACGTAAATTCTATTCATGAATCGCATAAAAAATGCGAATTTCGTTCATGGTTTGCGTAAAAAATACGAATTTTGTGTAGAATCTCACAAAAAAGCGAATTTCGTTCATGAATAGCGTAAGAAACACAAAATTCATTTAAGATTTGCTCAAAAAATATGAATTACATCCATGAATCGCTAAAAAACACAAATTGCGGCCATGAATCGCTTTTTTATCAATGAATATGCATATGTAATAAAAAGTGTATTTGTAATTAAAAAAAGGGGGGAAGAGTTTAAAAACAAAACAAAATTGGTAAATAAAAAAACCAGATTTTCAACATGCGCAAACAACAGAAAATAAGTTGAGAAAGTAACAAAAATTTCCTTAATAATAATAATTTTTAAAAAAATCAAAATTTCATTGCTATTAAATACATTTTATATTACTTTTAAGTAATAACAACTATTTCAAACAAATTTTTCTATCAAAAATTTTTTCTTTCTGAAAATTTGCACTTCAATTTAGTGTTCAAACACCATAAAATTGACTGGTTCTCATACATAAAAACCAAGCAAAAACGTTTTATAGTTTTCAGTAAAAGCAAAAAATTTTATACGGAAGGCTGTCAAAGTTTACATTTTGTATGCAATAGCATGTTAGAAGAAAAAGAAAAATGTTGACCAAACAATCAACATTGAATTCAGGTGGTCTGGTAGGGAGGGGTATTCCCCTCTCCCCCCCCCCCTCAAAAATGCGAGATTTTGTGTTTTCAATGACCAAAAAGTGCAATCCCCCACTGGAGATACAGAAATACGAGCTCTAACAATTTTAGGCTTACGGCTAACTTATGCACCTGATTAGATGCAGTTAAAAATAAAAAAATTCTACATACAAATCTGATATAGAACGTGAAAAAACAATACAGTATAAACAAAGGCTAAGGTGCTTTTGCGTTCGGGCAGAATTAATGAAAAAAAAATCTCGCCAAGTTTGGCGAGGAACCCGGAATTCTGGTAACCATGTGAAAATGCTGCCAAATGCCCTACTCTTTGGCAACCCTATAATCAGCTCTCGCGGAGCGCAAGTGGGAGGTCTCATCTCTGCGCCGGTGATGTAACTTCATTACGTATTGCGCTGTTTTCGTTTTTAATTACCTCTGCGCAATTTAATTTTGAAATTCAGTTTGAATATTTAAAGTTGAAATATGTAACGGCGTTTTCCCGCTTTCATCATTTCTCTCGCCTCTTGCCGTCAGCGAAGGACACTGCCTTGGAGCTGGTTCGTTTTTATCATTAAATTTAATTTTCGTTCTTCTGCATTTTATTTCCTTTTTCACGATGGCCGAAAATTTTCCATCGACTACAATTCCAAGGAGGGAGGAGAATAAGGAGCCGATGGCTAAAGTGATCCTATTATACAAGCAGGAGTTACAACGACGAGCGAATGATTCGGATCCTTTTAAAGCTAGATTGGGTTGCTCCCCTTTGCCAAATCGGCCTTTTTTTTATTTTTTATTTGGGTGCATGGAGCTTTTTTTGGATTTTTTGGACGACTCGTCTCTAATTCACACCAGTATGACCTGCCAAAAACTGCGGATCGGCAATGAAAATAATTAGCTGCAAGCATCGCGTCGACCGCAGACATTGGTACTGTGGTAATAAATGGGGAGATAAGCGCTGCAAGACCACCAGGTCCATTAGATATAATTCTTTTTTTAGTGGCAGCAAACTCCCAATTCAGATTCTTATTGAGATGGTCTTCGAATTTTTCATGGGTTCCAGCGTTGAAATCATACATCGAGACCTCGGTGTTCATAAACATGCCATGGCCGACTGGCGTAGGTATTGCATCGACGTATTAGTTGATTATATTGTCAACAATACGGAAAAGATTGGGGGAGAGGGTCAGATGGTAGAGGTAGATGAGTCGAAAATTGGGAAACGGAAATTTAACCGTGGGCATTTCGTGGAGGGGCAATGGGTTTTCGGCGGTGTAGAGCGCGTATCGGGCCGCTGTTTTATTGTTGCTGTCCATGACAGAACAGCGGAAACTCTTTTAGGTCTGATTGAACAATGGATCAAGCCTGGAACTCAAGTCATTTCGGATTGCTGGAAGGGTTACGACCGGCTGTCTGAAAGGGATTATGATCATTTGAGGGTTAATCACTCAATCCATTTCAAGGATCCAAAGACCGGAGCTCATACTAATACTGTTGAGTCCATGTGGCGTCATTTCAAGGCCTCTTTACCGGAATACAACCGTCAAGGAGATTTTGGAGGATATATCGCATGGTTTATGTTTAGGTGTATTTGTGATGCACAAAAGTGGATCCTTTCACGCATTTTCTCGAAATTGTACGAGATATAGATTGGAAAGATTGGGATATTGTTCAGGGAGGGGCGGTCGATGGATCCTCGGAATCCGATTAGAAATTCCCCTTTTATTTATATTTTTTTAATTTGCTGCCAGTGTTTTTTTTAAATCAACTATTTGTTTATATAAATTATTATGTTTTGTTTTAAAATTTTTATTCATCTTTTTTGTAATTGTGTTTTTATTTTTGTAATTTTCACATGCACCCTGTATATAGATATTTTTAAAATTATTTTCTTTGGAATTTAAATTATTTCGCTCCTTTTATTTATATTTATTTTTTTGTCGTTGTAACCCTCTTTCCGTTTTTTTCATAAAAAGAAATTTACAAAATGTAAGTACTACTTTTTGTTTTAATTTTGTGCTTATTTGTACTGCTAAAAGATCGTTTTCAAAATGATCGCAATTCTGAATCGACAATGAAATTCGTTTTCAAATATGGCGATCACTTAAACATTTTAAATTTTTTCTCCTGAAAAAAAACGGGGGGTTCAGGGGGGCAGAGCCCCCCTGACATAGTGCAAATTATTCATTTTTTTATATTTACAAAAATGCATTTTTTCAGGAGTTTTGAAAGTGATCGCTATATTTGAAAACGGGTTTCTCCCGCAATTTCAGTTTGGCGATCATTTTTGGAAACGGCTTTTTGGCGCGAAAAAAATCGCCAAATTTACGAGGCCGAACGCTAAAGCACCTGTTCCTAAACAAAGAAAAAACATGCATATATTACACAGCTTACCTTGCTTTTCGGAAATGTTGCTTTGAAGAACATTCGACGATCGCCGATACATAACAACAAACCGGACGCCACGTTCTGTAAGTTGGTTGATTGGTGGTCTTTCTAGATCGGCGCAGAATCCTCCGCGGAAAATCTCGAGTGTTTAGATCTGTCATGGCTTCCTGCATCTATCTCGATAGAGATCGCAAGAAGCCATTGATCTGTTTAGAGGCGTTCGCCCATTTCTCCCATAAGTTTGATAGATAAACCAGCGGTGCGCAAGATTTTGTAAGGTTTGTACTGCTAATGTTTTATGTGTTGTAAAAGGTTTTTTTTTTCATTGAATTAGTTAATAAAGAATTTTTATAAACATATAAAGATCAGTTTCTTTGTATTTTTTATTCTTAATTACATAATTAAATTAAATTTTACTTAAAAGTAAGGGCACAAAATTAAATTCAAATTAGCTTAAATAAAATTTAATATTTTTTTTACATATTTTTTAATAAATTTTAATAATTAAAATATATTTTTAATTCATATACACTATTTTTTAATAATTAAATAATACGAATTTAATTCATATGCACTATTTTTTAATAATTAAATAATTTTAATTATTAAAAAATTATAAATAATTATTAAATTCTTTAATAATTAAATTATAATTTAAAAAATATTTTTTTTATTAAATAATAATATTAAAATTAAATAAATTTATTAAAATGCAAAATTTCCTACACTTATATTCAAAATATTTAAATAAATATTATTTAAGTTAACTTAAAAAAAGCAATGTTAACATTAAAAAATTGTCCCCAGATTCTGCTAGATTTTCTATCAAGATCTATATAGATAACCCTTATCGATCTACACAAATCTACACAGATTTTCTGAATGCTGTACAGATATTACATTTCACTATTTTCAGGATTTATTTAATATATTAATATAGTAATCTGCATGTGTTATTAAAATAAACACATAATAAATATGCTGCGAAATTCATACTACAAAGTTGATTTATATAGATATTTTATTATCGTCATATAATAATAATAATAATAAAATAATAATTAATTATAGTAAAAATAATTACGTGTTATTTATATTATGATGAAATCTTCTTTAAATTAACTTAAAAAACGCTATGGTATCACTAAAAAATTGTCTCCAGATTCTGATTGATTTTCCATCAAGATCTATATAGATAACCCACATCGATCTACACAAATCCACACAAATTTTCTAATTGCTGCACACATATATAAATTTCTACATTTTGCTACTTTTTATAGTTAATTTAATCAAACAATAAGCTGATATACTTCTAATATTAATATAATTACATAATAAATGCGCTTCGAGCTATATGCTACAAAATCAATTTATATGGATGTACCTGGGTTTCTCATGGGCAAATGGGCCCAGCTAAAACCCATCTGCCCATACGGGACCCATGTGGAGCCCACATCGGCCCATAGTTCTGTGCTGCCTGGGTTCTCATATGTAGGTTTAATAATTATATTACGTAGTTATTTACACAAACAATGACACTAAGCAAGACGACCTGTGTCCCCGTGTTGAGCGTGTCCCTCATATCAGTGTCAGATTACGTAGAACTACACAGCATAGTCAAGGAAAAAGACACCAATGGATTCTGCACTCTTCGAATATGATTTATTAAATGATTTGGAGGGTAATTCACATCCTCTGCTGATCTATAAAAAGTAACGCATTAGGTACTGCCAATGCAACAGTCTTTAAAAACACAATTAAAGATTAAGTAACATCTTGGCTTACGTTGGGAGCAGTGGTAATAATGGGAGGAATTTGGGTTATGGAGGAATTCTGTCGGCTTTAAGATATCGAGGCGCGATCCTTGTTCAGTATATCAAACATATACTGCTTCTATATTTTACGAATTCATCCTAATGGGTGATAATTGCCCGATATCATTGAGTCTCTTGCTGATGAATATATCAAAGATTTTCAAACAAATGGAATGACTGATCCAATTTCCGGATGTTAATCAACCAAAGCATTTTTTGGATTATCTGGAAAACATATCTTATGTAGTCCTTAAGTCATCTTCTAAGGTTGTTAAATAATCGTTGTTCTATGTATGAGTGTTACATCCCATTCTAGTGTCTGACAACTTGATTAAAATTATAAAAAGACAATGAAGCTCACTCATTATAACTAGGGCAGACATGCTGTTCCTTTTTAAAACCCATTTATTTAAAAGTTTACAGAAAAATTTTTCACTTAGTTTATTATCAAATAGTGAACTTTGTGAAAAATATAATTCTTCAAGAATATTGCTTTCAGAAATTGTATATTGCATGATTTTAACATCATGGTTAATAAACCATGATGTTAAAATCATGCAATATACAATTTCTGAAAGCAATATTCTTCAACCTTTCCTAATCGACACTTCCAAATTACATTCAAAAGTCTGATTATACCTTATTTTTTTCGTTTAGTTTTTTTTTTTTTAATTTTTAATCTGTAACAAATAAACTAAAAATATATAAAATATAGACTGTACAAACATTTAAGTTTTTTATTGTTACTACTGATATTTAATAGAAAATTTTGTGTTATTTAATCCCAGATAATCAGTGATAAAGTAATCGAATAATTACTATTAAATATTACTTGTAACATAAAAGCGAAAAAGTTAGAGATTGTGCCAAAAATTTATGTTCTTTAAATATATTTAAAACACAATAAATAAATTCACTTTTATAAATAATATTTAACAATACTTGAAGATTCCTTTTAGAAAAAAAATTAATTATTTGTCAAAAATATTTAAAAAGATTATTAATAAATTTTTATTAATAAATTTATTATTAATAAATTTTAATCATAATAAACACAATTCATTTAATAAATAAAACTCCATTTATTTCAATGTTGTATAATTTATATAAAAACATTATCGTCTCTAAATAAAAATCTCTTCCACATATCACCATTCTCATATATTTTGATTAAAGATAAATGCATATTACCTTTAGGGTATACACGTAGGAATCTGTAAAATAGCTAAATATTATGCTTTATGCTTTAACATACATGCGATTTTAAATAATGCAGATAAATTTAAAAGTTACGTAAAACTTTCGAAAAAATTTTAACCATTAAATGCAAATAGTTTTAGAAGTTAAATTCCTTTTTCTTTTAGTTTTTTTTTTTCATACTTCATATGAGTTTTTTTACAAGGTTAATAAACATAATTTTCCGACTGATAATCTTTTTAGTATAAAATCTTTAAGTCAATAAATCTTTAAGTGTAATTGTGAATTAAAAAGATAGTCCCATCATAATAGTATGCTTATATTACGGAGAACAAATAAAATTACATTCACATTTGTCTTAAAAAATTATTTTCAGAGTATTTTATTTTAATTAACATTAAAAGTATGTTGATGAATTCAATTTTTGTGAAATTTATGTAGAATCTCTCATACATTAATTAGAATATTGAGTACCAATCTATATTCAATTAAGTATATTATAAATATAATATATCATTAAAAATTTTCTGATATCTTATAAAATACATAAGATAAAAATACGAATTTACCTAATAAAACTGTCTACTAAATTGACTTTTATTAATATACCAGCTGAGCCATAGATTTGAACTCATGCAATAAAATAATATATAATAGCAGCTGAAACTCTGCTCCTTGGAATACGATTTTATTTTAACAAAAAAAAAGCAAAGTATAATATTTCACGATATATTCTGATACTATATTCTTGTTAATCAGCGTTGTAATCGTAAAAAAGCTAGACAGTACACGGTAGAGTCAAAGGGTATATGCTAAGTTTTGACATTAATATTGAGAGGTTTCTTTGATAAATATAGGTATACGGAGTTTTTTTTTTTAAATATTCATAAGTTATACGCCGTATACTTCCGTATTATCTTGTACTAAACCTCAGACGTTAATACATTTACTTTCAGATTACCAGTTTCAGATTAATCAAAAATTTAACCCATAAAGTTTTCGCGACGGGAGCCTTTTACAAAATTTTTAATGTTGTTTCACCGTTTTGAAAAACAGAAATCTGTACATTATTGAATCGGGAAAATGCTTTGTTGAATTAAGGAAAATTTTATAGTAAAATTTTGCTGGTGACTTTAACAAGGATTTTGAGCATACTATGCGGTACATATACGTGTTGCTCGTCCGAAAGGGGTTAATTGTCGTTCTGTGACAAAGAGGTCATTTGTGAGTTAAGTTTTTCGCACACGTGATCTTCACGGAGTGCACATATCGTAACTTAAGCTAATCTATAACAGTTTTTTCTTTAATTTTCTTTTCTTGCTTTCGGGATTATTTTAAATGCTTAAACACTCAAAAGATCATTGAACTAATGAACTTTGATTTTGTTTTCTTGCTTTCGGTATTATTTTAAATGCTTAAACACTCAAAAGATCATTGAATTAATGAACTTGAAACAAATGGGATTGATTAATATTAAGAATTTGTAGATGTGGTATGATGCTGGTATTGCTGGCAAATGCGTGTGACCAAAAAAATCGATGATTTTTGAGCATTTTTTCTGAAAATTAAATAATTATTAAGAAGATGAGATGAAATCGATATTTTTAACAGCAAAAGCCTTTTCGGCAGTATTTATGAAGATACGCTTTTCAAATTTCTACATCATTAGGAAACTTCTAATAAATAGTGTCAAATTGGTTGTCAATGTATGGTGTTTAGTATATTTTGTCACAAAGTAAGAAAATTCGGCCAGTTATGTGATACTTACTTTTTCTAATAAGTGCTTAGCAGAATTTCATGCTATTAATGTTAATAAAGTGGACTTACGCTTAAGAAACCTCCGATACTGGTGACATTTACTTGCGGAAACACGTGTATATTGGCTACAAAGTCAGCCAACTATTGCCAACGTATGCAAAATATGTTATCAGATATAGTTTTGCTTTTCAAAACAAATACATGCAATGACAATTTTTTGATGTGCTTTCCTACACAAATAAAGAAAAAATATGAAATTGAAAAAAAATAATTTTTACACATCAGAACACATACATATATTCGAGAAAAATTTATTTATTTATTTATTTATTTATTTATTTTTATGTACTAAACAAAACTTGATTTTGCGTCAAAATTACGGTAAAAAATCGCACTACACCATGTTTAAATGAGTTTAAATGAAAAAACATAGACAACATAAAGTATTTTATTGAACTTTGAAAAAAGACTATTTCCTGTGTATGGCATGAATATGTTATAAATATTTTTTAATAATGAATTATAATTACATTAACTAATTTTTAAATTACTACATTGTCTCAAAAGTATAATAAATAAAAATTTCAGCATTCTACCATAAGCATTTTAATAACATTTTACATTAATTAATTGCAATCAAAATGAATAATATAAATTGTAATAATATTTCATAATTTAAGTTTGAAAGTTTTTCAAATTTTTTCGATGTTTATTCCCACTTTTAATATGAAGTGTTATGTTCAAGAAAAATCTCATGAGCATTTACTTCATAAAAACGTAAAAATTAGATTTAATTTAATTTAAAATTGTCCTTTTATTTATTAAAAAAATATATATTTATGTAAATGCTTTCAAACAGTGGATTTTATTGATGAAATTAGATTTCACTATCTGAAAATTTAACTTTTCTTTCGAACACAAAGAAAGAAAAGGTCTTTTAAAACATACAAATAATATTTTAAATCAAAGGGTAAAAAAATAAAAATAAATAAATAAAAAATAAAAAACGCATGTTTAATTAAAGAATAATTTTGCACTAAAATTGTTCATTTAAAAAAAAGACGGTAAAGAAAATGTATATACATATATATTTTTTAAATGATATCATATAATGTAATTTTAATAATTAAAAATGTTATATTTATTTATAGTCTTCCACAATGTAACATATTTAAACTATACAGTTAAAATAAACATCTTAGAAACATACATTTTATAAATATATTAACAAAGTTACAACTCAAAAATTTAAATTATCATTGCTACTTTCCAATTTTAACAGAAGTTTAAACTTCGATTAAAATAAAATATATCTATATTCATCATCATTGGCGCTTTTCATTTTTTATATTATTTAACATTAAATATATATATTTACAAAACTGTCGTATTTATGCTTCTTAATTATTGCTTTTTGATATTTATGTACATTCGTTATTAATTATAAATGTATACATAATAATTGTTTTTATGAACCTAGCTATTTCGAAACTTTTGCCTTTTTCACCAAACAAATCTTTATTCGTGTTGTGAAACATTAAAATTAATTTGCCAAAATTAATCTTTTATTTACTTTCAATAAACTAATAAATTCAAATTGAATATAAAGATAAAAAAGTATATTTTAATGCTTCAAATTTACATTGTAAGAACAATATTATTTTGCAGCGATACAGCAGCATTAATTATTTATTGTCATCATATTCAACAAATATTTCTAGAATAATCTTTACAAACACATTGTTATTCAGATTAATATGATATTACAAATGTAATTAACTTTAATTGCTGATAAAGTATTTAATTAAAATTATAATGGACCGAAATATATGTATTATATTTGCTGTATTAAAAAACATCATATTAGATGCTGTTTTTAATAATTAAAATAATGGTTCATTTGTAAACATGCTGTAACCATTCACTTAATTCTTGATTTTATTTTTGATAAAACATATAACATATTTCAAGGGTGTTTAAACAGTTGCTGACAATGTTTGCATCACTATACATTTGTAGAAACTTCTTAAGAAATTTATTAATTTCTGCTTATCTATTTTCACAGAAATTAAAGTATAAATCGATCGTTTGGAAAAAAATAATAAATAATTTAAAAAGTGCAACAGTTGTACTAATTTCAAGAGAAAAAAATATTTTGCTTAAAACACTTGAAACATTTTTCTTAATTATTTTTTGTTAAAGATAAAATTATAGCTTACACTGTCAGAAAAATTCGTTAATATACACTAAGTTATCGTTATTTTTTTACAAATAATTACCGTATTCCCAGAAAACGTATTTGATCTGTGAATTCATTCCGAAAAAAATGAGGAAGAGATTCCGTTTATTTCTTGCACGCATGCGTATTGGGTCTGTTAGTAATAAATTCGAATTTATTTTTAAAATGAAAAACAAAATATTCTATAGATTAAAATGTCTAATTTAGTTTAAAAAAGCACAAATGTTTTCGAATTTAAAAATACATAACAATTACTTTCTTCATTCACTCAAAAATTCTCACAATTTGTTATTCATATTCAAAGTTGGATAAGTTGAATAAAGTTGAATTTACTAAGTTATTTATATAATAAATATTCCCATTTAAAATATACTTTAAGTGAACACATTTAAAAGATATTTTAATTAAAAAATAAAATGCAAAAAGAAAAAAAAATGATATTATTAAAAAAAATCATGTCATAGAACATCCATATTTTTCTTCTAGCAATCTACGTATAAATATAATAAAAATTCACATTTTTATAGTATATTAATATAAACGTAAAAAACCCCAGCCACAGTTTCATTAAAGATGAAATCTTCCCGAAATTAACTTCAAAATTAAAAGCTCTTTAACGAAATAAACCAAACCACACTCATAAGAAATAAAGGGTTCTACTTCAAAGCACTTTTCTCCTGAGCAATCATGGCGCCGAGGCAAGGCGCTGGCATTCTAATGCTGGGAACGTGAGTTCGATCCCCACCGCCGGCGTACTTATCTTTTCCAGACTTTTTTCAAAAGACGGATATTTTACCTCGTTTGACGGAGAAATTAATAAAAGGATATTCGTCAATATACAGACAATTTCTGGCAGCAGTGCTGCCAGTATTTTTTCTGTGAAAAGACGGAAGTTTTTTTGAGAGTGTAGCTTTGCAGAAAACTAATATAATAAATATATCGAAATCGTTTAGTAGTTACTAAAGCCGATGTAACTTCATTATGAAACAGAATTCAAAAACGAAATGCAAAATAATTGTATTATTAAAAGAAATACAAAATCTTTATTTTACATAATTTTTGATAATATACAATAATTTCACATAAATAAAGCACCGCAAATCCTACTTCCTGCAGAAATTAAAGCCTGTCATTAGTTGATCTACCAATAAGTTAAATTCAGTAAGACTATCATAGGCATGTTCATACGAGTAACGCTACTAAGGAACTAGTTATAATTATAGTAAATTGGGACCTGACGGTAATTAAAGTGTCTGCAATACATCTAGTAATATTAGATAGCACCCTAATATATCCCTAGGTATTTAGCATAATAGTTGGCAATAGTAGTATTATCTCCAAATAGTGATATAGATGTTATAACCATGTAATTAAAGCTGTTCCCTTTCAGGATTCTCTCCCCCCCCCCCGCACTTTTTTGCAGTCGACTGAGGCCGGCAGCGAAGGGAGAGCGGGAAGGATTTATTTTTATCTTTTTTAATTATTTATTATATATTATTTTTATTTATTTATTTACTTACTTTTGACATCTCGCCTCTTTATTAGGTGCAAAAGGACCCTTTCCACATGATCTACTGGATCCACTCTAATGGCGTAGCCAGTTTTTCTCGGTGGAGTACGGTAGATAAGCGGGATCTTGCCTCCATCTGCAAAGCTCTCATCTGCCTTACTTTTAGGCGCAAAATTTTCTCTTTTGCAGTACGACTTAGCTTTTCGGCCATTCTCTGATTTTTTTAGTTCCATCAAAATTGCCCCCACTTTCAGCTAAATTAAGCACCACCATTTAGAATCAAAAACATCCAGCCCCATTTCATCTGGTATGATAAATACTAGGTGTGCGGCAACAAATCACCCAATTAATCCAATGTGCAATAAACCACAAAGATTACCAAGAAAGAACTTAATCTAAATAGCTTGCCCGAATACTTGGGTTAGTGGTTCGCCACTTTACCGACTAAAATTCTGTCACGTACGCAAACGAGAAGACTACGCCAATGAGCAGAGGCATTTTTAGACGACCTGTAAATATTTTCGAATATTAAATTTATATATATAATTTTTATTAATTCAGATGAAGAACTTTTCTCTGATTTCAAATATGTAAATTTCTTCATAGTTGCTCAATTAAAACATTAGATATTAATTATTAATTCGTTATTTAGATACTTGCTCTACACTGTAAAAAAAAAGGTCGATCTACTAAAAAAACTTCAGTAATCCTTGTAATTACTAAAAAATGTTTAGTAATCTTAGTCGGTTACTAGAAAATCTGTAAGAATTACTAGAAAAAAGATAGCAACGAATAGAGTTAATAGTTTTATATTTTTAATAGCTATTACTAAAACTCACTTGGCGTAGCCTCGATAGCATAGTGGTTATAGTAACGGACTCCAGGCTAAAAGGTCCCGGGTTCAATACTGGACAGCGCCAAGTACGCCCCGAATGTATGTAGTGTAAGTACTCTATAATAAAGGGGTTATGAATTTCCTGCTGGAGTTGGTCGCAATGTATGGTGCTGCCATCTATTGCGTTTTTGCCGAAAATCTATCGCTTCAGAAGTCTGGATGCAGCTCGAAGGAAGCTCCTGCCCTTCGGACGCACGTAATTGTTATTAAAAATAATTTTGGAGCTATTACTAAAATTTGCTTGGTGGCTCATACTAAAAAATTTTAAGTTAGTTATACAAAATATTCTTTTGTTCAGTTTACAAAAGAAATGCTTGTTTCACTTGCAAAAAAAAAAGTTTGTAATAGTTACTAAACAATTCTGTGGAATACAAATTTACTAAAAAATTTTTAGTAACCTCTTGAAATTTTTTTTACAGTGTACTTAAATTCAAGTTTTTCGAAATTACGATGATTTGTATATTAGGATTCTTTGGTACGCTGCCAAATTTTTAAACTGCAGCATTTAAAGATTTTAAAGTTATGCATCGAGCAATATCTTTAAACGCTCTTTAATAATATCTAAACTTATAAGAATCCAAGTTTTTTAAAATAAAAAAAGTCGGTTTTTAAAAAAGGAAAATAAATGATAAATCGCGAATTAATTAAAATAAAAAAAAAGAACCTTACAAAAAATCGTTTTGGAGCTTTCAGATAAATTCTAACATATAGTAAATATTTTAAAGAGTAGTGAACATCAAATAAAGGGCGGGGGGATTTTTTAGAGGGAGCGGTCAAATATTTAAAATTGTATCGTTTTCTACCATTTTAAATGTGGACTTTTCACTAAGCCTTGGGATAAATATTACTTATTTAATGTAAAACTTGCACAGAGTTTAAAACACACAATATAGATTTTAAAGAGTATGGGACGTCAAATTATGTGCAGGGGGGGGGGCAACAATTATTTTAGGGAGGGCGTAATCAAATATTTAAAACCGTACCGTTTTAGATGCGGATTTTTCAGAGCCCTGAGATAAATAATACTTATTTAATATGAAATTTTAAAAGTATACTTACCCCTATTTTCGACTAATAATTCCATCAACTATCTTTCTTAAGTTTACAAACAGTTTTGTTAAGAAAAGAGTTTGCCTCCTGATTCTGGAATATGAATGTAAAAGATTCCAGACCCTCCCCCCTTTTCCGTTTGCCGGTGTACGCAGCACTTCTGCTAAATGGTACCGCAGGCAGCAGAAATTCGTTTCGAGATTGGGTTTTTCT
Source organism: Maratus speculifer (assembly GCA_964019185.1). Taxonomy (NCBI): domain Eukaryota; kingdom Metazoa; phylum Arthropoda; class Arachnida; order Araneae; family Salticidae; genus Maratus; species Maratus speculifer. The sequence continues at coordinate 75,378,641 of OZ025296.1, read as the reverse complement.
ACGAAAATTTGAAGTACAAATTTCCGGTTTATTTAAAAATATTATTATGGTCCCGGGTAGCGCCGGGCGGCCCAGCTAGTTTTAATTAATTTTTAAAACTTTTAACTTAAAACTTAAGTTTACATTTTTTGACATCTTAAAAATGTAATATTATATTAAATGAGGTATAAACCCATTCCACAAACAAGTATTCATTATTTTACAATTTCACCAAACTACTAATTAAAAATTTTACATCTTACTAATTTTCCTAATTAGAACATCAATCTCAAATACTATTAAAGTGTAACAATCAAGACGCTGCTAAAAATTATATTTCGATAACAATTTTCTTTTAGATTTTCGAGAAAGCTATTAAAGCATGAAAATAGAAAAAAAATAATTATTTCTTTAATAAATAATCATTAAGTATAAGTAATCTTACATAAAGAAAATATTTTCTAATGATACATGTATAGGTTTTCTATATTGTTCACCAGAAAATTAGTGTGTATCAAAATACAAAAATTTTTTTCAAGTATTTGGATAATCTAAAACAAATTGTGGTATAGCAAAATTAAAATCATGTGTCTGAATAAAGATTTGTTATAACATTTTTACTTGGATATTGGATATTGTGGTTTTTAAATCTATAATGTATTTAATATAATTAAATATGTTTCAATAACTTTAATAGCATACGCTTTGAAAAAATATTAATAGCAATTAAAAATATTTATGTTATCATAAAATTAAAAGCACAACATGCAAAATCTTTAATATCCTTTTCACCAATATTGATGTCTATTAATCGGGAATTCGTAATTTTCGGAACAAAGCCATTTAAATTCCTTTTCTTGATGCATTATGTATATTCATAAATTGATTTGTAACTAATTGCTTTATGGTTAGTTTTGCTTTAGATATCAATAAATGTACTTCGATACGCACAGGAATAACATGACGCTCATGAGTAACGTTATCTCAATTTCAATGTTTATCAAAAAAGAAGTTAAATTACGCATTTATTACCTGTTTTTGTGAATTTTTAAATTTTTAATTAAATTCGAATAAAAATGATGATTACGTATACTCTTATAAGTTACAAAATTGTTGCTCATAGTGAGCTGTGCTTTTTATTTTGAGTTGTTTTTATACATCCATTTTACATGTCTACAACACGATGTTTAAAATTATGCAAGAACTATCACAATACGGTACCCAAACCCTTAATCTTATTGCATGTGGTTGACACACAAAGCACTTATTAAAGACTACCCTACACTGTTAAAAATCTTGTTCTAGTTTGAACCAAAAAGTTTGTTTTTTGGTGCTCAATATCTGCCACCGTAAGATGGTGAAATCTTGAACCAAAATTTGGAGCTCCCATTGAAGCATAGTTCCAATACTTGGAACGAGGTTGAACTAGGAAGCTCCAAATGTTGGTACGAGATTTCACCATCTTACGGTGGCAGCTATTGAGAAAAAGCTATATATATATGAGCAGCTATAAAAACAAACTTTTTTGGTTCAAACTAGAACAAGATTTTTAACAGTGTAGACACAACTTTCAAACTTCCTGATTTCTTACGTTAAAAGACCCATAGAGAATCACAAAAAGGAATTTTATAAAATTGATCAATGAAGTGTTTTTTCATCATAATATTTACTTGGTTTCATTTATTAATTAATTTTTCCAATTCAAAATAAGTTTAGTGAACTTTAAATACCGAAATTTGGTGCATATGTTTTTCTGATTAAAATGACAATGCCTTTAAAATTTGATATTAATAATAAATCGTAATATTTTTTTAAACGGTAAAATTTAGTGTAAATGAAATTAAAATTTTAAATCAATATTAACTGTCATTTCCACGTCTTATATACAAAAACTCTTTCATAGTACATAAATTTCAAGGCAATTCATCATTTTTTCTGTGAGTCAATTTTTTATTTTTATGTCTTAAAATTAATTAAAATATCTAGTTTAGTTTTTTGAATAGCGACACTTTTACAATAAAAGAAAGCAATAGTGACAAAAACATATGTTCTTTTTTTTCGCACCTTTAAGTAAATTTGTCTGTTAAGTGTACTTTAATTTTGGAAGGCTAACAAAATTGATTTTGAAAATTGATAATAATTTATTTTTGAAAAATTACATCTTTTATTCATAAAAAGGCTTATAAAAAAGTTTAAATAACCTATTATTCTATAGTTGCAATAGATAGGATATTTCATAAAGTTTAATGTAAAATTCGATACAGTAACGAAATTTACATGCTTTCTATCGTCTATACTTTTTTTAAATTAAACTTGCTTTTTTTAATAAACAAAAAACTGTTTCATTTAAACCATAAATGTAATTGAAAAAGTTCTTAAATTTTAAACGGTATTTTGGAAATGAACCACGATTAAAAAGTGCATTGCCAAAACCTACGATTTATGAATTTTAGTATGAATTGAAATGTCGATTGTAAGATAAAGAAAAATCCAAGTCGAATTATCTACAATGCAACATAATTTATGTTCTAAAATCTGTCAATAATATATTATGTACAATATATGTTAAAGGCTATTATTTATAAGTGTTCATAATATCAAATGAAAAAATTGTAAAACGTAAAATATAGCTTTTGAATACCATTCAATATAACTGGAAAGAGTCTGTGAATTTTATTTGTATATCTGTCTGGCTGTCTTTCAGTCTCTGTGTAATCTGGCCCGCGTAAATATATTCGGATTGACAAGTAACATGTATAATTTAATGAAGTTCACTATAGAAAATAAAATATATAAAATTCATAGTTTATTAGAGAACAAACAAAAGAAGTTATACTATAGTCTATGTGTAGACGTAGTCCGCAGTATTTTTTTTCAAATACCTTTTTTAAATATCTCATTTCATTGTAAAATAACTTTATTATATATATATATATGACATTTTGAAGTTAGGGGGGCAGAAACATCATCGGCAGGTTTCCCTTGCTCCGCACAGAAGTCATGGCCAGCGAGAAAAAATAAATAAATAAATGAATAAATGTAGAAGGTCAAAATAATCACTCCTTGGCTGCTGCAAGTTCATTTTATTGAACTGTAGCTGTAATAGAGGGAAAAGATCCTGTTGCAGACGATATTTTACCGAAACATCCAAAAAATATTCCATGCTTTACTACATCCAGTCGTACTCATGCGAGAGAGCACACAAAAATCCTACTTCTCATCCCTCTTACCACCTCTCAAACTTCCTCTTTTAAATCTAAAAAGAAAATTCTAGAACATTCTCTAACCTCAAACCATCATTCTTTTATGTAAACAGAATTCTTGTCCAGCTACGAGACTATTTTCCACAGACAATAATTTTATTAAAAAATATATATTATTTAACCAATTTATAATCGACTCAGAATTTCTTAGGCAGACGATTTTTATAGATGATTAGATTTAAGAGAAAAAGAAAAGAAATGAATTTATTGATATGCACACTATCAAAGGTTGGCGGAGGGAAATAAATAAATAGATAAAATAAAATAATGATATTTTTTGAAAGGTATGGTTTTGGAATAAATTTAATAAGACTTTCTTAAAAAGGGTTGATAAAAACATAGAAGAAATGAGTTTTATTTGGAATATTAAGTAATAAAGTTTAATTAAGAATTTTTTTAATTTAGAGCCTTCTTTTTATAATTTACGCATACTGGAATAATATTTTTTAAGGCAAATTAAGAATTTATATCGTCTGCATAAAGATTAACAGATTAGATCTAGAAACAAGATTTTATTTAATAATTTGAAGTAAGTACGGAATATTATTATAAGAAAATTAAGATAGCATAAAGATTAGTTTTGGCGAAAGAAATTTAAAATTTGTAATATATATACTTATTAATATGATTTTACTCATGGAAAGTTTTCATAATTTATGCCAAAACTGTGACTTTTTGTTCTTGTTCATTTATTCTAGAGAATATACTTATCGTAAGCACTGAATTTTGCTTTAACTTTCCAACAAAGTTGAAAAGTGTTTATGCATTCGGTTGGTCTGGCCATATGTCCGCGCTCTAACTCTCGTAAATATACTCAGATTGCCATAAAATCTTTGGATGTTATTGACTTTTACGCGAGCACGAACTTTAGAGAAAATGAAGTTTCTACCATGATTAGTTTATTTACAGCAACAGTCAAATGTTTTCCGTTAAATTACAGCCTATGGGGAAAAATCACTGCAAAGGAATTTTAAAGATGCCACACCCTGTTAAACATATTCAAATTTATATGCATCTACGAAGTGCACAAAATATACATTCGGTAAGATACACAGTGAAAAGAACTGTCATTATTCATTTACAGAGCTACACAAAAGAGTTATATTATATAAGAATGATGGGGGAACTGTTTGCGACACAATTTAATTATGATGAAAGATTTCATGCATAATCAAATTGATATACGTCACTGAGGCTTAATTTGAATTATTTCACGCTTAAACGAAGTGCAAAGCATTTGCATTGACACACAAAATATTTCAAATAATATATACTATCCGAAGTGTTGTGTATTAAGAATAATATGTACATTATAAGTGTATGCACATTATATGGTGTGTATAGATGCTAATAGTTATACAATTTAGATACACAGGGTTACAAAAGAACTCGAAAAGATTACTGAATATGAGATTAATTTAGTTAAAGGTGGTTTTAAAAACACTTATACATTTTTACGTTTAACTGCATCAGTTTTCTATGAAATGTTTGTAGAATAGGGCATAATGATATACAAGGTCCCGCAAAGAACTGGATACAGAGTCGCCTATAAATGATAATTGCTGGAAATGTGATTTAAGTAGCTTAAAGAATATTTCTCTTTAAACTAAATTATAGCAAAATAATTTCGCGTAATGAAGGTGCTGAGTAAACTATAGGCCTGAACAAAAGTATTCAAGTGTGTTTTCATCTATAAATATAAATAGCCGAAAAAAAATTCAACCAGTTAGACTTTTTCTTGCTAAAGTAAAATTTTCCATTATGTAGTTTACACATCAACCAACAGATCAAATACAGGGCTGTTCAAAAGTATTGGAATAAGCATTAGGTTTTGGACAGTAACACTTTTTTTCTTTGGGTAACGAAGTTTTGTTACAGATTTCTGGAAGTGTTGGAAAGTGTTTTATAATCTTTGCTTAACGCATGATTTTTCTTACTTGTTTGTTAGTATTTGAGTATCTTGAATATATTTTTTTACAAATATTCTTTTTCGGGATTAATTTTAGATTTTGATACTTTTTAAAGGATTCTCATTAAGAAAATTTTAAACATAAATCGAAATATTTTGCATTAACATAAATTATTAATATTTACATAAGTTATAATAATAGCTATAAATCATAATAATAAATGTAGTATTAACATAAATTATTAATATTTATATTAAAAATTAATTTCCTTTTATGAAGGTTATCCATATTGTGAAGTTACATTTATTTTTTAAACTATTATTAAAACAATTCTTTGAAATAATCTGCGATATTGCTTTTCATTTTGATTGTTCTTTTTACACTTTAAATTTTGATGACTATTGATTAAAAATAGAAGTAATATCGATTATCTCTTAAACGACGGAATAGATGAACGATCAATTACACTATGTAATACAATGAACTAAAATTTTTAGATATGGCATTGATATTTCAATCATTTACCATGTAATTAAAAATTTGTATTCCTCCATTTTTCTGAATGGTAAATTTAAAGCAATATTGTGTTCATGAAGAAAATATTCATTGAAGTACTTAAAGTTAAAGCCATGACAAATATGGTGGCGCTCTATTGATTGTTTCCTATTATTTGAATTACTATTCAATAATAAAAATCTGTTTTTTAATTTTTTAATTTAATATGTCGTTTTTTAATCAGTAACATTTACATGTCACTTTTATTATTACTACTTTAAATTTATTGTTTCTTTTTTATATTCCCTTTTCAGAAAACTTTACCAAATTTACAATGATTTATGTTTTTATTGTAAATTATCTATACAATTTGCTGCTGATTTGTAGAGTATTAAAACAAGATATCATCGTCATATATACATATGCATAGCTACTGCAATTGCAATTAAATATCTTTTTTTGTATATTTTGAGTCATGTGAATGATAAAGACACATGTTACTGTTTATATCTCAGGGATCACGCCGTTTTTAATTTTCCTACCTTTTGCAGTAGGCTTCATTAACAACTGCAAAATAAATCTAAAATAAACATTGGAGATTTAAAATACTTGCAGCAAAGTAATAAAATATTAGGAAAGTATGGAGCCCTATAACAATCAACTGAAGTAAGGCTTATTTATTGGTTTAACAGGAATAAATTATAATCCTTAATCCATGGTGTTAGCTTTGAAATGTATGAAATTTGCTTTACTTTAGTTAACCTACAAAGCAAGTTTAAATAAGGATAGCATTTATTTGAAACAAAATAAAATATGTGCAGTCAAAGGAAAAAAGAAAAAAAATAATTCTAAAATGTCATTTCTATCACTATAATCGAGAAAATGGCATAATATATTAAATTCTAATGAAACTCAGTTTCACAATTACATACAAAGTTTTCAATTTTAAAACATAGAGATAAGTGAATGTTCAATAAAATATATATTCAGTTCAAAAGGTTGTCTTTTTATCAATTGACCGAATAAATTAGAAAATTTGAGAATGTTTAAGGAATATGATATTTCCAGTTGTGTTATTCAATCATAGAAAAAATCCAAATATCCAGGAGAATTAGAGTATCAAATTAGAGTTATTCGTGTGACAGATTGTACAGAATTCTAACCAGAGAAATCTACTTAAAAATAACACAAACCCGACACAATTCATCCTAGAAATTCAACACGAAAACTAAAGGAAAAATAAATACATAATTTGTCATAACTAAGAAAAAGAAGTCTACAATTACATCCTTGTTATGAATATATATTCATTTTCAATAAAAACGAATGTTAACTGCAATGTAATAATAAAATACAGTGAAACTTCCACTTAACGAAGTCTCTTTGTTATACTTAAACACTTAGTTATGAAGAAAATTCTTTAAACTAAAATCATTTCTAATTCACGAAGTTTGCATACTAAAGTACAAACACAACATGAAATAAGCACATAAAATGAAAATATAAGAAAAATATGTTTTAATTCCGGTAGTAATTTTTTATGCGATACAAGAAAAATTTAATTCGAAAAATTTCTAAAAAAATCCATAATAAAGAAAAATAAACTAAAGTTGAAGCAGGGCTTAACTTTTCTCTCTGTATTTCAGTACTTTAGCTTTGAAAAGTCTATAATATTACTTTGTATAGGTTTATTATAAAAATACATTGTTAATAAAAATGTAAAAATTTTTGTTAAGCATCTGGTAAGCAGCTAATTTATCTGTAACATTCTTGTAGAATTAGAGTCCCCTTCTTATTGTATGGAAGGTTTTGAGTACTTTTTCTTTTGAATGAAAAAGATTAAATTATTAAAAAAATCAAATCAGTAACATTTCTGTTTGAATGTTGTAGATGCACGAATATGAAACAAACGTTTTAATATAGAGTATATTTTTCGTAAAATTGCGAATTATTTGTCTGTTAACGATATTCAAAGTCACGATCCAGCAAAAAATTTCTGAAGAAACCTTCATCAAATAGGGACTTCATTAGAGGGAAATTTGACTAGATGTATTTTTTTTTTTTCAAATGAAATAGATCTAACATTTTCTTTAAAAAACAGGTTCAAATAGGTTCAGTAGATCCAAACCAAACCTAATTAAATTAAACTAAATCGAATCTTTTAACGTAAACTTGACTAGAATCTAAGGATTACGAAAAATGGTTTACGCACCACAGTTCAAATCTCAATCGGGTAAGATCAGGCTATCCCATCCCGATACAAGGCTGCGCAGGAAAACATAAAATATATATTGCTTGGGTTATCCTCATTAAGCTATCTTTGTATTCTGAAATATTTTTAACTCGAAAATAGTTTTTTTTTAAATAAATGATAGCAAATTCAACGGTTGATTATACACTTAGTGGCATTCAATTTTGTTCATTACACTCTCCATAAATGCATTTTTGCCTTTATTGATTTAACATTTTAGAGAACTAAATTTACTGCTTCTGTAACTGATTTTGATACAAAGATGGTTTAGTTGTACAATACAAGCTTAGAAATATAATGTTCGTTATCAAATTTGAAGGCATTTCAATTGCATCTATTTAGATTTCCATTAAGTACTCATCATGAAAAAAAAAGAAAAAGAAAAAAAGGAAAATTTTTTTTTACACTTTTTTTATCTAGGGACAACTATGGTCTGGTGCTTTTATTTTTTATACATTTATTATTATTATTATTAAAATAGTAAATTTAAGGGTTGAATATTTTTGCTAAATTTTTCTCCGACCTTTCTTGGTTTTGCAGCTTAAACTCTAGAACTGCCGTGAATTTCCCTTAAACTTCATAATAAAAGTGTACACCAGAATTGTATTTGAATTTTTTTAGTTTATACATTAAACTTTATAGTGTGCGATATATCTATATAATTTTGTTTGAAAGAAATTTCTGATTTATTTCGAATTATATGTATATAATTCTGTTTTAAAGAAATTTCTGGTTTATTTTGAATTATATACTCGAATTATTATATGTTTTGTAGCAGTCGAATTGACTGCTCTTGTCGCTTCTAATGTTAAGATCATGATTTATGATTTTCAATTACGTCGCCTTACAGGTGTTGTTCTGGGACGAATATTTCAGATGTGTATATTGCTGGGACGATTACTGTTTCTAAACCAATAGGAGACCGTCATTATCACGGTCAAGTACACGCCCACACAGTTTGATTGACAGGAACTCGTGGACAATTGATCGTGTGTGTTTATTATTTATTTGTACTCGGATTGTTTGAATTTGTACTCGGTAATTAAAAATTAAAGGTACGAAAGAATTTTTTTTTTTTTTCAAAATGACTGAATTTTATTTACTTCAATTAGAAATTATACTTCCTCTGATCCTGAAATAAATAAATAAATGAATAAATAAAAATTAAAGTAAGAATTTTGCTTATACGGATATTTTCGCAGAATACTTTTTTTCCCATTTGTTTAATATATATATAAATCATTTTGGAACGATATTTAGAATATTAAAAGGGTTTGAAATTTTTTTAATGTCTTATTTATTAATAAAAGACTGCCTCCAATAATTTAAAAAAATCACCAACGGACTCTCGGCCCGCGATGGACACGAACCCATATCCTCCGGTTTCAAGCTCGACGCTCTAACCATTCAGCCAGTCAGCTCACTTTCACCCGCAACAGATTATCGTTATAATTAGCACCGTCAATTGTCCACGAGTTCCTGTCAATCAAACTGTGTGGGCGTGTACTTGACCGTGATAATGACGCTCTCCTATTGGTTTAGAAACAGTAATCGTCCCAGCAATATACACATCTGAAATATGCTTCTGGGACTAACACGAATAAGCCTTACTTTGCTCTGTAAGGAACATGTACTCAAATATTATGTGCATTTCAAACTTAGTCTTTTTTTTAAGTTCCGAGGACCTAAATACATCTATGCCATCGGATTCTTGAGTCACGCTATTATCACCGCTGACATGGATCGCTGTTCACATCTATGCATTTTTTTTTTTTTTTTTAATCCAATACTGGAAAAATCGCGATCGATAAAAAAAGCCAGAAAAAGCAGAAATCCATCCACTTATCTGAAGAAAAGGAGCATACCTGCACATTATCTTATTATAATATTCAGAATGTAATGCAAAAAAAAAAAAAAAAAAAAAAAAAAAGCAATTTCTCTATCAGAAATAATACTTCTGTATTGTTCCTCCATGTATTTTTCTAAAATGTAATATTCTATATAAAAATACAATTTTTTTCTTATTAGTATAATTTTTGTATTATGTGAATTCGTAATGTGCACATTGCGATGCAAACATAAAAAAATCAATTAAACGAACTATTACTTTATATGTCATGCATGCTCCGTACATTTTAGGGAACAAATTTTGATGTTTAAAAACACCATGATTTACCTTCTTTTTTAGTTTTATTTCTTACAAATGTTATAAAAATACGTATGGTAATCATTTATAATTTTAATGTATTAAGCTGACCTCAAAAAGGCTCATAGTGATAAATATACCTTTATCTAAATAAAAATATGTTTCATATCACAAACGGTGACATTTTAAAGATCCTTTGTGATAGGAATATTTTCGCAAAAATTTTTAAGAAGTATTTAGTAAATATTATTATCCAAATTGTAAATATTATTATTAAATATTATTAGGCAAAACAAGTGAAATTTAAATTGCTTAAAATTGGATAATTGCGAGCGTTAATTAACATCTAATATTATTTAATGTTATTTAAATTTTTTATAAAATATTTCTATTCAGAAGGATCTTGAAAATATTGCCGTTTCTGCAATGAAACATATGTTGATCTAAATAAAGGTATTTTTGTACGTATTAGCATGCTTTACTTACAAGGAAGGTCTCCATACGGGCATACCCCGAAAAATCTGAAAAAATTACAGAATGTTCTTCTCGTGTGGATATATACGTTTATAAAAAATTTTGGCGGAACCTCCATTCAGTATCCGTAAAAAAATAATGAAAATTTCGTTATTTGGCGATTTATCGCCCGTTGGCGAAGGAATGTAATTTAAAAAAATACTTCGTGTCAAATATACTTCAAGAAAAAAAAAGTTTCATGTTGAACTTGTTTGGATAAATTTAATTAAAATAACTTTAGTTTTATAAGTTTTAATTTGTTTTAAGTATAATTTTGTTATATCGATATTTATATGTATTTATATTCAAATTTAAACACCAAATTTTGAGATTTAAAACTAAATTCATAATTTAAATTAATTAAATTTGTTTCCTGCTCAAAGTCCATTTGAGAACTGTCGATTAGATTTTGTTGCTATGGAAACATGTGGTTTTTGTTTTTGAATACGCTTAAATTTAAGAAGATGATTTTTCTCAATATGATTTTTTTTTTATCTATGAAAATATTTTTTCCAGTGATTAATTAAATAGCTACTTCAACAAGTAATATACATGTGCAATATAATGTGTACATATATGTATATAACATATTAAAGTCTCTCATTGTTTATGTTTAAATTCATTAAATACGATTTACACCCATTCTAAATATCCAACAGTTTTGAGTTGCATAATAATCGTTTGCTTTTGGCGAGGAAAAAAGCTGTCCGCCAAATCGAGTGACTCTTTCGTCTTTTCACGCCAAATATTCGAAACTATTTTATTTTTTTACATAATTTCTAATGTGATTCCGCCGCTAATTTTCACGAATCCTTTATTACATGCATAAGTACTTTAATTAGTATGTTTTTCATAAAATTCTGAGTATGACCAGTATGGAGACCTTCCTTGTTAGTTTGATTCGTATTAATGTATTTGGTAAAATATTCACTATAATGTAACAAAAAAATATTGAATTCTTTGATTTAGAATACCACATTCAGTTTTATTGATTTATGCATTTTTGTTAAATAAAATATTCTTGAATGTTTAACACGTAAATTATCATATTGCTAACTAAGCGCAAAAACAACAGATTGAAATGGTAGAGTATTTGGTGCTGTATTCCAAGGGTTCGGTTTCGGTCCCCGGCTTCGACATTTTTACTTACCCATCATACGTAGTTTAGGGTGAGTGTTACAATCGTTTTGAAAAAAAGAAAAAAAATGATGGATGTACACGTTTCAGACACTAAAGATTCCGAAAAACATATTTTTAGAAAAAAAAATTGCCGTTCGTCTGTCTGGGTGTCTGTCTGTCTTTCTGAAACGCTAAATCTCCCGAACAAATTGAGATAGAGACTTGAAATTTGATGTGTACTTAGTAGGGCGTATCACGAAAAACCCTTTTTTTATTCAAAATTTCAAGTTGATAAAAAAATTGTTACTATAATCACATGTTTACCCCCAAAAATATTTTTCAAATCAAAAAATATTTAGGCCCCCCCGGAATGAAGGTGAAGTTTAAACTTTTTGGTCTAAAATGTAGTTTTTTCATGTTTTTTAAATATATGAATGTAAAGTAATTGTTTTTCACAAAGTACAAAAACATAAAGTTCAGACAAGCAATTGACATTTTAAAAAATATCGTTTCGGTCATTAATTTTATGTCTCCCACAATCTAATTAAAAATATCATTATTTTATTAAATATCCAAGATTTTCAATTTTTTTTTGTCGATGGTTTTAAATTTGTTACAAGTAGTATTTTACATCTGAAAGCCTCCAGATATAATGCAAATAAAATGTATATTAATTTTTAATAAGTTTATTAGTCTAATTTGTTTTGACTCATGACATTAGAAACTACTTATAAAATATTACACTCACAAAAAAGTAAAATTGAGAAATTTTAATATTTAAAAAAAAAGTTTAAAAAACAGAAGTTAAACATTGTAATTAAAAAACGTTTATCCAAATAAAGCTTAATTTTACTGTCTGTTCATCTTGGTAAGTTATCTTGATGGTTTTAGGCAGTGCACCAGAAGTGTAAGCATCTTTTTCAATCTGCGACCAAGATTTTTGTTTAGGCCGGTTGAAGTGTATAATTTATATTGCAGTAAATTACAAATATGCTTATTAAATAAAAATATTGAATTATATTAGTATTATAATAAAAAATTACTGAATTAATGCTATAGAGAAAAGTTCTTCTTTTTCTTTATTCTTGAACTACTGTAGTTGCAGATGTGAAGTAATGCTTCGTTTCAAACTTTGGAATTTAGTTTCCGTCGATCAATTTTGATCTAATGAAGCCATCTTGACCTTTGTATGTTTAGAAATTGATGTAACCTCCTTTAGAATTCTTTAAATTGCCTGTGTGTATGCAAAAATTTTAAATTCATTTCTATCACTAGATTCTGAATCAACAATGAACTCAATATATTGTTTACTCAAATTGTTATAAGAGGTGGTTTCGTTCCTATAATAGATTGCCAATGAATAAGATCGACGTGTTCTTCTGCCTCGTATTTATCTTGTAATGGTTTTTAAACTCTATTTTCAATGAATTCGGTTTCTTAAACTTTTTCTGTATTTTTACGTACCAGAGATCTCATATAATTTCGGGAATCATAACATTCACAGATAGAAATGTTCAGGGTGTATCGTAAACGCGTTTCTCTGAAGAGCTGATTGAACAACAATCTTAAATTCATCTTTTAAGTACTTAATATATTTTATGATTTAAAAAAGTGATGTGATGCATAAAAACTATGCTGATTTTTTTATATTAAACCATGAGGGGCACAAACGTTCAAGCATGGCAAGTTGAACTTGTTTTTTCAGTTGTGGAGTTGGAGCAATTAATGCAATCAATAAGTGCAAGATTATGTTTGCCATTATCAGGCATCTCGCATGGAAAACATTTCCAGATTTTCTGCTTGAAAATTTTGGTAATTCTGCTTTCAGTGCAGTTTGATTACATATTTCTGATCCGTGCTCAAATTTTTCTCATTAACATCTGTAAAAATACTATATATTTTGATAGATTCAACGATAGGTATATTTTGACAATTTATTAAACTTTTACTTATAGGACCACCGGAATACATTGAACCATCTATGATAAAAAAAATTCCAAAGAGGTAATTCATTTAAATGAAGCAAAGAAATCACTACTTGTACTGTGTGCTATAAAGCACACTAAGTCAATGCAAATTATCTATTAGAGACACCAGTACTTTTTGCTTATAATACCCAGAATAGTTTAAATAGTTGTCACGCGAATGCAGTTACATTTTAGGCATTTTATTATTGATGTACTATGTCTTTCTCAGAACCACTATTTAGAGTTACATAAATAAAATACGTTCAACATGATTTTTCTATATCATCAAGATGAACGGACAGGGAAATCTAGATTTTCTTTGAAAATTAATTTTCTAATTTAATGTTGAATTATTGTATTTGTAACCTTTTCAATTTAAATATTAAACTTTTCAAGTTTTACTTTAATTTGTGTGTCTGTATGTGTTGTATTTTAAAAATTGTTTCTAATTTCATAAGTCAAAATAAATTAGACTAATAAAGTAATTTAAAATTAATATACGTTTTATTTACATGGTATCCGGAGTTTTGCAGATGTAAAAAATTGCAACCATTGCACAAATTTAAAACCATCAACAAAATAAATTAATTGTCTTGGACATTTCGTAAAATAATGAAATTTTTAATTTCATTCCGGGACATTAATTATAAATAGAAGTTTTCATATACGTCCATTAAAAACATTTCAAAAATATGCATTAAAGTATTTATTTGCTATAAAGGACGTTAAATACTAATAAAAACATTAAAAGATCTTACATCTTAGGTCATTTTCCATCTTTGTGTTTATTTGTATTTTCTTTTTTCTGATGATGATTGAGTAAATTCAATCGAACCATGTAAAATTATTAAGATCGTTTAATGTTTTTATTAGTATTTAACGTCCTTTATAGCAATTAAATACTTTAATGCATATTTTTGAAATTCTTTCCGGGAGACTTATAAAATGAATGACGAAAATTTTTTTAATGTCAAATGCTTATCTAAACTTTATGTTTTTGTACTTTGAAAGAAGCAATTACTTGATATTTATAAATGAAAAAAATATGAAAAAACTACAATTTAGGGCAAAAAGTTTAAACTTCATCGTCATTCCGGGAGACTTAAATATTTTTCAATTTCAAAAATATTTTTGGGGGTAAATATGTGATCATAGTAACAACTTTTTAACAACATGAAATTTTGAATTTCAAAAAATAAATAAATAAATAAATAAATAAAAATAAATAAATAAATAAAATAAAAATCCGTGATACACCCTAGTAATTAGTATGTAAGATTAGAAAGAATATATGGAATATCAGTAACCTTGATCATTTGGAACTGTTTTTTCTTTACTCTCGAAATATTCGTTCTAAAAATGGTATATAAAAAATTTCGAATTGTTTTGTTTTATGGAGGGGATGTAAACCACATTAAAAAACACAAATTTTGCATGAGGAACGAAATTAATCGGGCAGTTAGTCGTTGAGATATTAGTATTCCTATTTTCTACACTCTTCTATTTTTCATGACCCCGTATTTCATTCAAATTTCAATTGAAAGATGTATTTTAATTGAATATGAGACGCATAATTTGAAGCAGTGAATTATTAGATAATATCATAATTACTTTTGGAGATAAAGGGTTTTCTTTTGTACAATTAGGTACTACTTGAGTAGTTTGGCGTTTTATATAATTTGTCGAAATTGGTACGACAGTAATTTATTAATAGAGTATTACTATGTATTAAAATGTTTAAATATACTTTTAAATTTTATTTTGGAATTGAGATGCCTTTTATAAATAGTTTACATAAGTTTTGTTTTCATGTTTTATATTATGCATATCCGTGATGGGGAAATATTACGGTGGCCTCCAACAACTAGTGCAATCTTTTGGTTCTACGTTTAGTTAGAAATGTGATAATTCACATATTAAATATTCGAGGATTTCAAGCTGAGTTTCACTGCTGAACATTAATTGAAAAATTCATTAAAATTACATAAAGAATTTCCTTTAGAAAATCAATGTCATATACAAGTAAACCAAAACTATTATTAATGCAATCGATAACTATAATATAATCGCACTATAATATAATGATAAAAAAATCGCAATTGAAATTTTCGATTCGAACTTTATTTTCTGTGTGTGTGTCCTATGTGTGTTTACAGAATAAAGTTTTTCTTTTAAAAATACAATGCTCTATTTTCTTATTAATATAAATCTCCTAATAATATAATCAGTACAAATGATCTCTCACAAATGAGACTTTTTGTTCAATAATAGAAGTTGAAATTGCTTGCGGCCGGGCTAAGACAGAAAGCATGTTCAAAGTTTAAATCATTCTACGAATAATTGATTGTTTTCTCATGTACTTAACTATGTTATAAAAGGCTATTTTCTAATGTTCAAATGACGCGTTTAGAGGAATTACATGATAAATGTCTGAATTTAAAATCAAATTCCTGTTTGCTCTTAGTCAATTTTTATTTTGTTTTTGTTTATTACATATAAGAAATCAACGTATCTTTAAAACAGTAACACTGTATTTTCTTACATTATTAAAATTAAATTCATGAAGAAGTAATCGTGTGTCAAATTTCTTTTTTTTAAGATTTCCGTGGAGACTTTTAGATTGAATAATGATATAAATATAACAGCACGTTTAAGTTCTATAATCGTGTAGGTCGCTTTTTCGTTAAAATTGGCTTCTTCGGCTGCCTTGTACTTATCTATCGCTGTTGTGGAAAATATCAATGTTTTCGGGAATAAAAAGTAACAAAAATCACACATTTGAAAATTATCTTGTATAAAATGGATTAAAAAATAACACTACTTTCTTTAGTTTTATAACGACTTTAAGAACAATATTCTTCCTTTAGGCTTGATGTTAAAAATATTTCACATTTTTTGATCATTTGATCGAGTATGAAGTGCTTCAAGATCAGATATAGCTGACTTATGAATTCTTTTCTCTATTTTAATGCGCTATCATGGATACATTCAAGTTATTTTTTACAACTAGCAGGCTGTGCCCGCTGCGCTGGTCAATATTTCAAAATCAACAGTGGATAAAACGAACTGGTGAATTTAAATTTGTATTTTAAATAATTTGGACCTCCAGCAGCACCTTGCTCATTACTGAAAGCGATTTAGACACCATTGTGATATTAAATTATCTTAAACGTTGCACAAAAACCAGCTATTTAGAAATAACTATTTTAGTTATTAGTAACAGTGCACATTTGAAAGCGAAATGAGACCATTATGGCAACAGGATTTAAAATTTTCCCTTATCTGAAGAAATATTAATTATTACAGTCTTTACCATGGTACAACTTCTGAAAAAAAATTTCACAACTTTTTATTATGTGAAGCCAGGAACCCAAAGCTACTCCCACCTAAAAAGTTTATATATATATTAAATTTTGTCCTCGCGATAAAAGGCACAATTATGCAAGAATCATCTTCAAACTCGTCAAGTACATTGAGATGGTTAATATCTCAGTGGGAATTGCAAATGAGCAAAATCGGCCCAAGGGGAAGGTAATTGGGAAGGGTTCAAAAATTTGAATACCATCTTAACATGGCTTTGACAAAACCAGCACTTACAAAACAATAGCAGGAAAAAAATAAACATTTTTCATTAAGCAAGTTGCCAACGATAAAAGAAAACACACATTAAAATTCTCACTACAGCAATTACTTTATTATTGCAAAATTTCCTCCTGAAAAATGAAAACAAATTTATTTGCTCTTTCGTATTTAAGCATTTTCTCTTTAATTATTTAAGTTAAAATTATGTAAATTTGTATAATTTTGCGAACGATTTGGCGAAATTGGTTGACGTGATAATCAAGTAGTAGCCAATTTACATTTTTCATATTTCACAAAAGATTCCTACACAGACATCATATACACAAAAGGTTTAGCAGGATTTTCTTGCAACTACAATGTGGCAAAATCTTCGTTTTAGAATACCAAAGAAATTTATATATATATTATTATTATCTGCCATTTTAAACAGCAATTAACAATAAATAAAAAAGTAACTGTAGAATAAAACAACAAACATCATTTCGAAAAAGAAAATGAAAGTAAATAAGCAACTTATCATCAGATAAACAACTATTGCTGGGTTATCATATGAGGCAAATATTGCCATTTTGGCGCCAGTGAGATACCTCGATGAGTATATGACCAAATCTGTGACAAAATTTCCATATTTGGTAAAAACTTAATATTTATTTATCTCATTTTCCCTACTTATGTATAGTGAAAAAACTTTGACACAGATGTCATGTATGCACCACATTGGCGCAATTTTTTTCTGGCGCAAATTGGGGGAACTTGGTTTTAATTACCGAAATATTTTATATTATTTGAAAAAAATAATAAATAAAAAAGTTTAATTAATAGCTATAGAACAAAATGATTTATATTATTTTAAAAAACAAAATGAAAGTTAATAAATAGTTTATTAAGAAATAAACAACCATAGTCGGTTTACCACGTGAGGCATAAATTCGCCATTTTGTTGCAATCATGCGAATGTGGTGCGTATATGGTATCTGCGCCAAAACTTTAAAAAGTTGCAGTTAAATTATTTTACAGTTTGGATCAGGAAGACATTTATACTAAAATTTAAACATTATACGCATTTTTTTTTTTTTTTTTTTTTTTTTTTTGCTATATCTGCTACTTATATATTTACAATTAAACATAAAAAAATATCTTAAAAATGCTCTCACACATTTAAAAGAGAGTTAGACTATTTAGTAATTGTGAACATCGCTCCGGCTTATGCCTTCTTGGTATAAAATCGCATTGTTTGATGACAAAAGTAAATTCAAGCACCCAAATAAACAAATAACATACAATTAACAGATAAAACCATTTTTAAAAGTAATTCTGCTATTTTGTCCTGTAAGACACATAATGGTAGAATTAGATTTTAAAAATATTTTTTTTAAATCGAAAAATGTTATTTACGTTTTATCTAATAAAATATTTAAAATATATTTTTGTTAGCCTGCGCGAAAGAGAGTAGCGAAATATTGATTGAAGACATATTGAAGAGGAAATGGTCAATTAAAAAAGACTTGTAAATTTTATTCAGCGGGAATATTTTATTTCAAAATGTTGAATTTATCTATAGTAATAACGCATAAGTGCATAAATTTATTTTGAATTGCAAACTTTTTCCTTCAGTACTACTTGGTTATACCGTCGACCAATTTCGCCAAATTATACAAATCGCCAAACTATTAGCCAGATTATATAGATTAGCAAAAATTTTCATTTAAATAACGAAAAACAAATTAGCAGAGCATATATAAAAGCAGAAATAAAATGGCGAATTAAAAATCACTTGATGACGTAATAATTATTTATATTATAATTAATGTCAAGTGAATGTGACATTTACGATCATCCATTATTGACATTTAATCTTGGAATTTGGCGGTAGATTTTTAATCGATGGGGTAATCTTTCCTTCTTCATTTTTTAAATTTTAAAACTGAAATTTTTCCTGTAAGTGAAATTGACGAAATGGCGCAAGAAAAATTAAATTAACAATAAAAACATTTGCAAAAAGAAATAAAAGAGTTATACTGATATCTATATAATTTACGATTGAATATTAAAATATACTCTAAAAATTATCTTCACTTGAAAAAAAAAAAAAAAAAAAAAAAAAAAAACATTATTGCGACCATTAAGAACCTAAGTCAGGAATTAAGTCAGTAGTGCATTTTCGGCTTAAAAACACATTCTTTGGTGACAAAAGCAAGATGAAAATGGTATAAAAACGAATAGTAACTCGCAACTTACAGTTTTGTTGTACTTGTCTTTTACAATCAGATCTGCTTACTTAATCAGTTATATTATACGGAAATTCGATAAAAAAGACAAAGGAAATAATAAAAAGGGAAATAACTATCATTCAAAATTCATTTAACCAATTTCTGAAATTCGTATTTTTATTCTAACGCCAGGGATAAGTCGCCAAAAGTTGAACCAATTGTTATATTTCACGTTAATTTATTTTTTAAGCATTACAAATATTTTTTTCATTTTCAATATAAATATATTTTTATAATATTACGCCTCATTTAAGCGGTCTTTCTTTATTATTATTAATATTATCAGTAGTTATTTTCTGCTATTATTAGCAAGATATTTGTAATATTTCTAATAGATATAGCCATATTAATTCTTTTAGCAATTATATGTTCCGCCAAAAACAGCTACTGGCAACCCTTTTGTCAAAAATAACCGAAAAATACGAAATTTACTACGAAAAATCAGAGTTATCCCTCTAAATTTGAAACATAAACCTTCGGAAAAATATTTCCTATCGAATGATACAATCGGCAAAAAAATCCATCGGGTAGTTTTTGAAAACACCCGTTTGGAAGTTTCAGAACTTCTGCTTTATAATATATATGATGTATCTATATATATGTGTGTATATTTTTATACCTCTGTCAGTTTTACAAAGGGCAGGCTATGCCCGCTGCGCTGGTCCATTTTTCCAAACAAATCTTGACTCAAACAAAATGGTGATTTCAAATTTCTTTCTTAAAGCAGTGTAGACCATCACCTGGAATGTTCTTCCGCAATGCTGAAAAAGATGCCAGTGCCAATGTCATTGCGATATTGCACTATTATATGCCTTGGACAGAATTTCGGTGATTAAGTACCATCTCCCTTATTTGATGTTTTTGATATGAAAATGAGACCGTTGTGACAGCAGGAATCAAAATGTTCTCTACTCATCACATTATTTTGTCAGAAAGCATTGCAATAATTATCAAACTCTAATAATTTTCAAATAGCACATTATCATTTGTTAGTTCTTAAACTCCCGAATCTGAACTTGCACTATGTGCAGATCTGGTAGCCTAAATACAATCTCCCCATTACATGTTGCATTACATTTTTTAATAACCGTCCTCTTCTGGCAACGCTACTACAGTTTTGTATCTACCGTGGTCTGTTCCAGCAAAGTACATAGCAAAAAAAATGTAAAAAAGAGTGTTTAACTTATATATTTATTTGAACAATGAAGCATAAAAGGTATGTTTTAAAGCTGAATTATTTGGGTAAAATTAAAGTTACATCAGTCAGCCTCTTCATTTTTTTAAACCAGTTGCAGGACTGCCCCAGGCGACTATTTTTATATTCCGTTCGCACCACTATTTTTCTAATATAAATTTCAAAATAAATTTTTCTTGCAAATCTTCTCAAATTGTATGTTAAGGATTTCTGTTTAAAGAAAGTGGTGCCAGTTAGAGTTAAAAAATAGTCGCCTGTGGCAGCCCTGCAGTTGCAAACATGTAGCTGTTAAATTGGGAATAATCTTGATGCTAAATTTTGTAGAAAAATAAACCTTCAGCTTGTAACCAATTCCATTATGATTTTTGGCGTCAAACATTAGTATTGCTTATAACGATTTGTTACAAATGTATCAGACTTATTTCGTGTTTATTGTCAAATGAAAGTGAAGTTTACAATCATCTATTATTGGCATTTAATCTTGGCGAGATTTATATATTTAATAATATGAATGTAAAAATACTGGTTTCATTGGTTCTTTTATTGGTATTGTCTGAATAACTTTGGATGTATTTATAAAAGTATTTATATATATATATATATATATATATATATATTCTGAATTTTTTTCTTGCACATTGCAAATATTGCTTTTTTAGTGATAGTAAAATAACTACAGATGAAAAATACATAATAAGGCTAAAACACAGAATTAACGATAGCTTGGCGAATGCCTCTACGGAGACTTGAAAAGTACGCCATTTCTGTCAACTTAAATATCCAGATAGAATTTTAATAAATAATAGGTACTCTTTTATTATTCCATGGATCAATTTCGCCAAATTATACATATTGCAAAACGATTCACCATATTATACCAAACGAATATAACTTTTATTTTAAATAACCAAAGAATCAATAAATTACTAAAATATTAATAGAAATACAAATAAAACGTCGAATTAAAAAGTAGTTAATGACGTAACAAACGCATGTAACATGTTTAATTTCAAATAAATGTGGCATTTACGATCATCCATTGTTGACAATTAATCTTTTATTTTGGCGGCAGTTTTTTGGTCGATGGGATAATCAAGTAGTACCAAATAATATAAAAATATATAAATAATATAGCCAATAATATTTTGGTCAGGTGTCATGTATGGATCAAGTTGGTGCGATTGCAACAAAATTGTGGTTTTATGGATTGCGTGGTAATCTGGTTTTTGTTGTTTATTTACTAATAAACTTTGTTTCTTTACTTTTCTTTATTTCTTTCTTTCTTTATTCTTTTGTTCTATAATTATTAATTAAACTTCACGTATATATTATTGTTTCATTTTTAAAATAATAGAAAATAATACAAATAATATAACATGTAACTGGTATTTGAAAACGCAGTGTTTGCCAAACTGATGTCAGATTTTAAAAAACGCGCCAAGGTGATGCGTATATAAAAATGGAAAAATGTTTATAATAATGTAAACAAAAAAAGTAAAGAAATAATTAAAAAATCGCCTTTTGGATTTTTTTTTTTTTAAATAACGCCAAGCAGTCGTTAATTCTGTAGTTGCATCAATAGTAAATTTTCTTTTCTTCGTTTGTTTCATAATGAAAAACCATAAATTTAATAATCTCAAATAAAATAATCTGACAAATTTATTATGATCTCGTCGATGATCTAGAAATCTCCTTAATACATAAACAAAAAGGCAAAGATGTCTTATGCGCCAAGTTTTTTCGCGATAATTTTTTATGCTAATTTGGCAGAAACATTGTTTTCGAATACCAGTTACATGTGTATATTTAAATTATTTTCTATTATTTAAATAGTAATAAAAATTTATTATTTATTAATAAGTATATAACAAAACAATTTATACAATTTATAAAGTAAATAAACATTTTATTTATAAATAAATATTATAGTCGGGTTAATATAGCTCAGACAAAATAATACCAATTTAAAGTCTATTACCTCGGTGATACATAATATTTGTGCCAATAAAACTTTCAATAATATAGTAAATGTGCTGTTTGACGGTGCTCAATTATTGAGGATTATTAATCAATATCATTTTAAATATTATCTAACACAGGAAAAATATGAAGAAAATTGAAGAAGAAATGGTTAATTAAAACAAACTTGTAAAATATTTTGGCACAAATGCCTTATGTGCACCAGATTTGTGCAATTTTTGCCTTTTTTACGCCAATTTGGCGAAAAATTCATTTTAAAATATCAGTTACATACATATATTTTAATTGTTTTCTATTATTTTAAAAAGGAAATAAAAAAAAATAAATAATGTTTTGTTAATAATTATAAAATAAAACAATTTACATCATTCAAAAAAATAAATAAGAGTAAATAGTTTATTAATAAATATACAATAACCGAGTTACCATATGAACATAAAATCGACGCTTTGTTGCAATCGCGCCAATATGGTGCATGTATGACATCTGTGCCATTTTTTTTTCAGCAGGCAATTTTTATTTCAAAATGTTGAATTTATCGATAGTAATAACGCGAAACTGCATAAATTTACTTAAATTGCATAGATTTCCTTGTTCAGGTTGTAAATTTTAAAACTAATTTTCCCTGGAAGAGAATTTGACAAAATGGCGCAAAAAAGTACGTTTGTTGATTACAATTTTCAAAATTGCGGTGAAAAACTTTTGAAAAAGAATGACATTATTTTACAATACTTATGTGTGTGGCAGAATTTCACACTAAAGCTAAAATTTAAATATTTGATTACAATTTTTAAAATATTAACTTATGTTTATTGAATTTACAATTGAATACTAAAATATACTCCAAAAATTATCTTCTTTTGGAAAAAACAACATTATTGCGACCTAATGTTAGATATATGCATTTTTGGCTTAATTCTTTGGCGACAAAAGTAAAAAAAATCTCAAAGAAACAAATATATAACTCACAATTACTTTTATAATTAGATCGGCCTTTTTCTAGAGTAAGTTATATAAAATCGAAATTTGATAAAAAAGAGAAAGAAAATAATAAAAAGGAAAATAAATATAGTTCAAAATTCATTTAATCAAATTTTCAAGTTTTTTTTTTTTTATTCTAACACAAGGATAAGTCGCCAAATATTGCATCAAATGTAATATTTCATGTTAAGTTATATTTCAAGCGTTACAAATATTTATTTTATTTTTTAGATAAACAAATTTTTTAAATATCATGCCTCATTAAATGTTTTTTCTTTATTATTATTATTATTATTATTATTATTATTATTATTATTATTATTATTATTATTATTATTATTATTATTATTATTATTATTATTATTATTATTATCAATAGTCATTTTCTGCTTTTATTTGCAAGATGTTTGTAATATTTCTAACAGATATATCATTTTTAATTTGTTTAGTAATGATAATTTTCGCCAAAAAATAACTACTGGCAACCCTTTCATCAAAAATAACCGAAAAATACGAAATTTACAACGAAAAATCACAGTTATCCCTGTAAATTTGAATCATAAACCTTTGGTAAAATATTTCCTATCGAATGATACAATCGGCAAAAAAATTCATCGGGTAGTTTTTGAAAACACTCGTTTGGAAGTTTCAGAACTTCTGCTTTATAATATAAGGTACCCTGGGGTAATAACGCCACGTTAAGGTTCTACCAATTTTCACGGCTTAGTTTTAGATTGTATTTTTCAAACAAATATAGGATCTGATACAGCAACTCATTGACTATCTATATAAAATAAAATAATTTAACAGATATGTATTCATAAAATGTAATGGCGTTTTTTCTTGACCCATGCTATTTGGCGTTATTACCCACCTATATGGGTAATAACGCCATGCAAACAAAACTATGAAATAAGATGGAATAATTGCATGTAGATAGCCCAATTCTAAAAATACAAACTCTACAAACTTAGGAATTGACAGTTTGCATTCTAAGCTATTGAAAATATTCTATTTTTTGTGAAAGTGTAAGAAAAATAAAGGTGTGGTGGGGTAGGGGGGGGGGATGAGGCAAATCAGACCTTGAGCTTCTTTTTGCTTAAAAAGGACCGTTTAATAGAAATATGAGAAACATTGCACAGTTTTAACTGTGTTTATTTGAATCAGTATTTAGGATGTAGCTCGGCCACTGTAGGGAATCAACCGGGGTATTAATGTCAAGGATTGGCGTTATTACCCCGGTATAGTTATTGCGCAGTACATTTTAAATTACAAATTATCTCGAGAAGATATCCAAAATCTTCAACAACATTTTAAAAGTACATGAAATGCACTACAAATTTATGTAATTAACAAAGTATTTCCGGATAAAAAGATAGTCTTCACATCACAAAACGTATCTCGCAAATTTTAGATCAAGCGTTAATTTTAGTTGTTTGTAAAAATAATAAGACTTAAAAATGAAACAAATTAACTTGAAGCTGTTTTTTGCGATTTATATGACTCAAAACCCTTCTGCGCAGATCACATGGGTGTCACTTACCTGATTATTTCATAATTATGCAAAATATAAGCACTTGGCGTTATTACCCCGCCTGGCGTTATTACCCCAGGGTACCTTATATGATATGATATGATATATGTTGTTTGTATTATGTAATCAAATATCCGATTTTTCTATTTATTTAAATACACTGTAAAAAAAAAAAATCTGCAAAGGTACTAAACCTTTTCTAGGAAACTGGGATTCCAAGAACTTTTCACGTAACGGTAACAGCAAAAATTCAAGTTTCAGAATCGATTACATGAATTTTTCCAGTTATCGTTACATGAAAAGTTCTTGGAATCCCAGTTTCCTAGAAAATGTTTAGTACCTTCACAGATTTTTTTACATTGTAATAGTAGATCGTGCAAAATAAATCGAAAGTATTTTGTGCATACATTTACGTGTATTTAGGCTGCATCAATTGATTTTATATAAAGAAAAAATTGCAATAATTTTATACCATGTGACATCAGATTAATTCTCCGGATTAAAAATCTTTTTAAATGTATCGTTTTAATATATGACGTAATTTCCTCTACTAAATGCATTCCTCATGCAATATATATTTTTATTTTTTTATTTTATTTTAAAATTTAAGTTTACACTTATTTAATTAAAAACTATTTGGAAATTTTAAATATGACCTAATATTCACCATTAGAAGATTTTACGTGTAACAATTAAATTATTTTAGTCATTTTAAATATTACAATATCAACAGTATCCTTTTTGTCGATTTGAGACTAACGAAATCGTCACTTTATCGTATGTGCCGTCACAGAATAATCTCTAATATATTTATTGCACGAAGATGATAACAGGAAATTTCGTTAACTCTTAAATGTGAATAATATTTTAGTATTTGTTTCTAGCTAATAGTCTACATAGTAATGGAACCTAATACTGTACTTTTAATTCTTGGAAGTTTTTCATAAGATGCAATTATCACCATTAAATGCACTCGCGTGTAATAATTTTATTTGAAAGAATTCGTACTTCTAAAATGTTTGTGGGTAAAAATTTTTGCGTAATTTTGCTTTCTGTTTAAAACACTTGATCATTTAATTATTGTTTTATAAACCCTTTTCTATTTGTAAAATTATTGTTTTCACATTCTCTTTAAAATAGAAAACAAAATATTTTTTTGCGTCTATGGAATTTGAAAATTTTTCGTTTGAAAAATAAACTGAATCTGTATGCTTGAAAAGTGAAAAAAGTTTTTTTTTTTCGCTTCTTTAAAAACATAATTTAATCACATTATTTATTCGCAATCGTTTTAAGTGAAAAACAATTTCCATTCACAAATGACGAAATGAAATGTAATAATTGTGAGTTTTCCCCTTTTTTTCTACAAAAATGGACTAATTTACTTCATTATACAAGTGTCATTAATAAGTTATAATAATATCTCGAACACAAATTCAGATTTTTAAATTCAGTACCATTTTTGAAACCTTGGATCAATAAGGCTAATTGGAATTAATTTCATCGCCAAACGTTCCACACTTTAGGAGAAATAGTTGTAGAAATTATCAGTCGTTTCACAAAACAGTTTCCCAAATTCGTTTCATTAGGAATTTGCGTATAAAGAGTAGATTAAAGAGTTTTACAACAATATCAAACAATATATCCGAAATTACATTTATAGGTGGAAGTTGTATCTTAAAACACAACAGAAATTAGTAGATAATTAATTCAACTTTGTACGAGGGAGAGTCCGAGAATAAGTTTCCCCAGGCGATTGTGGATAGAGGTTTGTATGAAAGGCAAAACATATCACGAAAACTACGTAACTTTATTTTTCTGCATAAGTGACAAGTAAATTTAGACATTTGCTGTAACCCTTTATAAGCTTCAAAAAGACCACCAGGAAAAAAATCAGCGCTTTGCATACAAAAGAAGCGTTGAATCGTTTGTGGCATTTAAGCATTGCTTCCAAAGCTCTAATCAAACATTGCTTAAGTATATAGAGGCCGTGTCGAAACAAAAGGTGCGGAGATAGTGCCACAAATTCAGTGAATGTTATCATCACGTGTTAACAGGCCAAAAACTGGAAGGCCATGCACGGCCTCTATGGAATTAAGTAATGCTTGGTTATAACTTGGGAAACAATGCCGAAATCACACAAGCACTAAACGCTTCTTTCGTATGCAAAACCCTGATTTTTTCCTGGAGGTCTTTTTGAAGCTTATAAAGGGTTATGGTAAATGCCCAATAAGCTATAGAAAAGTAAAGTTACGTCTTATCTTTAGTGTTCCTTTTTATGTTTTGTCTTTCATACACATCTTAGTCCACAGTCGCCAGGGGAAACCAATTTTCGGATTCTCTCTCGTAATTATTTGGTAGCAAAGAAGTATTTAAATGTTACATTATAACAGCTAATTTTGCATCCCTATAAAACTCGGTGAATGCAAAAAGCTGACATATATGCAGTAATAAGATAAATCTTAAAAAGTACGTAAGGCGCCGCAATAATTAGTTCGTAAATATTATTATTTCATTGGAATATACCTCTCCTTCATCGTAATTACATTAACTTTTGTTTTATTGTATCAGCTACTTCTTAGAACTAATTGAATATCATTCGTCTTTAAAGGAACATTCTTCTCTAAGTCGGAATCTTTATATAGTCTTCTACAGTGCATATTAATCAACAGTATACACTAATTTTTATTGTGCCTTTTATCACACGAAAATTAAGAATGGTTAGAATTTACAACATTCTTATTAGCAATTTGCCATGTCAAATTTATGTAATAACTGGGCACTCCCTCTATATATATTATTGTTTCCAACTATTCATAATCATTCTAATGATTATCACTATTATCCATTTCTTCACCTGATAATATCCTTTTACGATTAACTCCTCTGTTACGTCATAATTGATTAACATGACGTTATCCGTGACACTAGATCCATTTATCCATCACACTACACTGTAAAAAAAATTCTGGAAGACTACAAAACTAGTTTTTGTAAAGCTGCAGAAATCTGCATGTTTACTAAAATTTTATTTGTAACCAGGTATAATATTTACCACCCGCATAGTACAAATACATGAAATGTCGTAGTTTCACCTGTCAGCCAATCAGAAAGAGCTTCAGTAGTGACGTAATCGCTATTTACGAAGCCACAGAGGCGTGAAATGCATCCATCTTGAATCCGGTATGGATAAACATTTCCAGTTACTGAGTAAGTAAAGTTTTATTCTGTATGAGTTACATTTTATTACATTTCCTTTTTGCTTCATTCATAATAAGTAAAAATCAAAACTCAGAAAAGACTATTTGATTTTTAGTTATTGGCAAGCTAATCTGCAATTATGTTCTGTTTATTACATATTTATTTTTCGGTGAAATAACTATTCTTTACATCTGTGTTTAATACATGTGAAATTTCTAATGTTTTATGTAATAAATCAAATTTATCTGCTCTTTTTCTAAAATTTCACTTTCCTTTATTGCCCTCTTCTCCACAATGCCAAAATTTAAAGTGTTTAAAACTTGCTTTTAAAAAATATTACTCAACTGTGTCTTCATAGTGAATAAATTTCATTAATCATTCTTACATCACATTCATTTCATTAAAACTTCATATGTATTTCGCTTTTAAAATTTTGCTTCCGAATTTTCTTCAAAAACTTTTCAAAACTGCTTAATTTAAAAGAACATAAAAAGTACAATCTGTGCTCTATGTGTTAATTTATTATCGTAATGAAATATCAATTAAGTCTTTCCTGTTCTTCCCCCCACCCCTTTTTTAACTAAAAGAACGCATAGAATTACACACACAGAAAGTATAAAACTCTTTTAAACTCCAGTGGTAGGAGAGGAAAAAGCCTAAATCAGAATTATTTAAAGGAAAGCTGGAAATTATTTAAATTCATTTAGTTTAGGTCTAGGATGAATGTATTAAGTTTTTCCCCCCTCTTGCTAGGTTGCGTTACATTTTTTTTAATTACCATTAAAATATCTATTAAAAAAACCTAATGAAAAACACTGTCAATGCAAATGTTGTAGAACTTAAAATTAGAAATAAAATGATAACCGATATTTAACATTTTTGTTTAATTTTCAACAATTTTACTTCAAAGTATTGGCTAAATCGCTAAACAAGAACTTGAAATGCGAAAAGACAAGGTTATCAGTTTACCGTGCTTGTTATTATGTACATGCAACTTTTTTTAGTTATTGATGCATTATTTAGAATGGATATTTTTGAGAAATATGGCTTAATCTCTTCATTGCGGATTATAGCCCAGTGGTGGGGTATACAAGAAAGGCCAAAAGTCTGGTTTAATTCCAAGAAATCTGGAAATTGTTTTAATCCTATAGTATTGACATAGATTAGAAATTAATGTATCAAGTTTCCTCCTTTTGTAAGTGAGCTTTAGCCACTACAAACAAATTAACTTTAAAAAGTGGATATTTTCATAATTTTTAAAATATTTCAAAAATGACTCGTAAATGATGGGAAATGTTGCTTATTATTTCCGATATTGTATTTAAAATATGTATAGTATTTAATATGATGCATATAGAGTGAACAACAATGCGTATGTATTAAAATTAAGGATATTGAAAATAAAGAGCAAGGATAGGGGGAAGCGGGGTAGAGGAATAAATGGGTGTGTATAAGACTTTTCTCTAGAGGAATTCAAGGTCAAATAATAGCACGATTATAAATTTCGATATTTGCGTAAAGGACAAAGATGGTAATAATAAAATGATTTTTGACAAGTATACATGAATCTGTAGTTAAATTCATAAAAGTTTCAAATCTTACAAACATTGAAAAAAAAAAGTATTATAGTCTTTACGTAAAAAATCTTTCACTTTAAATTATGGTTTAAGGTTGGCGGTGTTCGCTGCGAAATGAAATGGAAAACAGCTATCATTTAAGCAACACTTTGCCCGAAAACTACTAAATTATAATTTTCGAAATAGACAAAATAAATTCCTAACGTAATTACCATAACATCGTGAAGGCCTCAAGAATTAAAAATGTATCTGTACACGTATGTAACAAATGTAGAGAGGATGAATGGGTAACTTGGTGTCTCCTTTGGATTAGCGATTAAGACAAAATTTTGAAATAAAATTGCGACAAAATTATGAACATGGGTATTCATTTTATTGCAAATTTTAAACTCTAAGACATTTGAATTGTCAATTATTTTTACAGTATTACTTGTTTTGCGATATTAAGATAATTAAAAAAATGTATTTTCTAACGTAAATTTAGAACATGGAGGGGGGGGGGAATTCTAGATCTAAACTGGAGGGATTAAAATAATTTCCAGTTTCCCCTAATTAATTTTTAGTTAAACCTCCTGACCACTGCGGTTAAGCTTTGAAAGAGAATTGTGGCATTAATGTTCAGCAAAAATATTAAATGTAGATGGTCATTTTACTCAGAATTTTAAACTTTAGAACATCCGTATTGACAATGTTATTTAAAGTTAATTCTTTTGAGATATTTTTATGATATTAAAAAAAATTATTGTGCATCTATATCCTTTTTCTAATTCTCACCTCGTAGGAGAGAAAAATTAAATACATTCATTTTAGACCTAAGCTGAAGGGATTAAACGAATTTTCTACTTTACCCTAATAACGAGCTCTGCAAACTAATCACTGGGATATTAGTATTTTACTTATTTCTAATTTTTAACTTATGTAAATAAGTCGTCTAATACTCTCCCTTTCTTAAAAAGAAAAAAAAAAAAAAAAAAAAAAAAAAAAAAAATCCTGATCTGTTACTTTATTGTACCAATAAGTAATAGATCATATGCTTTACCCCTCTTCTCACCGAAAATGACGTTATCTCTTCCCCTCTCTCCTTAAAAGCATACAAAGTTTAGTTTTTTACAGCGATTAATTTTCATTTTTTGCACAATTTGTAAGTCTTCAGTAAGTTAAATTGTCAACCGTTTGGAAATTCTACCCTCCCATCCTTCAATAATAAAAAAAAGAAAATATGGTTATCTTTGTCGCCATGCTTACTTTTTAAAATTATAAATCTTTAAATGTCTGTTTTCTTCCTGCTGTATTTGTTACTTTATTATGACAGTAATTAACCACCTGAAATTTTCCCTAAGTCTCTCAACCTAAGATTTTATTACTTAGTAAGGAAGAGTGGGAGTAAAGGAGAGTGGAGTGGAATGGGACAGGAGATTTTTCTGTTTGTTTCATTTATGAATATTTCACCAGTCACGTATTAGATTAAGGAAAAGCATCCCCAATGTTTAGTTGAATAAAGTAGCGAATTTGCACAAACTTGCAATTGTAAAGAGAAAAAGATTATGTCAAGAACCAAAAGTAAATTTGCTTTATAATTTTTTATGCTTTCTGTATATTAATGACTTGTTTATGTATATATGTAATTGTTTCCCTATTTATAGAGCATTATACTATATATCATCCATAATTTAAACTATGTCTAAAAGCAGCATTTCTGTCTATACAAGAAATTTAACGTAGAGTATAGGAAGGAATGGGACATGCTAGCAAATGAAGAATTAGGACAAATCCAATTTCTTTACTTTTTTTTCTCTTAGTTATAATTTCATTATAATTATAAAATCGTTTTGAAAATTATGTTTCTATAATGTTCAAAAACATTAAAAATGTTTCATTTTGTATTTTATAAATCGAAATTTTGGTTTTTGTGTCAAATTTGATTTTCTCATCTTTGAAAGTTGTCTCATTGTTCCCCATTCTCCCCCCCTTTTTTTTTTTTTTTTTTTTTTTTTTTTTTTTTTTTTTCAAATATTCAGGTAATTTCAGAGCTTTAAGCGAGTAATTCAGTTGCATGTCTGTTAATTTAATTATTTATAGAGGAAGTTTTATTTTTATGTAAAATTAGAAAAAAAGAACTCTGTTTTAAGAGCAAACAAATTAATCTTTGGGGCTAAACAAATATAACGTTATAATTTTTTTTGAGGGCGGTTGTAATTTGACATCGATGTCATTTCTGATCATCAATTTTTTCTCTTTTTATTTGTAACGTGGTCTTTGGTACAAAATAGCATGTTATCTTTTTAGCCTGTTATTTATTTTTATGAAAATACAAAGTTATTAAAATAACTGAATTATTATAAAATTATTTAATTCTAAAATATAGTATACCCGAACGTTTAAGATTCCTATTTTTCTTCATATGTGTATGCATATCGCAGTTCGAGAATCCGTATAAAAATTTACTTGAAATGAAGCTGTGTTTACTAATAAAGAAAAAGAATGTTGTCCTTCTTTTGCTGGTATGAATTTCGATATGCACCTCACCCCTCTCTGTTCGGTGCAAGTACGACAGTTCTTTATTATTGTTGCGAAGTGATCTGCGTTTACCAGTGTATTTGAAAGAGTTAAAATTCATATTATAATAGTCAACTGCACTATCAATTTTAGCATTTCAGCTTTTAAAGCATATATTTTGTTTATCGGAACTTTAAAATAGCATCCTGTAGTTGCTTAGGGAGTAAAAAGATTTTGGAGAAATAGTTTGAGGTTTTTTCTTCAAACGGCTTACTGTGGGGGCTTGTAGATATCAGAAATTTAATATCAGAATATATAAACATGTTAAAATTGGTACTGATGATATATTGCGATAACTATCTTAAACTGTATGGGAATAGAAAAATTGCCAATTTTAAAAGATAAATGCATAGCAGATATTTATGTACAAATAGATGTAAAAAGCAGCTAATCATTTTTTATACTATTTGCTCCTTAAGCATCTTTTTAAACTTGTGTGTATTTTTACTTAATAGAAGTATTTTTAAGCAAGCACTATACATCAATTTAAAACCATAGTTTATAAAACACTTTCCAACGCATTCAGAATTGTATCTAAAATTTACACCGCTTAAAAAGGTTAAGTATGATGGCTAAGTAAGCATTTTATAAAACACATAACGCATTTGAAAACTTAATTTAAAAAAATGCTATCAGTTATCGGAAAAATATCCGAATTATTTTGTAGAATATGATCTATAGATTTGTATGTACACTACATGGCCAAAGATGACCGGTCACTTGCGATTTTAGACATTTTGATAAATATCTAGAAAAATACATGAGGATTTATCTTGAAACTCTAAATGTGTAAATATAATAGTAAGTCATACATTTCCATGAAGTTTTTTTTTCCCCGAAACTCCAAAGGGGGCCGTCAACAAATTAAAAAAATGTTTTAGATAACCCTGTCAAAACTAATGTATCAAAAGCGTTCGAACTGTATATTATGATTAAGTGGGTTATTCTAATAAATTGTGCTTATTTTTATGTGGATAGCATGTACACTCTTAGAAAAATTAAGATTTTTATAAAAACTCCTAAATTTTTCCAAGTTTTGACGGATTCTATCAGCTAATTTTGAAATAGTTGTAACATTCGATACTAAGATGAATATTAGATTTTCT
Organism: Maratus speculifer; assembly: GCA_964019185.1. Taxonomy (NCBI): domain Eukaryota; kingdom Metazoa; phylum Arthropoda; class Arachnida; order Araneae; family Salticidae; genus Maratus; species Maratus speculifer. The sequence goes on along the minus strand of OZ025296.1, from coordinate 75,345,019 downwards.
ATAATAATATTCATTATAAATTTTATTTAATTTTATTTAATTTATGTTAACATTTATCTTTTCTTTTTAGATGCATGAAGAAACTGAAGTACATCTTAAAAACAATGTGAGCCTGCTTGACGGCGAAATTTGAGGAAAAAGCTCTATCAGTCAGAAAAATCTCGTGAACATCATTCTTGGGCTTTAATATATTCTGAAGCATTGAAGTTTTCCAGTAGTTTTATTGCAATGACATTTTGACAATCATTATCTAATAGTGTTTTAGCATACATATACACTATATTGCCATTGATTATGGGACACTTGCGATTTTAGACATTTTACTAAATATCTAGAAAAATACATAAGGAATCATCTCGAAACTCTTAGTGTATAAATATAATAGTATACGTCATACATCTCCGTGAAGAGTTTTTACCGAAACGCCATAGGGGACCGTCAACAAATTAAAAAAGAATGAATATCTTTTGAATAACCCTGTCAAAACTAATGTAGCAAAAGCGCTCAAACTCTAGATTATGATTGAATGCCTTATTGTAATACACTGTGTTCATTTTTATGCAAATAGCATGCATACTCGCAGAGTAATTAAGGTTTTTATAAAACTGGCCCCAAACTTTTTTAAGTTTTTCCCTTATAATTTTCAGAGTTCTTAATATAAAATAATATTTTTTTCAGAAAATATGACAAACAAAATTGCACACAGTACCCTGTAATCAGAATTAAAAAATAATAAAAATTGTATGAAAAATGAGTAGGTTTACTATATAATTTTTTACTGCGCATGCGTCAAAGATATCAAAATTTCATTTGCATATTATGTTAGCTAAATGTATAGAGCAACTTTTGTAAAAGTCTCAAAATTATAGCTTGAAAATTCTGAAAGTAATCGTCTATAGAAAAAGGACAAAATCCGTTGTTTCCAAAATGAAGCAAAAAAATGAGGGATTTTATCCAAAAGTAGTCGTAACATCCCGTATTGTGTATTCTATATTGACACTAATCAATGAATATATGGATACAACCCCTCTTGTTTTTGCTTCATTTTGAGAATAACGGATTTTCACCTTATTCAATTGACGATTATTTTCAGAATTTTCAAGTTATGATTTTGTGACTTTCACAGAAGTTGCTCTATACATTTAGCTAACATAATATGCAAATGAAATTTTGATATCGTTGACGCATGCACAGTAAAAAATTATTTAGTAAACCAACTCATTTTGTATACAATTTTAATTATTTTTTAATTCTGATTGCAGGGTACTGTGTGCAATGTTGTTTGTCATATTTTCTGAAAAAAATATTTTATATTAAGAACTCTGAAAATTATAAGGAAAAAACTTGGAAAAATTTAGGACCATTTTTATAAAAACCTTAATTACTCTGCGAGTATGCATGCTATTTGCATAAAAATGAACACAGTGTATTACAATAAGGCATTTAATCATAATCTAGAGTTTAAGCGCTTTTGCTACATTAGTTTTGACAGGGTTATTCAAAAGATATTCATTCTTTTTTAATTTGTTGACGGTCCCCTATGGAGTTTCGGTAAAACATCTTCACGGTGATGTATGACGTATACTATTATATTTATACACTAAGAGTTTCGAGATGATTCCTCATGTATTTTTCTAGATATTTAGTAAAATGTCTAAAATCGCAAGTGTCCCATAATCAATGGCAATATAGTGTACATATGAGTTTGATTATTGTTATTTAGACAAAGCATGACTTCAAAAATATAAAGTATGAAATCCGTAGGCATTTGTATAAATACTAATTATGTAATACTTGCAAAATGTGAGTTGTATAAAAAATATGCTTTTTTTATTGCAATGAATTTAATAAATAGTTATTTAATAAATTTACTCATATATTTCATTGTATTTTGTTATTTATTCATATTGCATTTATTAGTTGTACAGATATGGATATTATATTTATATCAAACGACAGTTTATAATATTTTCCAAAGCAATATACATTTTTTTTCTTTCCATTTTAGTTTCCATAAGCTTTCTACTTTTATAAAATTGCTTAGTTATACTGATAATACCATACTGATAAACATTAAAAAGTTCGAAACCTGCCCACAATTACTGTTGATGTATCAAAGGTGTATTTTTCCATATATATGTTAAGGTGTATATCAACTCTCATATATGTAACTATTTGAGTTAAAGATTCTAATTCCAAAAGAATGTTAACCACATAAGAATTCTGCTAAATTCATACATATTTGATCCATTCTTCGGGATCTTTAAGTTAGGTTAGTTTTAAATTCTTGGTCTTGTCAATAATTTTTTCCTCTTTAATATTTCAATTTGAAACAAAACTCTCAAGCAAATAAAGTATTAAAGACATATGTAAAATATGTAATGTATTAAGTGTAGGCGGTGCAATAAATATATGAAGAATAAGTTGTGGAAAAAGATCACCCCCCCCCTCACAAAAAAGGGGGAGGAGAAAGATTCTAATAATTAGTTATAACTTCACTGCATATTCACCTGAAATAAGAATATATAAGATGTAAAAAAATCTTAAATGCGACATTCAGGCAAATACATTAATTTTTTTGCAGATTTCTTATCTGTTTTTGTGCCATTGAATCGGTTATTATGTACTGTTCAAATATATGTACCAGGAGTTAATGAAGTTCTTACGACCATAGAACCGAACAAAACTTCTTTAAAAAATATATATGACTAAATATATATATTTTATTTCTAGTTTAGTTTAGTAGCATATTTACATAAAATGAACAGATAATATTTTCTCACAATATAAAAGTTTTTAAATCATGTATTGGATTAGATGAGGCGCAGTGCTTAATTATGTGTATATATATATATATATATATATATATATATATATATATATATATATATATATATATATATATATATATATATATATATACAGAGAGAGAGAGAGAGAGAGAGATAATATAGTCCTTACAATTTGTGAATTTTTTTTTTGTCACAATTATACCACTAACATTTTTTAGGCATATTTTAAAACTCAATGATGTACCTTACTTTGTTTTTATTGGCTTTTTTCAATTTAACTAAAAACCGTAAGATCTGCTTCAGCTTATCTGCTCATTTAGTGCTGTTGTTATAATGCCCATTTAATATAAAATATGATTTTGCACCTATTGAAATGTCTAAAGTAATACAAATATTTGTGTCAATTGCTGCGGTAATATTGAAACATATGTCAGGCCATATTGTTTATTTTGTTTCGAAGTTTTTTGATACATGAGGAAAACTTCACTCTGGATATCTAAAACTCTAAAAAATCAACTTCATATTGAAATAATTCGTAACAACTCCAATTAATAGAAGTATTAGTATACAATATATTTATATACACGTAAAATTTTTTCGGAATATTGCTGGTAAACCACTGGTAATACAACTGGAAAAATATTTTACAGTTACAAATATATTTTGGAAGTGCAAATAAAATGTTTTAAATACAATACTAAAAAATCATTAGCATTTTAATGTATTAATTCTTGTACTTTTGCAAATAACTTTCTGGCAAGAATACAAAAACTGGCTCAACAGCATATAAAACAAAAAAAAGGTAATTTTTCTGACGGTACCTTAATAAATTTCCATTTTTTTATAAGTACATTAAAAGTTTAGTTTGCAATTTTGAAAAGTTCTAAGTAAATGTGCCATGAAGTCCCTTGCAGATGTACAAGAAAATTCTCAATAAATTTACTACAAAATCATTTGTAAGAATACTAAAAATCAATAGAAAACTCGCAAAATATTGTTTAGGAAACTCCCTAAAAAATCATTTGTACGTTTACTAAATAATTCTTAGGAAATTTACCAAAATATATTTAGTAATCGCCCTAAAATATCGCTAGTAAGCTTACTAAACAATATTTAGTACTTTTATAAAAACTAATATGAGAAACTCCCTTAAAAATCATTAGTAAATTAGCTAAAAATTTATTTAGTAATCTCCCTGAACAATCATTAGTAATATTACTAAGTAATATTTAGTAAATTTACAGGCGATTCTTTGGGAAACTCGCTAAAAAGAGGTTAGCATGTTTCCTAAACAATATTTAGTAACAGTTACTAAAGCAACTTTTGTAATATTACACGATTTTCTTGTGTTGCGGTTACATAAAAAATTCTAGGCATCCCAGTTTCCTAGTAAATTCTTAGTAACCTCACAGAATTTTTTTTACAGTGTAGATTATGCTAAAATATACCTACTCCCCAAAACTTTTATAATTTTTATTAACATGACGTTGGCCGTCACACTAGATCCACTAATCTATCACACTAGATTACGCTAAAATATACCTACTCCCTAATATTTTTATATTTTTTCATTTGATCCATTTTTCTATTTTTGTATTACTTTTTTATTTGTCTACTATCCTTCTAGTACTTTTTTCTATCTTTCTATTTTCTTATTTTATACTTGAACTATTTTTCTATTTTCGTATGCAACCTGATACAACCCTTTCACGATTCACTTCTCTATTACATCTTAATTGATAAACATGACGTTGGCCATCTAACAAGATCAACTTATCCGTCGCACGATTACACTACAATATACCTACTCTCAATAACTTTATAATTTTTCACTTTATCCATTTTTACCGTAATTTTAACAAAAACAAATTCATGACGATACTATTTGTGCAAGGGTTTTCATATTGTGGATTTAGTTGACAATGTGAATGATTATTCGGAGTGACCTTCCAATCATTAATTTTACAGAAGTCTTACCATTACCAAATCAGGGGTGAAATGATTTTTCAACAAAATAGCTGTTAGAAAAATAATTACATGGTGGAAGAAGCGTATTTTTAATTCCAGTTGGCTTAGAATATTCCTTAAATTTATGGCTTGTGGATATTATTAATTTTAAGTTATTTTATTTTTATGATTTTTTCCAACAAATTCATATTTATTTAACGAATTTATATTTCGTTAAAATTAAAAAGTTATATAAATTCAAAATTTGTTAAATACAATGTAGCTGACATTTTCGGATTTCTTTTTATAAAAATAAAAATATATCTATGTTTTATGAAAGATTTTGCAATTACTTGCCAATTTTTTTTAATTATTTAAATGACATAAGGACAGGATAGGGCTAGAAGGTATATTAAAATTATAAATAATGAATATTTAATTATGTCACATATTTAATGAACATTTATAAAAAATAAATTCATGTACTGATTTATTAACAGATGTTTCGTCGTATTAATTTTATATGATCAAAATTTCTTGAAATTTTGCCAATGTTTGTATGGTGAAAAGACAATGTTTCCACGATAAAGAATTTCTTTAAAGATCTATAATTTAAATATGTGATGAATGAATATATAACAAAATATAATAAGTTAAAATTTAAAAGCAAGGAATCCGTACGAACTATGTGACTCAGTCAAAATGTAACTGGTATTTACAAGTTAATTGCATGATTTACATATGCATGCAATTCACCATTTTTTCCAAAGATCTCTAAATGTTCGGCACTGTGTTCTCTAGTGTTCGATCTCAGTTTTTCTGCTCCTAATCATTATTTCTTTTATTAACTAACCACTAATGTACGGAATTTGCATGTATTTTACATGCATTTGGATAATTTATTCGATTTTCATTCTTATTTAAATGCCTTTCTTTGTACAATTTATGCAATATTTTTTTTATACTATTCATAGTCATTGTATGAAAGAACATTTAACATTAAATGTTCAATTCATCCTTAAATGCGTTGGCGTGTGAAATACGCCACGCGTGTTTTTATGTTATTTTATTCAATCATGTTACTACCCACTAATTTTCGAATCAAGCTGTAACAATAACAAAAAAGTAATGCCATATAGTACATTATAAAGGTATTCTGGGGTTGGAACGCCACGTTTACATTCTGCGAATTTTCACGGCTTAATTTTAGATTTATATATATATACATATATATATATATATATAAAAACAAATTAACAATATCAGGCCCTGAGCTTTTTTTTTCTTAAAAAGGTCTACTTAAATAAAATTATTAGAAACATTGCACGGTTTTAACTATTTTTATGTATAATATTTTTATCCTATGAAATTTTATAATAACTTCAATTATATGTAATTAAATCTTCTTGTAAGCACTTTTATAAATGTCTTGAAAATATTTTTAACTTGTAAATTCCTCAGAAATGAAGATAAGCAAGGACCAAAATTTAAAACATTCTTTAATAAATTTGTATTTTTAATTAATTAAATATGGTTTTTGATGAAAATCAATATCGCTGTTAGATTTCTTATTAAATTTTATACTTGATTCATGTAGCTATATTTCATTATTACTTTATTGCAAAAAAAATGAACTTCTGACTGCTGATTTTTTTTTTCAATTTTTAGAGTTTAACTTGTAACTCCCCGTTTAACTATAGTTACTACTTGAATTTTCTTTTTTTAAGTTTTAATACTATTGTTATAAATATTTAAATGAGTGAAATTGCATTAAAATTAAAACTATGCAAAAAGGTCAGTGCATAAATAGCATTATTTGAGTTAATTTCTTATTAACAGAATACTCGTTTGGTGACTTTGTAAGATTGTTAGTTAGGTTAGAAAACGGAAAAAGGAACTTCAGCACACAATTGAACTTTCACAAGGGAATATACTTGAAATATGATTTTGAAAATGTATTAGAATATTTGACACACTTTGAAATTTTAGATTCATAAGAATCTGAATTTTTTTTAACATTAATGAAACAAAACTATATAAATTTCTTGTTCAGTTTTTGTTATCAGACTCCTTTAATTCAATAGTGATAATAATGCTCTCTCGTGCATAAAATAAAAAATAAAATACATCATAAACCCTTTTACCATTTTGGGATTTAGTTTTACTATTGAAAGGAATATATCGGGGCATTAACTCCAAGGAAAGGCGTTATTACCCCGGTATACTTATTGCGGAAGGTATGCAACATTACAAAATTTCCCGTAAAAACATTCGAAACATTCCAAAAGTACATGAAATGCACTACAGATTTATGTAATAAATTAATATTTTCTGAAAAATATATAGTCTCTACATCACAGTCTCTTATCCCGTATATTTTAAATCAGGCATAGATGCTAGGCATATCTTAAATGGATGAGCCCCACAAGTGGAACAAATTTTGTTTTAGCGGTTGTTTGGGTGTAGTTGACTCAGAGAACTTTTGCGCAGAATCTTTAGGTGCCGTTTACCGAAATCTTTCATAATTGCACTTAATATTAGCACTAGATGTTAATACTTCAGAACACCTTATGTTGCTTGTCTATGCAGACTGTTTTATTAGAATGTTAGTCGTGGATCCACCGCTGTTTTTCCCATTGGACGTATGTTTTGTTTAATGCAGTAATACATATGGATCTATTAATAATACTAATTGAAAGAATTTATGGTGTATTGTATAATGATTTTATTTTGCATATTTTAAAACTTTTACTATTTTTAAATTTCGATAGTCACAATATAAGTGGTTTTTTTTATTTATTTTAAAATGAAGTTGTACTTTGTTGGTCTGATATTCACGCGATGTTTACTATTTTCTTATGCTTACTAGGAAAACAATATTACCTTCGGATTTTTTGCAATATATTTGTTGCGATATCAGTTGTATATTTATATTTTGGTATGTAAAAAATGAATACTAAGTTTTGTGCAACAGGTTATACTTGCTGGTGTATCCGTGAATTTCTGATTGGGCGACGTTTTTCGCTGACCACAAGCATTTGAAATAAATTGTACATCCAAACTATGGAAAAGCTGTAAATAACTAAATGACGACCGTTTTTATAAAAAAGGGCAGATCATTGCTTTTTTTTTAACTACTAGGGGGGGGCCCGCCCCCCTGCTCGCTATGCTCGCCAACCCCCCGCGTAATCGCTTCGCGATTCCAAATTATTGTCTACCCCTGCTTGCTGCGCTCGCCAATAAACCATGGTATGAATAAGCAGTTGCAGACCTTTCAAATGATGTGTCACACGACTGGTGTTGTAAAGAAATAAAAAATGTGCCCCCCTGGGGGGCAGAGTGGCAGGCGACACAAAAAACATCCATAATATGAATAAGCAGCTGCAGACCTCTCAAATGATGTCACACGACTGGTGTTGTAAAGAAATTAAAAATGTGCTCCCCCTGGGGGGCAGAGTGGGGGTGAAACACAAGACATCCATAAAATGAATAAACAGTTGCAGACCTTTCAAATGATGTGTCACATAATTGGTGTTGTAAAGAAATTACAAAATGCGCCCCCTCTGAGGGCAGAGGGGGGGGGTTACACTCAAGGTATCCATAATATGAATTAGCAGTTGCAGACCTCTCAAATGATGTGTCACACAATTGGTGTTGTAAAGAAATTAAAAATGTGCCCCCCTGGGGGGCAGAGTGGGGGATGACACACAACACATCCATAATATGAATAAGCAGTTGCAGACCTTTCAAATGATGTGTCACTCAACTGGTGTTGTAGAGAAATTAAAAATGTGACCCCCCCCTGGGGAGAGCAGAGTGTGAGGGGACACACAAGACATCCATAATATGAATAAGCAGTTGCAGACCTTTCAAATCTTGTGTAACACGACTGGTGTTGTAAAGAAAATAAAAATGTGTCCCCCCTGGGGTGCAGAATGGGGGATAACACAAGACATCCATTATATGAATAAGCAATTGCAAACCTCTCAAATGATGTATCAAACGACTGGTGTTGTAAAGAAATTAAAAATTTGGCGAAAAATTACAGTTACTGCCAAGTTGGCGTCACTTTTGACAACTAATTTTGGTCGCCAAATTTGGCGATATATCGCCAAGTTGGCGACAAACTTGGCGATTGTTGGCGATGGTAACCTTTCCTCTCTTTATGGTAACCCATATGGCGATACATAGACGGAGCCCTTTCCTAATTGGTCTATTCGACTAATGGAAGGAGTGGACAACCCGGATTCGTTAGTTCCGGAAGTCTTCCACATCAGCATCATTCCAGGAGTCATTCCTTTTAAAGCTAGTTTTTTTTTACTATAGAAGGATTGCATGTTAAAAACAAACAATCCCCCCCCCAAAAAAAAAACAAGCAATTAAAATTATGCATTTTTATGGTTTAAGCTTCACCAAATAAGTTTATTTTTCCTTTTTAAACAGTGAAAAAAGTAGGACAAATATTTTCTAGATAAAGGAATCTCCTTTTAAAGTCTTACAATCGCGGAAACTTTAAACCAGCAGCTTTACGTTCAATGAACAGAAAATATTGCCAGGATTTGAATACCATGAAACGGCTTTTTGCAGTTGTCTATACATCTTTATTCCCCTGCTGCTGAGGGTCGGCAAATAGCCACCCAAACTTTATATTTAGTGAACAGACTCTACTCGGACAAACTAAGGTCCGGCGTTCTTCAAAATCAATTTTCAAAATAAAAAATTGTATTCCCTGTTTAATCATTCTTTATATTGATAGTAATCTGATCGAACCTCACAATGATGAATGAAAGAGGAAACTTTGAAAAAGTCTTTGTGTTAATTTTGGCCTGAAATAACATAGAACATAGGTTGAAAACATAGTTACTGAAAGTGGTGCAGTTAACGATGAACTGGGGAATTTTATAGATTGCTTGAGTTTAGCGAAACTCACGTCGCAGCTGAATCGAGTTGAAGTCAGAGAATGTGTTGAAGTAGAGTTTGATGATTTGTCAGTAGAAATTTTGACTGAATAGCCCATCATTTAGACTGTTATTAAACCATCAGCTGCCAAATACATTGACTCTGATGAAGATGATGTAGATTAGACAAACAACTTCAGGTTTAATGAAGCACTTGATTACTTGAATATATTTCTCAATTTTTCCGAGAGCAGCAGTTCGTTCAACGATGTAGAAATTATGAAACTCCATATCATAATAAAATACTCTAAAAATAAACAAAAATAAATAACAAATAAATAACAAAGACTATTAAAAAACTTATGTTCAAGATTTATTCAAGATCGCTTCTGTGAATAGGCCTACAGATTACGTTTTCTTTATAGAATACTTAGTTGTACTTTGCTGTAAATACTTAGTTGTAAATATATATGTTGTACTTTACGTTTCTGAGTAATTTCTTTTATGATATTCAAGCTGTTTTATGAATAAAAGTTATATTTTAATGCCATTTTTTTTAATTCTGACTTCTACATTTTTTTCCAATATTCATCCTGTATTCTGGAAATTTTCATAATACAGTATACTTCAATTCCTGAACGGTATAGGGTTCTTAGTATACATTATTTTATTTTTGCATTGATATTTTTAAAATGCTTTTTTAGCACATTTGTCATGCACATATTCTCAAAATATAAATAGATATGTTTCTTTTAAAAATAGGGTGCATGTCGAATAAATCAGTGTAAGAAATGTCTGTACCTGGGAGCAGTACATGCGGCACAAAGGATTAAAGGATACCAAAAATTTAAAATAAAAACAAATCGATGTTTGACCTAACAAGAAAAAGAAACCACTTTAAGGAAAATACCCACTTCCTAAAAATATGTTGTTGTTATAACAATACTAATATTTCCGATTATATTTCATTTTCTAATGAACATAAGCGAAAATTTTTCATAAAAATCAAATAAACGCAACTTCTATTATCATTCATAAATCGAATCATCAGTTTTCAATCGTGTATTAACGAGCTTATCTGCACTATTAACATAATAAAGATTCTGGAAATTATCCATTTGGGTAAAATAAACATTGTCTGCTGGGTGTAGTTAAATCATACTTACAAATATTTAAATAGTTATACAAAATTTATATTTGGAAATAGATTCTGTAAACAAGAATAAACGAAATATTTTAAAGTAACTCCATACTTAAATAAATATGAAACAAGTGAATAAAAGTATCGTGATTTTTTTAATTGAAATTTAATTTTTTTCTTTTTTTTTTTAAATAACAAAAACATAGTTATGGACAGATTTATAATTTAAGCTTAAGTGATATTTAACCTTAAGTTAAATTCAAGTTATATTATTTTAAATTAAATTATATATAAAAACAACAAAAAAGTTCTTATATACTTGTATTTTTTTAGTTGTACGTTGCTTTTAAAGTTAATATTATAGTAAAGATTTAATAGTAAATGTATAGCAGTAACAACATACTCATAACATTTAATAACGACATTACAATAGAGTTTAAAAATGAAGTTAATATAATAGCGTTTTGTAAGAGTTAAAATAAATAAATTACAAATATTAAAATGTAACTTAGTTTTTTTTAATTCTAATAATAATAGTAATAATTTAATTACACAAATTTAGTAGACAGTTTAAAAAAGTAATACTTAAAGGAACTGCATTTAACTTTGTTTATTTCATCGTTATTATATAATACGTATAGAATGCTAAAATTTATAAGTAAATAATTGTAGCTATGCAATTATATTGAAAGTTGGTAGCTATATTTTAAATATAACTTAATTTTATACTTAATATTTACTTTAATATTTTTCCACTTGTGACATTATTTTTTCCTCTCGAAATAGCCGAATAAAATTTCATAAATTTGTGGTAAAACCCTAGTTTCTATATTCCCATGGTTAACTCATAACTGTGATATCTACTGTTAGTTTTTTTAGAGCAAAAATTTTAAAAAATTAGAAGAATGTATGGTTTATAGTAATTTATCTATAATAACTATGTCCATCAGAATTTTAAAATAACATTTAAATAAGATTTTATATTACCTCGTATAGAGTTATTTTATTTTATAGATTCTAAGCTATAATTTTTATTTGCGTTTGTTTACATTTTTTGATAAAAAAAAGAAAAATAATAATGTATTAAAATTCAAATATACATTTTTTCTTCTGAACTATCATAAATATCGATTTACTTTCATTGTTAAAAAAAAATAAAAGACAGTGTTTGATAAATGAACATATTTTTCAAATTTTGCGAATAAAACTCAAAGCAAATTTTCACTGCACATTTCATACTAATTATGCGTATTGTTTTTCACTATAACAAAATCATATATAAATATTCTAATTACAGGTAAAGAATTATTAATTATAATGCAGTATGGTAGAGAAAGAGATTTTTTTAACAGTCACCGCTGTTATTGAAGAAGAGATTAAAATTTGACAATGTTAGTTTAATAATCGAAATTGTAACAGATTAAATATTCTACAGAATGACATGATACTTAAATTCGTCAAAAATTATTTCATATATACGTATATATAGATATGGGTGTAAAAATGTTGCATAATATTTTTATGTTATAATTAATTTTCCTTTTTTTTATAATTTTGTTTATAAAAGAATTCTAATTAGAACAGAAAGTTTTAAAAAATACTGAAAAAAATAAGTTGTAACGTTTTATATGTTAACATTTATGTGAAAGTTAAACTCTTAGATATTTTGATAAAGTGTTATTTATAAAATGAACTTTCATTTTATTGAATTTACTTTTCAAAAGCTTTAAAACTCTATATAAATATCAATTGAAAGTGAAAAATTCAAAAAGCATTACTTATTCCTTATACATCAAGCTTTTAATAAGTGTTATATTTAAGATTGCTCAGAATCCTAGCACGAGTCAGTGCGCAAATGATCATAGACTGGCATTGAAACTTAAATTTCATAAAATACTATATTAATATTTTTATAGTGGTAGGTTTTCTCCGTTACATTGGATAGTTTCATCAAAACGATCCTTGAAACACAGGTAATGTATCAGGGAATTTTACGATTAGTTTTTTGTTTTAAAGCCGTAGAATCTTCACCTGGAATGTCTTTCTGCATTACAAAAAGTGTTACAAACACTATTGATCTACTATACTTTTTAATTTGTCAGGGCTGTGCAATAATGCCTTCAGCTAATAACGGACTTTACCTTTAGTTGCCCATTTTTAGAAGGATTTGGAAAAATATCGATAATGGAAATACAATATTATACAAAGCAAATAATAAAGGTCTTTTCATAATCTCTCATATAAAACTCTTAAAAAACAAATGGGCAAATATTTCATAATCTGATTCATCTGATTCATCCCTAAAGCTTTCCTCCCTAAAGCTTTTCTCCCTAATTCTATAACTAAACAAAGTAGAATATACATAACACATGTTACATATTAAATCTTTCCTGAAAAATTATTTACAATGTAAGTACCATCGAAATCGATACAGCTGGATTTTTTAAAAAGGTTAATCTTTCATAATCGGTTTCATATTATTATAATTGTGGTGTTTATTTTTCTATTGCGATTCCTTCCCTATTCTTTACCGATCGTTTAAGCTTCAAAAAAGATACAGAGACTTAACTAACAGTAACTAACTTACATGACTAACAGTGAAAGTTCCATACAAGTTTCTTCATGAGGATTTTACAAAAAAACTAAACTTTTATGATCCCGCTCACCTTATTATGGATATTTCTCTATAACACTGCAATTAAGCGTGATAGAAAGATATATTATATACCAAAATCTTCCCTGAAATGTTATTTAACTGACAGTCTAATTCAATTTAGCAGAACTCAAGTCATAATCATCTTGAGTTGTTTTTGTTTCTATTATATATATATATATATGTGTGTGTGTGTGTGTGTCTTTGTATAGATTAAAAGTAGTTAATTGCTAACTTTGTACTACATTTCAGTTTTAAAATGGATTATTTTATCTAAAATAAAACGTATGTGTAAAAGATATTTTACACTAAAACATTTTCTAACAAAATAAAATCTTTGTTCCAAAGGGAAATAAAGTATTTTTCATCATAATACTATTACTTTCATCATAAAATTTTAAAATTCTTTCTTATCACGATTTTCTGTATAGAGTACAGAAATGTCTTTTGTAAGATACTTTATAATCTTTATGGAATAAAGAGCGACTCCATCAGTTTTACAGTTTGAAACTTTCTAAAAAATTTAGACACATAATCCGCTAAGGGATAACATTTTAAACCACTAGGTACGTTCCCTCATATTAATCACAATCGAAAAAAACTGTTTAAAACAAAAATAGACACTTTCTGGACTGCAAATTCTGTCGAAGAGTGCATATTATTTTTGTTAAAGAAACGGTTATACAATTATAGATAATGTTATATATAACATAGTCCTGCAACTTAATGAATCTATCCTACAAAATGTTTTTAAAAAGGATAAGTCTAACATATAATTTAAAAAGGCATATTTTAAAGAGAATTCGTAAAAATTGTCATTTTCTCATTTTATTTAACTTTGATTATTCCAAGCATTTTTAATTATAATACTTAATGAAAAATGCTATAATTGAGACTGCTAGGAATTTATTCTGTATTGTGAAATGAGAAAAAAGGGGTTAATTTTGGCAAAATTATCGTAATTTGTTTTATTTTTTCGAATAAAAAGTTTTTCTTATAACATTCTAACTTATAACATATCTCATCTTGACATTCTTTTCTGCGGCGAAAACATTCTACTAATCAAAATAATTTCCTTAAAATAAAAAATTTTAGGATTGACGGGAACACCATACTTCATTTACTCCAGCATTTCATATTACAATAAAACATGTGTGTAATGTTAAACAAATTCTATTTTCTAATCTTCCAACAAATGCAATAATACTAATAGTAACAACATTTTATAACAATATAAACTCTTTATTCTCAAGGGAAGTAAAATATTTGTTTTTATAATAAAAGTTTATATCTATTTTGTGTCGCAGTTTACTGTATATGGTACAGATACTTTATTTACAAAATGCTGTGAAATTTTCTTTTAACGAAATCTCATCATTGCACATGAATTCGTTAAACAGAAATCCACTCAAATTTAGGAATTTTGTATTATAAAATATACATGCATAAAATAAAAATTACACGAAAAATTTGGAATTTTAGAAAAATATATTTTAATTTTTCCCGAAACTTTTCTTTTCACAGTGTAGTCACACGAGATAAATTAAATTAAATAATGTCTAAGAAACAAAATAAAGAGAGGTAAACAAAACTGAAGCGTAGCGTTACTTTTCTTATTTTTTCACAGTATATACTAAAGTTTTAAAAAGTCTGTAGCATTATTTTTTATAGTTTGTATAAAATATACATTATGCATGAAAATTTTCGTTTTTTGTAAGTTCATCTGTAACATTATCACTAAATTTGAATCCTCTTCTTTATCTATCTAAGATGTTTTAGCATTTCCGATACCTATTTAAATACAATGTTATAAGACTTGTACTTTAATGAGATAATCCTATAAAATCTTTACAGAAAGATCAATTGAAAAAGTAATTTTTAAAAATATATATGTAGTTGAAATATTTTACCCAGATTTTGTTAAAATTATCATGTTTAACACTTTTCAAAAAATTTGCAACGTGTTTACGATTTCAATTTGTTTGTTCGTCAACGCTTAAAATCAAGATATCTTTATATATATATTTTAAAATTTACAGTTAACATGTTGTAAAGAAACAAATGTCGTCGTTGATGTAAGCTACAATCGGAGTTTTTAACATTTTTAAACAAAACTTGAAAACTGTTTATGACATTTTTTTTTTTGGTCCGTCGTCTGTCCGCGCTCTAATTCTTGTAAGTATAATCGGATTGCTCTGAAATGTTTGGATGTGATTCAAGTTTCCCATAGCAGGATCCCTATTTCAAATGAAGTTTATAATCTGTATACTTTATTTACAGTCAAAAGTATTCCGTCACGTTATGGCCAGTCGGAAAAAATTGTTTGAAATGATATTTAATGATGTTGCACTCTTTCAAAAATATCAAAATTGACATGCATTTAAATAGTTCATTAAAATATACATTCTGTAGCGTATGTGGTACAAAAAATATTTATTATTTATTTTCAGGGTCGCACAAAAGAATTCCATTATTGGTATAGGGAGGATTATTTGCGCGTATTTTTATTATATTAAAATATTTAATATATAATGAAATTGATAACGTCGTTTAGGTTTACTATAAGTATTTTCATGTGTAATACAAACTAAATTATTGTTACTTATCATGTGTAGAATTTACAGTGACGCACAAAGAAAAAAAAATCAATAATGTTGTATCGAAAGTACTGCATATTGCAATGAGGGCAGGAAATGTATTTTTAATTATGATGTGAGCTTTTAAGTTATGGAAATCTATTTATCTAATCTAAGTTTTTAGTAATGTGATTTGAATAGTTCTAAGAGTGTTTTAGTTTGAATTTTAACTAAATAGTGGGGCGTTAGGTAAACTACAGGGCTGTACAAAAGTATTCAAGTATGTTTCCATTTATTCTTACAAATTGCTTATAGAGAATTTTCAACCTCAAATGCGTTTTCTTATCAAATTAAAATTTCCTATTACATAGTGTGTATGTCAATCTACAAATCAAATACAGCATTGTTCAAAAGAATGAAAATGTATACTTGATTATGGACGGTAACTCCTGAAATAATTTTTTTCGGATGTTTTATGCGTTTTCTAAAATTATCCTGTTATTTTTTTCGCAGTATTTCGATAAATAACAAAGTTTTGTTAAAGACTTTAGCAAGCATTTGTTTTTATGTTTCTATTTAAAAATGCCCTAATTCATATTACAATCAAACATACGTATGCAAATAAACATCTTTTACTTTCAAATATTTCAACATCAATAATTTAAAAACATTTTACATCAAAATAAACTTTTAATTCCACACGAAAATGAAACATTCGATATTCTAATAAAATTTAAAATTATTTCCTATCACGTTTTGGTATATACAAAAAGAAATTTATTTATAGAATAAGTCACAACCTTTGTACAATGAAGTGCGTCTCAAAGAATTTTACAATTTTAAATTTTCTGAAAATATTTCTGAGAAAACGCTTTTAAGACAACCAGTCACGTTCCTTAGATTAAACAGAATGAACGGAAATCAAACTTAAAACTTGGTTAGTCACTTTCATTCTTACGAAATCTATCGAAGAATGCATAATATTTATGGAAATGTAACCATATTAGATATTTTCAAAGAATGTTATACATAATATAGACATGCAATTTAATGAATTTATCCTTCAAAATATTTACAAGAGGTTTAATTGAAAATAATATATATAAATGCATTATGTATTAATTAAAATATCTTATAAAGAACTTGCCAAATATGTCATTTTCTTATTATAACTTATAGTACCAAATTCAAACATTGTTAATTATAACACTTAATTAAATATGATATGATTGGAAATGCTAGGAAAGGATCCAGTAGTACGAAATTTGAAAATGATTGATGAATTTTGATTAAATCATTGAAATTTCTTTTAATTTTGCAGATAAAGACGTTCTTCTTATAATTTTTTTCCGAAAGGAAACACTCAACTAATCTGAAATTAATTTCCACAACTTTAAAAAAGTATCGGAGTCGGATAAATAAAAAAAAATTTATGCATGTCCTTTTTAACGATATTAAATTCATATTAATATTTTATGAATCATAATAATGTTTTAATATAACAAAGAAGCATTACATTATATTTAAATTTACAATCAATTACACTTCATTTTACAATCAGACATATGTATACAAATAAACATCTTTTACTTTGAAATCTTTCAACAAAAAATAAAAAAACAACATAATCTCTTTATTATAAAGGAAAATAAAATGTTTGCTATTATAATAAAATTTAAAACTCGTTATTATTACGATTTAGTGCATAAATAGCACGGATTACTTTATAATCTCTGTCGAATAAAGTAGACTTTGATTAATTTTAGAGTTTGAAACTTCCTTTAAAATTGTAGAAACACATCACACTTTGAACCAACACTTCACGTTCTTTCATATCAATCAGAGAAGAATGAAATCCAATTTTAAACATAATTAGCCACTTTGATGGTTACAAATTCTATCGAAGAATGCATAATATTTATGCTTATGTACGTGTTTCCCTCTTAGATATTTAGATACAATGTAAATATATAGACTTCTAAATTAATGAAATTATCTTTCAGCATTTTTAAACAAAATTCAAACAGGAATACTTGAAGAAGTAATTTAAAAGTGCATTACTTATCAATTAAAGTACTTTTTGATGATTTTATCAAAATTGTAAGATTTATATTTCATTATGTCGGAGTGATTCCTGAAATTCTTAATTATAACAATCGATTAAAAATTTTACACTTGAGAATGCTTGTAATTGACAAAGTAAAATTAAATTTAACTAGTTGGACCAAAACATTCTTCGATATTTTAATATTCAAAAATTTAGTTAACCTATTAATACTTTAATATTATTAATTCAAAACTACCCCAACTTTGATATTCATCTTAAACTGCTAATGTCGATCATGATATTTAATAAATTCAATAGTTTTCCTTTATTCTGTTATCATTATTGTTTAAATAGCTAGCTTAACAGGATACTAGTTTCCGACTCTGCACGAGCCGATGAATAATAAAATAAAGAAGATCTAGAAAATTATATAAAAAGTTCTGTCACAATGATCCTTTAACACGGATTATTTCCAAATTCAATGAAAATCTGCTGGCCATAACCAAAAACACAAACAAAAAATTTTCTTCAATTCTTTATATAATTATATACATTTTTTGATGGTACAATAATGAAAATAGCACGGTAATCACTTTTACAGAGCCCCCTTCCAGCAAATTATTTTTTATTTCAGGAAGGACATTTTTTCCATACCCTCCAAAATAATCATACGCAAAAAATTAGTTCAGTTCTATGCATGCTTTATACACCTTTTTCGTGGTACAATAATGAAAATGACACAAATATCGCGATTATAGTGCTCCCTTCCAGCAGTTTTTTTTTTATTTTTTGGTGATTTAGGGAGGGCTTGCTGACCGTAGCCAAACACTTACACAAAAGAATTTGGTTCAATTCTATACATAATTCATGCACTTTTCGGTGTTACAATATTGAAAATGGCACAAAAATCGCTAATGTAGCATCCTTTTCGGCTTATTTTGTCCATGTCAGGTGGATGCATTTGACAAAAAAACATAATTTGTCTTTCGGAAACAAATAAATTTAGGTCAAGCTATTAAGGTAATATCTACTTGCATTAATTTTTACCGAATATTTAAAAATATAAATATAAAAAACATGAGAGTGATAAGCAGATAAAATTATTTATTTTGAACTCATTATAGTTATAAACATAATACTACAATATTTTAAAATCCTATTTGTGTACATATTTTACACACTTTAAAATATCACATTTTAGGTGAATATTTGATTTTTTTTTTTACTATTTTCCTCGTTATTAGATCAATATACAGATTTTAAATATTTTTTTTACACAAATAGAAATAAAATATGCAATGAAGGGATAATAATTTATGAGTGTTCAGACACAAAATTGAAGAGGTTATTGTTTGCATTACTCCGGATATTTTAACCGTAGTTTTCGGAGAATTGGATTAGGTTGGATGTGCGCCGTATATTTAATCGTGCACGTATAATTAAGCGTGCGAATTTTAAGGAAACTAGCTGGCTCTGCTCCATACGAGCTACGCTCGTCAACCTATGTCCCGCCTCAAAAATCAGTTATCGGCTTCAAAAAGCAGATATTATTTTTTTCCGTTTTACGGACGGGGTTTACGGCCGTATAAGCTGCTGTTAATGGCTGTTTTCGCGTTTGATTAAATCAGATTATTTAAACATTTTAAAATCAGCTAATGTAAAATAAACTGCGTCAATGGAGTCATAGCTTCTCAGCATTATTATTATTATTATTATTTTTTTATTTTATTTTATTTTTTTTTTAATAAGGTAATGGTTTTAAATAAGTGATTCTTAAAAATAGCGTTTTACATGTGACGTAATTTTCACCAAACGTTTTCTTCTTTTTGTAAGATTCACGCGAAAATATTTTTATCGTTAGAAAGAAAATATTACTATTTACACTGTCTTACTTTGTTTTTCAAATCTAACGTAATTTTTCTCCATTTTCGGATTTAAAAGCATATTAATGAATTTATTATTTTACACGTTTCTTTCTCTTTTAATTTTCACATGTAAATATAGTTTCATAACATAGTTGTCAATATTTTCCTGCTATTAACTCGCAGTTATTTAATTCTCATTAAAAAAATTTTGTGACAGTCGCGTGTAAGTTTATTTGATTATTTAATTTTACGGAAGTCGGAAGTATAATTCTTCGATCATTTGGCAGCAAATTAAAATAATAATCTTTTTTAAAGTATGTAAAAAATGTTTATCAGAATGCTTAAAATTTGAATTCTAAATGGAAATTAATCGTAAAAAAATGAGTCAAATAAAAAAAAACTAAATAAAAGCAGTCTGCACACCGGGAACTTCTACTAAGGTACCCTGGGGTAATAACGCCAGGCGGGGTAATAACGCCAAGTGCTTATATTTTGCATAATTATGAAATAATCAGGTAAATGACACCCATGTGCTCTGCGCAGAAGGGTTTTGAGTCATATAAATCGCAAAAAACAGCTTCAAGTTAATTTGTTTCATTTTTAGGTCTTATTGTTTTTACAAACAACTAAAATTAAGGCTTGATCTAAAATTTGCGAGATACGTTTTGTGATGTGAAGACTATCTTTTTATCCGGAAATACTTCGTTAATTACATAAATTTGTAGTGCATTTCATGTACTTTTAAAATGTTGTTGAAGATTTTGGATATCTTCTCGAGATAATTTGTAATTTAAAATGTACTGCGCAATAACTATACTGGGGTAATAACGCCAATCCTTGACTTTAGTACCCCGGTTGATTCCCTACAGTGGCCGAGCTACATCCTAAATACTGATTCAAATAAACACAGTTAAAACTGTCCAATGTTTCTCATATTTCTATTTAAGCAGTCCTTTTTAAGCAAAAAGAAGCTCACGGTCTGATATTTTTTTGCCTCATCCCTTCCTCCCACACCACACCGTTATTTTTCTTACACTTTCACAAAAATTGAACATTTTCAATAGCTTAGAATGCAATTTGTCAATTTCTAAGTTTGTAGAGTTTGTATTTTTAGAATTGGGCTATCTACATGCAATTATTCCATGTTATTTCATAGTTTTGTTTGCATGGCGTTATTACCCATATAGGTGGGTAATAACGCCAAATAGCATTGGTCAAGAAAAAACGCCATTACATTTTATGAATACATATCTGTTAAATTATTTTATTTTATATAGATAGTCAATGAGTTGCTGTATAAGATCCTATATTTGTTTGAAAAATACAATCTAAAACTAAGCCGTGAAAATTGGTAGAACCTTAACGTGGCGTTATTACCCCAGGGTACCTTATATAAAATTATCTAAAAATATTTAAATTCCTATGTATAGTTTTTGCTGCTATAAACTTTTTTTAATGGAATGATTGTGATCAACTTTAACATTTAATATCTCTTAAAATAATTATACGATTTTAAAATTGCCTGCATCAGCGTGTTTATCACACATTTCTCTATATTATCACCAATTTTTACATTCTTGTATGCAACAGCTATATTAATATTAACGAAGAAAGTCCTCCGGTCCATTCATTATCAGTGGCGGTAATTGCTTTAGTAAACCTTTTTTTAGAATAGAAAAAATTAGATTAGTTGCCTTTAATTTGACGTATGATTGTTTGTCAATAATGTAAGTTTAACTGTTATAATATGCCTTTGAAACAAGAACATTCCTCTATGGGCACTCAGTGTAATGTTCT
Source organism: Maratus speculifer (assembly GCA_964019185.1). Lineage (NCBI taxonomy): Eukaryota > Metazoa > Arthropoda > Arachnida > Araneae > Salticidae > Maratus > Maratus speculifer. The sequence continues at coordinate 75,323,303 of OZ025296.1, read as the reverse complement.
TTTCTGCAGCGATAAAGATTCTAGGAATCTGAAATTAATTTTCGTAACTTGAAAAAGATAAAATAATCGGTATTAAAACATGGACTTATATGTATTTTTTAATGTTAAATTTATAATTTACGATATTTTTTCACATTAATATTTCATTAATCATGCTTAAAATTAAATATAACAACGAAACATTTTTTACAAATAAAATTTGAAAAGGTAGCATTTCATATTACAATATAGCATGTGCATAAACGTATTTTGCACCACATCATTCGCTAATACTAATAAAAAAAAATTTACTGAAAAATAAAAACTATAATCCAGAAAGGGAATTAAAATATGTTATAATAATAAAATTTTAAAAATCTTTCATGTTACATTTAAGCGCATGGATAAAATAAATTTCTTTTACGGTATATTTCGTAGTGTTTGAGGAATAAAATATAAATCAATTATTTTTAAAGTCGAAACTTTCTAAAAAGTTTACACGAACATATTTCTCAAAGTGAGGACACTTTAAGTCGACCGGAGTGTTCTTTCATTTTAATCCCAGTATGCGGAAATTTAATTTAGTAACATAAAAAATGAATTTCATGATTGTAAAATCTATCAAAAAGTGTTGAACATCACTCAATAATTGTATTACTATTTTTATAATTTAAAATAAAATTTTAACAATCACTCAAATTTATTATATTTTAGGATGCATGTATCACATTTGAATGTTACTGTGATAGAAAATGGCAAAATACTTTAAACACTATAAATTAGGAAGATATAATATAAGCCCGAAAAATAATACAGGGTGCGGTAGGTAATTGAGAACAAGCTAACGTTTGTTTTCAAATTTAAAAAGACGTGATAGCATTTCTTACATTTTTAATATTCTCTACATGTTACCACGTACACAAAGTTTTGCTTTATACACTCAAGCCGCCGTCAAACACAATTATAGCCTCTACATTCTCTCGAAAACAACTGAAGCAAAAAGGTGATATGCATTGTGAACATTTACTTTTGAATATAAACATCTACCGTGAGCTCCGCAATAGTTATAATGACTGTTGGGGTCACTCTAACTATTCTACACACGTAATACTCGGTCTGGCTAATACCTTGTGAGCTGTAGGCAACAAGTTGTGTATGACATGTTCATGAAAATGTTGGTCATCCATTAGGGGAGGGGGAGATAGGGGAGGATCGATACATTGTCAATTTTTTTAATGTATGACATTAACAGCCATTCTAAAACATGCAAATTCTTTTTTTGTTTGCTGAAGTCTTTATTAGCTGGACTTAGTAGTGAAGAACTGACAACTTTGATTTTCCTTTAACTTTGAAGAAATTTGGTAGGTCAATGTAAAATTTTTTAAATGAATATTTTCTTTCATAAATCTTATGATTTTGAAGAAACTATCTTGTAATTTTTTTTATTTAGAAAGCACATTATAAGAAAAAGTTTTACTATAAAGTAGATTGTCCTTTCTCAATTTTATTTTTACAAAGGGATTGAAAATGGAATAAGGCATTATAGGGAGAAAGGATATATAATTACTGGGGAGAAATGATATACTTGTAAATTTTTAATTTAATAGTTCTTTTGCTTTGAAAATTAATATGGGACAGAAATATTCATTATTTTTTATAGCAAGAGCTGCTGAAATTTGTCAGGAGTATCAATATATAGATTGTCTGAAATCATTTACTCAAACAAATATTTTAATTTATCTGGATTGAAAAACAATGGAATTTATCCTTTTGACCTTAATTGTTTCGTCAATACCTATGTTTTTACCTTTAGTATCTTCTTGTGATCATCAACAGGAAGCCTGTGAGATAAATTTCGACCAATTGTCGATTGCCAGGACAACTAAAAAATTTCTAAATGAAAATACAGGACATCATACCTAGTTTACATGTCTCCCGAGGATATTAAACCTTATTCCAAGAAAACTTTCTCCAAAAAGACTCGAAAATGTAAAGTAATTTTTTCAACATTAATAAATACGCCTGTCAAATAATAATAATAATAATAAAATAAATAAAAAAAGGTGAATAATTTAATGGTAGAGATAAAAAAGGAAACATTGCACATCAGATTTGTCAAAGAAAAGAATTTTCAATCAATAGGGGAAAATGCTTTAACTTGGGACGCTTGTACTTCGGGACAGTGAAAATTTCTAAAACACTATTGGCAAAAATGAACTTATGTCTAATAGTGACCTATAACCAACTGATATTATCATAGTAATTGACAACATCAGAAGTAATAAACAACAACTTGGAGAAAAAAAGAAATTTTCACTAGTCCAAAGTAATTATTTTTCTCCATTCAATTTTCATTTTTTTAACTATCTACTTTTACAAGAAGTCAATTGCAACTTATTTTTTTTTTTATAAAAGAGAAGATTTTTAAAAGTTTTGACACTGAGAAAATAATAGTGCTTCTAGATTTACCATCATTTTGATTTTATTTAAACCATGAGATGATTATACCTAGGAACAGTAAACTATGATGTATCTTGGGACATTGTAACAAATATGTGGTTTGTACTAATTTGCATAAATAAATGTATTTTTATTACTTGTCTCACAGAAAATTTCACCAAACATGCGACATACAGTAAAGAAAACATTTCAACTTTATTTTAGATATATTTTTATAATGACTAAGTAAAACGTTGCAAATATGAGTCTGGTAACTTCCAATATTTTTTTTCTTTCCATGTGATACAATATTCTAAAGAGCACATGTTCTGATGTATTTTTTGGGTTTTGAATCAAATGTACATTTATGTTGTGTACTATGTTGTTAATCATGGATAGAATAACAGCCATGGTTCCATTTTTACAATAGAGAAATGCCAGGAAATTGAAATTATTTTGTTTACAATTCCTATAAATTCTTCCACTAAACCACAGCCATTTTTGCTGTACTCTCTCTGGGGTGCAGAAAACATACTACAAGTCTTATGGTAAGGAATAGAAAACATTACATCATGGACCGCCAATCACAATTTATGTTGTAGTAGAAATTGCTGGAAATGCATTTTAAAAACTTTTTCAACTGTAATGTTGAATGAAACAGCTGAATTTATAGCAGCAAATGTGTTATCAAATGTATGCATAATAAGTTTATCTTCACATTCTCTGAATGCCAAACCTCCAGCAATTATATTGTCATTTTTTATGGCTGCAGCTTGTAAAAGCAATGTTTGTAGAAGAAAATAGAATTTTCGCATTTTAAGAGTTTCTTAGTAAAAGTTGAAATTTCCAAGCAGAAAACTGCTGTAGGAAGAAAATAAAAAGACCATGTACAGAACAAAATAGTAGTTTTATATATGTTAATGATAAACTCGTTTTATTTAGTAATAAAGATGGTGACAATATTGATTATGATCATACCACAGATATGTTAGAAATAAAAAATCGAGAAAGTAGATTACTTCCTTCCAATAATATCTGGATTTATTTTTTTTTTTCTACGGTTCTGTGTAACTAAAGTTAGTTTATGTCCTTGTCAATGATGAAGACTTGAGTTTTATTTCTTAATTCCTTAACAAGAGTTTCGTTGGTATAAAATTGTTATTGTTAATCTACAAATTATTGTAATAGTTATTGTACAAAAATATTAATTAGTTATATATCTATTGCCTAAATTATACAGTATGTCCCAAGGTACAACACCCTGTTGTACCTTGGGACTGTTTGTCTTCCTTACTTTAAATAAGTGGAATTTTTTTATTTTCAAATTGCCTGAATTTCTAAAAATATAGAAATTGAGGCAATAGTGGCAGTGTTCAGGCAATATAGAGATAAATGTTGGTGAGTTGAAATGCTGCCTTTAAATTAGGTAGATTTCGCAAGAAATACTACATATTGCAATAGCACCAGTTTATATACATATATATATATCACTTTTTTATGGACACGATAACTTCTATAATTCTTCACCAATCTCCACCAAACTGGTACATAAAATCAAAAGGGATAAAATCTTGGCTAAGTTCGTTAATGGGCAAAATCGGACCAAGGGGGTCGGAATAGGGGGCGTTTTGTGAAAACCGAAAAACGCCATAACTTCTTAATTAAAGTAGATATCGAATCGGTTTAAAGTTTATATTACTACTTAAAAGTGGGCCAAAAGTATATATTTAGAAGATGATAAATTTAGAAGTGGGCTCAAGGGGCGGAAAAAACAGGGATTTTGAGAGAAAAAAATCACAACTTCGTCAATTTTCAAGATATCAAGTCCAACTAAATTTTTTGTAAATGTTCTTAAAATTATCTAAAACTTTTGTATTTACAAGTTTTTGATAGGACCAACTTTTACCGATGAAAAAAATAAAAACGAAAAGAAAAAGGGCGCTAAAAAAAGAGAAAAATCCACAACTCCGTCAATTTTTAAGATATCAAATCTGATTAAATTTATTTTACATCTTCTCAAAAAATATCTACAACTTTTATAGTGACAAGTTTTTCATAGGACCAATTCGTATAGCAAAAAGAAATTAAACAAAAGTAGGAGTTGGAGAAAAAACCTCAAATCCAAAATGCTTATATTCTGACTCATTTCCAAATTCATTTTTCATTTTAAACGCATCCAAATGGTAGATCCTCTTATTTAGAAACGGTATAAAGTGACGCATTAGTCAATTTTCTGATAAAGACAGAATATATTTCAAAAAAGGCTACCAAAAAGGGTATTTTGAACAGAATTTCCGAAAGTCATCGGGACTGAAAATTGATGGAAGTATTCAAATAAGAAATTGCGTTTTTTTCTGACTCGTTTTTAAATCCATTTTTGTTCTCAAACGCATCCAATTTACAGATCCTCTTATTTAGGAACTATATAATATGATGCATTGATCGGTTTTTTGATAAAGACAGAATATATTTTGAAAAAGGCTACCAAAAATGATATTTTGAACAGAATTTCCCGAAGTCTTCGTGATTTGAAAATTTAAGGAAGTTTTCACATAGCAAATTGCGTTTTTTATGACTTGTTTTAAAATCCATTTTCGCTCTCAAACGCATCCAATTTACAGATCCTCTTATTTAGGAACTATATACTGTGAAGCATTGGCCAGTTTTTTGATAGAGATAGAATATATTTTTAAAATTGCTGTCAAAGTGAGTATTTTGCACAAACTTTTCCGAAACAATCATGATTAAAGAATTAAGAATGTTTTCAAACAACAAATAGGTTATTTTATGACTTTTTTTAAATTCAATTTTTTTCTCAAATGCATTCAACTGACAGTTTTTTGTTATTTAGGAACTGTATAATGTACTGTTTTGGTCGTTTTTTTAATAAATTCAGAATCTATTTCAAAATATGTTTGTCAAAATGGGCATTTGAGCTGAATTTTTCTTAAGATGATTCTGATAAAACCAGTTTTTGCAGAAAAATGAAATTAAAAATTTTTCATAAACGGCCAAATGAAGTTATTAAACTGGGTTTATCTCTAATCATATTTTTTTGTTGTTGTTGTTGTTGAAATGAGCACTCTTCGAAATCTACTGCCTATAGGCCCAGCCGACAGGGATTTTTTTAAATCGGATTATAATCATTGAAATAAAAAATTAAAATATGAAAACTGTCCCAAGGTATAACACTTTCCCCTAAGTGTGAAGGAGTCAAAATTTTACTAAAACAATTCATATTTATTATGAAAAAATTATAACACAAATTGAATTGTCTGTACTTCCTTTTTTTTAAAATAATTAAAAATATATCGAATCTCCCTTGCAAATGTATCAATCCTCTCCAGTAATGCAGAGATTTGATATAATAGTAACTATTTAAATTAATTGGGATATAGTTTTTTTAATGACTGTTTTTTAAATTCACCATATTTTTAATTAATAAATTTAAAAAAGCATTTTATAAGAAACAAAACAGAAGCCACAAAAAATTGTTTTAAAAAAGCTGCCTAAGAATCACAAATATTTATTAAAAAATCTCCCCCACATCTATATAATTGAAATAATTTTCTACATGATTAACATAGACATAATAATTTAAAATAAGAAACGGAGCAGTTTTGTTATGTTATTCTGAGTGTGTTCGAAAGTATTTTCTAATCTATGCTTGACGCATGATTTTTTTTCTTTCTTGTTATAGTCTGTATTAAATAGGAGTTTATTTAAAATTACAAAATAATATTTTTGTATCAACTCTATAATTAGTTTAGCACCAGAACAAAAAAGGAGTCTCACACAAAAGATGTTACAGTAAATTTAAAAGAAAAATATATCTAGATACAATTCTTCAATAATAACAACGTTTTACTATAATAATTATTGACAAAAAACAACGTTATATGCAAATAATTTTGTGTGTTCGTAAAAATGACTAATTAAAAAAATAGAAATTAATTGAAGATTAAAGGTTTAGATTCATATCACATAAAAATATTATATTATGCATGATATGATAAAATAAGGATTGGTTCTTTTTCTTATCAATATTTGAAAATTTTCACTGAATATTTTTAACTGTATTTTACAAAAATAATTAAAATCCGAAGCGATGAAAATACTTCTTTTGGTCTCTCTAAAAAAAAAGAATGAATTTGTGTTACAAATTAATGACGAAAACAAACTAGTCGTTGGGAGCCACCGTAATACTTACCCATCATGGATATGTATATGAAAATAAAACATGGGAAACTATTTATACAATGCATTGCAATTCATAAACAAAATTTAAATATTTTAATATACATAGTAATGCTATATTAAAGAACTGCTGATGTACCAATTTCGACAAATTATATAAAACGCCAAACTACTCAAGTAGTACCGAACTGCGTAAAAGAAACATCCTTATAACTCCAAAAATAATAATTCTATTAACAAACAATTAACTGTGTCGGATTAAGCGTCTCATTTCCAATTAAAATACACTTCTGAATTGAAATTTGAATGAAATACAGAGTCATGAAAAATCAAAGAATGTGGAAAACAGGATTACAAATATCTCGGTAACTAATAATTCGATCGACTTCGTTCTGTATGCAAAATGTGTGTTATTTTATTGTCTTTTACGGCCATTCCTTAGAACAAAAAAATTCGAAAATTTTTATGTACCTTTCATCAGAACGAATTTTTCGAGAGTCCGAAAAAAATAGTTCCGGATAATCGAGGTTGCTGATATTAAATAGGGTTCGTTCCATTCTTACATACTAACTACATACAAAATTTCAAGTCTCTATCTCAATTTGTTCGGGAGATAGAGCGTTTACAGACAGACAGACAGACAGACAGACAGACAGACAGACAGACAGACGGACAGACGGACAGCAAAATTTTTTTCTCAAAATATGTTTTTTGGAATCTCCACTATCCAAAACGTGTAAATCCGTCAAAATTTTTTTTTCGATTTTCAAAACGATTGCAAGACTTACCCTATACTACGTATGATGGGTAAGTAATAACATCACTTCTTCATTTTCTTTTATGTCTATGTGCTACATTAAATCAAAATTTATAGAATATTTATTAACGCAATATATTAACACAATATATATTAACACAATTAACTTTTCCTAAGATAAAACATAATTGGCTTTGATTTTATACAACAGAGATACAAAATATATCTATAAATTAACATTAAGATGCTATGCGATGAAGCATTTGAAAGAATGTTTTTATTTGATTTATTTTATACGAAAGGGATACACAAAATATCAATAAATTTATATTATTGTGCAATACGCAAATTTAGAAATATTTTGATACAATGGTATTTGATAAACTACCCAAGATAATTGAAAATAGTTTTGTGCTTAGTACAATGTAACTAATATAAAATTACAACATATTAATTAGATTTTGTTCTCATAAACATTGTACTATTATTTAGAAAAAAAATAATTTAAGAAAATCTGTAAAGTTGACAAAAAAAAAAAAAAATGTTCATTATTTTTTTACGAACGTTCTATCGGGGTTCTGCGAATTTTTTTTTATAAACATATATACACACATGTGAAGAACATTCTGTAATTTTTTCAGAACTTTCTGAGTATGACCGTATGGAGACCTTCCTTGTTAGTATAAATTTAAGAGAAACCAAACTGGTCACCAGAGGCGGCGAGTAATTTAAATGAATAATACTTTAATCAATAAAAAATATTTCATTTTGCGTGTCAAAGTAGATGATAAATATGATTTAATATGATGAAATAAAAACAAATAATCGCGTTTATTACGTGATCTATTTAATCCATTAATTTATGTTACATACATATAAATTTTATTTAAACTTGCGTGCAACAATTAGAAGAAATGAAATTTTAATTTTGAAAGTTGCACTACTGAAAATCTTTTGGTTTATAAATATCGCACATTTTTAATTTTTACACCATCGTATAGGGAAAAAAATGTACATTTAAATGCAATTTGTTTAAAAGCTGTATCTGAATTTTTTTTGAAATATTAATTTTTTTGTAGTTTTTAATGCCAATTTTGCAATTGTGGCAAAAGAAGTACTAGATATATTTTAAAAGTGCAGGGTAAAAAAGAAGTAATTTTTATTTCTATTTAACTTGCGTGGCAACAATGAGAAGAGAAAACACAACAAAAAATGAACTAATGATATTAAAAACAATATTTAAATTAAAATATTACTCTTTCTCAAATTTTATGATTTGTTGTGTGACAAGAGGTATTCAGGTATAAGTACAATTAAACTCGTTGATTTATATAGTTTTTGTGCACAGACTCTGCGACAGACAAACAGAGGAGAGAGTCGAATAGGCTTTCGTCAGATGAATGAAACCCTAAAATTTAAAATTAACAAATCAGTGTAAAAAATATGCACAATAAACACATCAATTTTGATATGCATATCAAAGGATGACAACATATCTTCGATTTAAAGTTACATTTAGAAGGAGAAAAATTAAATTAAAGCAGCTAATTTTATTTTATTTTATTTTATTTTATTATGTTGTCTGAAAACAACACGGGGTAGGCAGATACTTTTTCTAACCATAAAGGAAATATTCTGATGAGTAGGATGTCAGTGGTAGATGGCTTCACTTTCTTTAATTAACGGCAGAATGACAATGGTCTATTTAAAGCGGTGGTCTAAATATGACTACGTTCCCCTAATTGGCTTTCACATTACGTAATACAATTTAATTGTTGTCAAAAATCAAAAGTTTATAAATAAAGTAATATTACTGTTATAAAAATTGACTCAGTCTTCACCAAAATACTTATAAGAAATTTTTAACAATGCTTTTAAACAAACATTAGAAATTTCAACAAAACTACTTTACCATTCCAAAGAAAGTAGCCTCATACATTTTTGCGAAATCTCTTAAATATTAAATAACCATTGAAATAGAATTTTTTATGCCATAATTCTTCAAACGGTTTTATAATTCAAACAGTTTTTTTTTCCATCAAATATAAAAGGTAAGAAAATCTTTGAATTTTCGCAGGTTGCCTTCAATGTTATTAATAATTTCGTATAAAAACGCCATATATACCGTCCAAAAAATTAGGGTTACACTTTTATGCACAATTTAGTATTATTATTACATGCTACTTTTTACTTACAATTATGTTCGTATGTGGCATTAATTATGGTTACCTATTTTTCACCCATTACCTGATGGCATATAATTTTCACTTTTGAAACATATATGTAATTCTGAAAGATGTGCACTCAGAGAATATAAATTATATCCCTAAGTGAGCAGATGAGGAAAACTTTTTTTTCTTTTTTTAATATATACAAAGTATTATTTTAGTTATTAAGTACCAATTGCAGTGTTACTGCACTATCGTCAATTTTTGTCCAACTTTGCGGAATATTGCCAAATGTGGTGACAAAATAAGTTGCATATATAAAGTCAACTTGCAAAAACTTTCTAATTTTGTCTCTTTTCTAATTCCATTTAAGTCAAAAATTACATATTTTTCAATTTTTGTAAATTTTAATGCAAGCACGTCTAAAAAAAAAGATTTTTAAAATTAATCATTAATGTACTATTCATCAACCATGTAAATATTTAATATTTAGATGGTATAAATAATGAATATGCATATGGTAAATAAATAAATAAACAAATGCACTATAATTAGCCATTATAATAAAGTTTTAATTAAAAAGTACATTACATCACCCAATAATTTGAATGAGTAATTTTTCATAGTATAAATAGTAATTAAATACTTTTAATATTTAAAACTTAATTTTTCTCAAAATTATTCTATTCTACCGATGTCTGGTTACTAGAACCCCTTCTCCTAATATCGGTATTGCTATGGCAATGCCATTTTTAAGCAAGTTAACATAAACTGCAATACACTCTTGATATATTTTAATATATTAAGATTGCACACTTAATCATATTTTACATGATAGTTTGATGTTTAATACAACCTTTAAAAAGAGTTCTGTATTATTAAAACAATTAAAAATGCAATCAAAACATAGCGTTATAAATGTTATTGACAGTTTCAATGTGGAAAAGAAATCTTAAAAAAAATAAACTACACAAGGAAAAACTGTAAATGAATTCATATTTAAGCAGTTTGAAGATCAGTAAAGTTTAAAGGGAAATAATGATAACTCGAACTTTTCCTTAAAGCAATTGGAAAGTTTCAGTATCGGTGACCCCACCAGTGGCCGAGAGGTTCTGACCTCCAAACTGGTAGACGGTAGGTGCTGGGTTCGAACTCAATCGCGACCGTCGGCCTAACCGTTCGGAATTTTACGTGGTTTTCTTCGAACCTTGCGTAAATACGGGTTAGGTTCCCTTAGAAAGACCCCCACGGAGGGCATCCCACCCCATAGGGCCTATATCCCATAGCGTAGATAATTGGCCGACATACACACATACATACATACATACATACAGTATCGGCGTAATATTGCGGCCTTTTCTTCTTTTTTTTTATTTGCATAAAGCTAAGCGCATTAAATAATAACCAATTTAATATTTGAATCATAAATATGAGTTTTAGTAAATATTCAATTTTAGCGCAAACCAGATGTTCATTTAATTTTTCCTGAAATTGAGAACTTGTGATGTAAGCCATTAACCCCTTCGCAACGGATGCCTTTTACGAAATTTTCCATATTTTTTCACAGATTTTTGTTGACCCTTATTGAATTGAGAAAATGCTATGATTAAATAAGGCAGGTTTTACTGTGTAATTTTACTGGTTGGGATAAACAAGGACTCTTTGGCCTTTTGCGGCACGTATAAGTGTCGCACGACTCCAAGGGTTTAACTACGGAAACTATAACATAGGTATCTTTAACTTTTTACAGGAAAACGTTTTTCATCTTAAATTTTGAAAGAAATTATTCTAATCCAAAATGCTTATTTTTTGATTTATTTTTAAATTCATTTTTGCTCTCAAACTCATCAAACTTATACATTCTCTTATTTAAGAACAATAGAATTAGCAAGATTGCCTACCTTTTGATAAATGCAGAAAATATTTAAAAAAAAAAATGCTATCAAAGTGGACGTTTTGAGCAGTATTTTCCGAAGAGGGAGATCTGGGAATTAAAAAAATATATAAATCAAAATATAAATCAAATATAAATATAAATCAAATTCTAATGAATTGAGCGAAAAATTAAACCACAAGGAACCTTATACGTTTCTTCAAAAATCACCTCAGCAAGCTTGATGTTTTCAATTTATAAATGAGTCTAAAAAATGTTTCAGGACTTTCGAGCAGTTAAGGGTGTATTCGAAAAAACACTTTTCCACCTTCAGCAGCTCGAAATTTTCCGATACAATTTCAGACACATTTTTAAAAGTAGAAACATGAAAGTTGCTGAGGGGATTCTTGAAGGGACGTATGAGATGCCGAGTAAAGTCTTTTTACGCTCAATTCATTAGAATTTGATTTATAAGCAATTAACTTCTCTGGAAGACCCTTTTTTTCGTTCCCTTATCTCCCACTTCGGAAAAATCGGTTCAAATTGCCGTTTTTGATTGCTTTTTTTGCAATATTTTGTACACTTATCAAAGAATTGACCTTTACGGCACCTTGTGCACTTTCTAAATAAGAGAATCTGCGAGTTTCATGTGTTTGAGAGCAAAAGTAAATTCAAAAATAAATCGGAAAACAAGCAGTTTGATTCGAAATACACCCTTAATGGAGGAAATTACACTCCCTTAATGACAAGGGTAGAAACACATAATTAATTAGCACAGTATCTGTTACTAAATAAGGCAAAATTTTAAAATAAATTACAGTGGTAGTTGAAGAGTACATTTAAGCATGAACACTTAATTTTACTTTTGCGTAAATGCAACACTAGCGGTTAATGTGATGAGAGCATGCCAATAGCTGAACTGAATTACTGAAATAAACTTCACATGTTTTGCAACATACTGTCGTTTGGCAATATTTAAGTGAAAACATGTCGGAAATTCCACGTCAAACGCGTCACATCGCAATGACACATCATTTCATCAAACGTGGTAAATGATTCTTATTAGTTTTTATAAAAACTTATATCTACTCATATCTTGGTGTATAGCTGTTTCACTCACATGCAAGAATGCATAAATCAAAATTTTATTACGATTATGTATATTAAAATCACTAATATGGAAATAATATGATCATAGGATTCTAAATTCATTATTTATCATGAAATATCATTGAAATATTTACGATTATTATAATGAAGAAAATTTTGTTATATTTGTAAGTTTACATTCGATTTTCATAAAATTTGAAATGACAAAATTCCTCAACGATTACGCACAGTAATCCCTTAGTTTTTGCGGATTTAATATTCCCGAGTTTTGCTTCTTCATGTAATAGAAAACGCAGAACATTTCAAAGTTTGCGAATACTTCGCACAATTTTTTGTAAAGAAAAATCTTTTACATTGGCTGAAAACTTTTCAATAAATGTATGATACAGAATATATTTTAAAAAAATAGTGGTACGAACTGAATATAAAATTAATCACCTGTTGTAAAATTGAGGTTGCGATTTTGATATTCGTGAACATCTCCGTGAGTCTAATCCTCGCGAAGGATTAATGTTAAAGGACTGTGTAGCAAATTATCAAACCATTCTGTTATTAGTATTAGCGTTGTCATATGCCAGCAGACAGACAAACGGACGGACCAGATGACTACTACAGGTGTTAGATATTTATAAAGTTAAAATAGTTGACAATAAAATTAAGTTCAAATATAGAAAGATTGATGAGTTTTTATGTGATATAATCAGGCATTGTACTATGGTTTTTTGAGAATTTTTTAAATAAATTACTGAATAATTTCTTAAAATACAAGAATTTTTGCATTGCTATTAAAGATAGGTTAACACAGACGGATGTTTATACTGTCAGTTTGACTGTTTAGAAAATATGTTCACAGTTTTTGGAGCTCCGAATTTCTGCAGATATTTTTTCCTTGGTTCTCTGTACCATTCTTTTTTTTCACTGGGTTTTGACGGGTGAGTGGATAGTGTTTTTAACTTAAAACTGGTTAAACTCTGAAGCACACGTCACAAGCCGTGTTGCCCGTCTCCAATGTGTTTATTTTTTGAGTTTTTCATGGTTTAAGTTATATTATTTTGTTTTATATTTTAGTTTTGTGGGGTGTCAGGATTGTTTTTAAGGTATGATGATTTATTTTGTTGAGTATAATTATTCTTATTTTATTTTTGATTAGATTCACTATTTTTTATATTATACTATAGTGTTTGGATACATGTAACTACATATGTATGTATATATAACACTGGCGACCAGATGGCCGAAAAGTAACGATATTTCTATACTTAACGATATTTGTATACTTATACTTATACATTTCTCACTACAATGTTGGAAAGATTATGTTCGAACGATTTCGCTTCTAGTGTTATTTTAAAACATTTTAGGTAGGCGGCGCCACAATAATACAAATGCTTATTTTTTATTGGATTCAAATACGTTAGAAATTCCTATTAAATTGCCTTCTGCCATTTCAATAACACAGGCTTTTCTTTAACATTGTTGCATTAAGCTGCCTCCATGCGCTACTCATTCACATTACGTAATAAAACTTAATTATTGCTACAAGAAACAAGTTTATAAATAAAGCAGTATTGTTGCTTTGAAAAAAAAACGCATTCTTAAACAAATGAATTTATTGTGATAAAAGTTTTAAGCGCTATTTTTTTAACAATACTTTTAAACAAACAACACATATTCCAACAAGTCCATTTTACTACTCCAAAGAAAATAGCCTTCTCTGTTGTTGAAAAGCCTAATGATATTTCTTTTAATAAACATAAATGATAAATATTAAATAACCTTTGAATTTTTTCCGCCAGAGTAGCATTTTGTGAAATTCTTTTTGTCACAAGATACAAAAGGTACGAAAATCGTTTAATCTATCTTATTTTCCTTATTGTTACTAGATTCGAAAAGTCGCGTATACTGGTCAGAACAGAAGGTTTACACTTTTGCGATATTATTCATAAGTGTTTTAAAATCAATGTATAGGGTATAAATAATAGTACTTTTGCTTAGCCGTGGGCTAGTGTTTTATATTTACACCCAGATATATATATTTACCTACATGTATACATATTCTGTATACATACACATATATACACAAGTATATATATATATATATATATCCCCATACATGTAAATGTATAAATATATATTGACATTTATATGTGTGTGAAACACTGGCACCTTGCTAACCGAAAACTACCTAAATAATTAAAGTGGTCAAGTATTTCAAAAGAAAAGTCATTTACATACGCTTTAAGAACATTTGCAACAAAAATGTACTATACAATATAGTCTGAATAGTATACTACACAATGTATTTTTAAAAAAAATAGTGGTGAGAAAAGAATATAAAAATGTTCACCTATAATTGAAACTTTATACTATCCTCACGTCTATAAATGTAGGGGTAGTTGTTGTATCTTTAACCAATTTAAAAAATTAAATTTTCTTAGCTTAACTATTAAGACTTAGTTTTACCGTTAATTAGTGTCATCTAGTTGATCATCTTTAATTTTTTCAAAGTTCTAGTTTTAACTTTATCATGTTTAACTTTTAAATACAATGCCAGGCAATTATTCTAAAGAAAAACTGCTTTTAAAATAAATTTAATTTAAAGTTTCAAGTTAGGTTTAATTCCAAGTTTAAATTTGAAAGTCATGTTCCCAATGCTTATCCGGGTATGTCCTTTATTTATAAAAATAATCGAGATAATGCTGATATCACTGGTAACATAATCATTTTACCAAATATATTTATTTATTAATAAAGCTTTTTTGGTTATTAACCCTTTGCGGGGCAGGGCAAATTCATTTTTTAAGTATTGGAATTAATGACTGACACCGGAATTAGAAAACAATTTTATTTGTAAATAAGAATATGTTATACTTCGCGCATTCAATAAACTGTAATTTTCTTTAACAAAATTCCGGTGCGAATGTGGCGGTTGGGAATAAAAATTAAGTGGTATATCTATGAAACAACCGCCCCTCAACGGGTTAAAAGTGGATAAACTTAAAATAAAACTTTCTTTGTTTACGATTCTGATGTATCTTTATGAGCAAAATTCATTATATAATTGAAGGAGAATGTATCTCTTCTTTATAATGCATATTACTTATGCATTAATACTTGTTTTTTACTTTTAATAACTTAATAAGTTTTTTAATTATCTTACTTTTTATCATTTTATTTTGTTATTTTACGTTATTTTGTACTATACGGCTTGCATTCATTGTAATTTTTATTGCATTATTACATTCAAATTACTGTTTACGAAATATCAACAATGTAAAGACCAGAAATCCGCAAATCTTCTGATTACAAGCTGTGCTGATTTGAAGAAGTCTACTGTGCCTACTTTTTATCATATATGAAGAAATCAAGTAAAAAAAATATCGGTAACTAATTTCAAAACAGTTGTAATAAGTCTTACAAGTTGAAATGTTTAGAAAAGCTTTTAAGGATGTTGTACTTTTGACCTGGTGAAAGGAATAACAACTGATAATGGTCAGAGGAACAACACCTCGCTATTATAGGGCTCCAACTACTCCATTTTTTGAAAACCAGCATTATTTCATCGAAAAATTTTTGCTTGTTTCTGAAATAATCGCAAGAAATAAGCCGTTTTGTGTAACTGTCTACCAAATTAATATAAAATATTTTTCTCACAAAAAAACTGGTTGTCAAAAAACGAACCAAATGGAAATCCTGCTATTACAAATTACAAATTCCGCTGCAGTTTTAACGTATTCAACCTGTTTAGTGTGGCATAGTCAATTTCACAAGCCTGATCATGTTTATATAAGGCTATAGCTATCATATTAAATAATTTCAATGAACAAACACATGGCTGAAAAAATTTTGTTAGGCAAAGCATTAACGAACAAGTACATAAATTTTTATGATAGAAATGGATTATTAATATCCGCAGAAAGGTTTTCTGACTTGAATAATCCGCAGAAAGTTGCATAATGCATAAGCTCTCTAGTGAAGTAACTAAACCCTAAATACACCAAAATTCATAAAATGCTTCTAGATGGCTCAACAGTCTAACTGTGAGATTTCGCCAGCTATGCTGCTCAATTTTTCTACTAATATCTTGAATTTAAAAAAATCCTGTTTAAAGTCAATGATGATGACGTAATAGACAAAATACGTCTAAAGTCGTCAATGTATCTATGTTTAAGGGGGCACATACCCTTTAAACAAATGCAAAATTGGAGATAAATATTTAATGTTGATTCATTCAATGATTTTTTTTGCACTAACTACCTCATATTTTTCTTTCTTTTTTTCTTTCATTCTTTCTTTATTATTATTATTATTTATTTTGTAATGCTAAATCATTTTTTCCTCCATGCAATATAATTTATAATTTGCATTACACCATGCATAATTAATTATTAATAAATAATTCTTAATATATGAATGTTTTTAATTAATTGTCATGTATTTAGCTTCCACGCATGCTTTAAAAAGATCTATACTCGCCAGAACTTTGAAATTTTTAATATATGTTTACGCATATTGCAAAAATAAAATCTAATCAATAAACAAAAAAGTTGTAAAGTGTTTTGATGTTCAAAATAGAAATGGGAAAATTTTGATAATTTTTGTCACTCAAATACCGATAAATTCAATAATGTTTGTTAAATTTCTTACATTTTAGTGATGTAGTAAAGATATTTATAAAATTTCAAATCATTATCTTAAATATATTTGGAGTTATCATACGCGCAGGTAAAAAAAAATATCTTGAAAAAATATCAGTTTAAGCACAATTGTTTCGCTTGAAACAGACCAAGGTTAATTTACATTTTTTTTACCACAACATGCGTAATTTTACGAATATTTTGATGCCGTTTGTGGCAAATTGTTCAGAAAAACATTAGCAGTCAAAAGAAATTGAAAAGAAAATATTTTTTTTATATTTTAAAGGATATGTGTGCCCTTAATCATTGTTAGAGTAGGTGTGTTTTCTTGTTTTTCCGCTTCTACCTAAAACTGCTGCAGAAATAAGGTGAAATGTCTTAAATGTACCACCACCACATTAAATCCTCTTTGTGGAATTAAAAATATATATACACGTTTAAGGCTCTTGTCGCAGGAAGACACACGCGAGCTATTGCTATTACCTTGAGGAATTTATTTTCTTATAACATTTTAAAATAATTTCTGTAGAATTGGATAGACGATATCACTTTCTACATCGCTCCTTGTTTTATGTTTTTGATTTTTGTTGCAGATATATTTTAGAATGTACGTTCACTTTCGGAACCGGTGTTGAAAGTGAAAGTAATGTAATAAAAAATATCTTCAAGCGAAATCGAAAAAGTAAAAAAAAAAAAGAGCGATATAGAAAGTAATTTTAACTATCCAATGCAAAAAATAAAATAAAATAAAATAAATAAATAAGTAAAAATCTCAAAATCATTACGAGTTATTTGAAAATAACTTCCCCATAGAAATAGCAACAGCTCGCGAGTTTCTTTGCTTCCAGGGATAGGAGCCTTACGTTTGATTTAATAAACCAGTAACTCGTAAAATTCATGCCCCTGTCTAAAACAACGCTTGAAGTAGGAGGAATAATACAAAAGTTTCGTACCTATCGTTAATCATTTTGGATGACGAAGGGGAATTTCTAAAACCGTTGAAATAAATGTTTGATATTCTTTAATAGAGTTATTATCTTGAATTTCACTCGTTTAACTAAAACTGTTGCTTCGAAAATTTACCAATCGAAAAAAAAAAATCGTCGTCGTGAAAAAAACCTACTAAATACGGTTATCAATTACTTCCGAATAAAATCTGCAATCGATTATTAAAATCGATGTTTAATGGCTTATAAAATACATTTAAGTAAATACATGGCAATTAAAAAACAGATGGAATTGAAAAACAACATTTCGAAGGGAGACTATAAGCAAATCAAAGTAATGGAATAGCCATGAGACGGCGTCCCCTTTCTGCAGAAAGTTGAAAATGTGCCAATAAATAATAAAAATTATGGAAACTTAAGTACGTAAAATTAATTTTTTGGCAATTAGCAGCAAAGTGGCGAAAGAAATAAGAATTAAAAACACTCCCGGCGATAAAAACAAGAACCAAGTGATTGGTAAATGGGATCAATATTTTTCATTGATTTTTCTTCATCATTCAAGACCAGTCCCATAATTTTTCTATTATTAGATGTTTCCAACTGCAATACGTTAAACTTTACCCTCCGGGAAGGGCAATGTAAGCGAAGGGGCGATTGATGTGCAATGCATAATATAAAATGCTCATAGAACTTTCCGACGATATATCACATGAAGGGTGTCGGCAAAATTTGTAAAATCGAAAACCGCGTAAGAAAAGAATGAGAGTGGCGCCGGAGGTATTTAACATGAAATAGTTGTCACATAACATCTCAGTAACATATCACATGAGGTTGTCGGAAAAAGTTTTAGAAATGTGCCTCAGGTTTCCAAGTTTAACGTTCCTCGGAATGAAACATCTTCCCTCAATTTGAAAATTTCATGCATTATCAATAATATTTACCGTAAAGTTATCTAAAAAACAAAACTAAAATGATTTGAATTGAATGACTTAAAATGATGAAAAACGCCAAGATTTTAAAAAAGTTAAAAAATTTCCTCCCTAAGGGGGGGGGGGATTCGGATGCAAAGTTCATTGAATGAAAGAGTGGTCCAAAGCCTTTCCGTGATATGTCAAATGACGGGTCCAAAAATGTTTGAAACTCCATGCATTGAAACATGCATTTTTAATTAATTTTTAGTAGATTTTTTTTACAGCTTTATGCTTCTACTTAAATGGACTACTTGCTCATACGTGACAAATGTTTCAATTGTATTTTATTTTATTTTATTCTTCCTTTTAAATCCTTTAGGGGAAAATGTCTAAAACCGCTAAAATATGTTTAATTACTTTTTAATATATTTTCTGTACTTTCCCTCCCTACCTAAAAGGGCTGCTAACATATAGCAAAATAATCTGCAATTTCACAGTTCTCAGTTGGAGGTGCAGTTGTTTAAAATTTCTTCTTATACACGCTTACGTTACTAGAAATATTTTTTTCTCAATTTACATGCTTCTGTGTTCAGTTGCTTGGGCTGCTTTAATTACGAGTCAGTCAGGTTTAACTATTTTTATACCTATTTATGTCAATTTAAAACAGCGTCTAGATAGTTGAAATTAGCAGACATTTTAGCAGATTTTTTGTAATGTCATATTTATCTTGCTTAAAAAAAAAAAAAAAAAAAAAAAAAAATCAATTAACTTTAAATATAGTGACCAGTACATTATGAATTTTCTGATATTAAAACACGTAAAATCACTGGAATCCGTTAATGCTTAAGAAGTGGTTGGTAAAAATAATGAATTGCAGGACTTAGATGAGGCGTGATTATCCTGATAATCATTATAAAACAAAATTTTCTGATCAAATAAATAAATATATATGTCTTAATTTTTATTGTTTATTATAATTTTTAGAGTTGGTTTCACCAATATGTTTTCCTGTTACTTAATAATATGTAATTGTTGCCTCAAGGTACAAGGTATAAGAAATTTACCATTGTTGCTATAAAAATGATCGCTTGTTGATTTAAAAAAAATGTGTATGTAAACGTTTCATAAAACTGATTACAACAATTCACGAAAAGAAACAATGCACAAATTGAATACTTTATTTCACTATTCTGAAACAAAGCTCCCATATATAGTTTAAAAAATATCTAAAGCATAAACTTTTTTAATGTTAAACAAATAATAAACACCACTCTAATTTTATAATTTTTGATATCATTCCAGCTTCTTCACCCTTTTCAGTGACCTAACAACGAAAAAAAACCCAATATGGATCAGAAAACATGATTGATGTGGTACTAGAGAAGACAAATTTTGGATCATACAAACTCATCAGTCGAGGACGTTTTTCTGCCACTATTGAGTTGAAGAGAAAAGGAGAAAAAAGAGCTGTTCTCCTGATAACTAAGAATGAAGTAGAATCCAGGAAATTTGAATATCATAAGCTACAAAATCAGCATACAGTTCAAGCTCTGGATTATTATTTTCTGAGCCAATTTGAGACGTATTTAATTCCGACAGACACTGGAGTAAAAATGCAGGATCGAATAAAGGATGAGGATTTCCGATAATCACCTGTAGCATTACAATATCTCTGCCAATGGATTACCAAGTGGCATTAGGACTGATGGAAATCCATGCCAATGGCTACATTTATTTAAATGTCAGTTCAACAACAGTAATGATAGACAAAGATATCACAGCAAAAATAGGAGGATTTGATTACGCAAGGAATTCTTCCACAGTGAATGGAAGGTAACTTCTGTTTTATTTAGTATTCTTAATTTCTTAAGTATTATTGGAAATTAATATTCCAAAAGAAATTGATACGATAAATTTAAAATTAAAAAAATTATGTGTTTTAAAAATTTGCGCAGAAATAATAAAAAAAAGTGGCATATTTGAAAAGCATTCATAAAAAGCTCCTACATGTACTATTAGTTAAAAATCTCCCCACTCATGTGTAGATTAACTAATTCTGAGTAACTAAATGATTATTATTAGTTTTCTTTTTCTTTTTTTTAATCTTTACAAGAAGAAAGCATTGAAAATATTGTAAAAAATTTCGATTCCCGAAAAACTAATGCACAGATTGTAATCAAACTTCAGATGCAGTTGCAAATTTTTTAAATGGTTGTGTGTTAGATTTTGGTGTTTTTCGCACAGCATGTTACGCTAATATGTTGAATTTTTCAAGAATTTTTCAAGAGTTTTATTGCAGAAAAAAGTCTATTTGCACTTAAAATATTTTTTAAAAATGTAATTTAACACATTCGCTGCCAATCACGCGACAGCATGTGATATGGCGCCAACGTTAAGGGGCCATTCAAGTGCCAGCGTGTGATGTGGGGTGATGTCCAATAGCCAGTCACGCGGGAAAATCTTTTACTGATTCTTTGTTATAAAAAGTAAATCGGCTTCCGGGAAAAACCCACTTCTACAGTGTGGCATCAACTGTCATCACATCTTCACGTAAGCGGCAGCGAACGTATTAAAAAATTACAACGACTATTTGGAAAATTATATTTTCAAATACTAGAATTTTAGACTTATAAATAAATTCTATATTAAAGCAAATAATAATAATAAACATCATTTTAATGATGATAAAACGTGGTTTACGTAATAATACATTCCTATACTACGTACGACATGGATTAAAAATTACTATTCCTGTGCCAATCATATACAAATTATAAATGAAATTTTAATTTTACCTCTTTCGATACTGCAAAATTTTAAATTTCTAAGCATCACACATTTTCAAATTTTATACCATCACATAGCGGCAAAAATGTACTTTTAAATGCAATTTGTTTGAAAGCAGTATGTCAATTTGTTTTTAAGTGTTTCATTTTTTGTAGTTTTTTTAATACATTTTTTGTCGTCGTGGCAACAGAAGTATTTCATTTCTGGACATCAAACAAGATACAATTAGAAAAGGAATAAGTTGCGGAATTCAATCAAGAAAAAGATTAAGATATACTTTAGATTTCCCAATTCCCTACCGAGGATAACAAATATTATCTAAAGTGGCTAAAAAAGATTTTTTTTTAATATTTACGCTTTCTGTAGTTTGGTTTAATTCTACAGAATTGGATATATTTCTTCCCTTTCAGGTGCTTAGAAGGGGATAGTGGAAGGGTGTGTGGTTTATCCCATTAATTCTATGTCTCAACTCTATGCTATTTATAAAAGTATGCTTGATCGGACAAAATTTACATCTTTTACGATTTTTCTTATACCTCTTCAATTTTTGTTCGAATTTGAAAAGTTTGATCGCGAGCGTAATACATTGTACAAATTAAACAAACAAGCAAACAAAAATTACCCTATATTTCTAGTCATTTCTGCGTTATTACAATTCGATTCTGAAAACATTTTTGTTTTTCGATCCGTTCTATTATAAATGTATCTATCTATCTATCTACCTATATATATATATATATACCTATTTTACAAAGCGGTAAAGTTTCTTTATTTTTAGGGGCTAATCTCTGGAACTATCGAACCAATTACAAATTTAAAGGAACCAAAATGAAGGTGTTCACTCCGAATCAAACATATGCTATATTCTATACCGTTGTCACAACCCAAAGCGATCGCAACAGTAAAAAACGTTCTAAAAATACGATTTTACAGTTACTCAAGGGTCTAGAAACATGAAATTCAGCATGTGAATTACTTCCAAAATATAAATGATCACTAAGAATTTTAGCTAATGCATACGAAATTTAAAAGTGGTGAACATGCGTGAGAAGTGTTCTAAAAAAGTTCTAAATAACTATTTTAAACAAACCTATTTGAAAAATAATGATGTCAAAATTAGGGTGAATATAATTGCTCAAAACAGGCTACATTTAAAGTCAATGTCACTCCCCCATAGGCTGTGCAAGAACAGAAAATTTCTGAAAATGGGGCTTTTGTGATACTGAAGGGTATAGAAACAAAAAATTTGGCTTGTTAATTATTTATAAGCTATAAATGAATTCTAAAATGAACGCAAGAAATTCAACAGGGATGAAAATGCGCGAAAAGAATTCTAAAAGGTTTCTAAATTGTAATTTTTAAGAAGTCTCAGCAAGTAACGAACAAATTTTAACAGTAATAATGTTAAATAGACGTTGACAGTCCTTGCTTTAACATAGGTTATATTTTAGGTCGGGGTGTCATCACCACAAAAGGGGTGCAGAAATAAAAATTGCTCTAAAATTCCGACTTTTGTGTTTCATATGAACCTAGAAAAATAAATTTAGCATGTTAATTATTTATAAGATATCAATGATTTCTAAAACATTTCCTAAAAGATCTGAAATTTAAAAAGGGTAAAAATGCTCGAAAAGCGATCTGAAAACGTTCTAAATTGAGATTTTTAAGCAATCTCGGGAAGTAAAAAAACGATTTTAAAAAATAATGATGTCAATATGATTAATGATGTCAAATAATGATGTTAAGACATTGCAGTAACGCGTTACTGCAATGGCTTTGTTTTTTTTCCTGAAATTTCAGAAAAACATTAAAGTATTAACTTAGATACTGAATTTATTTTACTATTTAGAATTGAATATGGATGCTTATTACATGATCAGCCTCCTGGAAGCTTTGTGAGACTTTGTGGTGCCACTGATGAGAAGTATGATGTATGGTGTTTGGCTATGATGGCAATAAAATCTCTTACAGACCATTACATACCTCGGCTAATATCACAACATGGCCTCAGATATATCCAATAATATATAAAATGCTGCAAGTAAGTGAATTTCATTGTGAAGAATTTAGTTTTATAATTTTTAATGAATTAAAAAAATTAATGCAAATGAAAATTCCCGAAATAAAACACTATCAGAATTACAATAATAATCTTGATATAAACTGCATATGTGCAAGCTAAGCGATTGTGAGTGTGTTTTTCAAACTTTATCATTATCCCTTACAGAATATTACTTTCTCGTAAAGCAATTGTTAATTTTTTTACTATTCTTAATTTATTTTTTACTTGAAGTACTAGACGCAACTTCCTTCATTTTATTTAAACCGTTCGGGTCTGAGTTTTATTCTTATTTTTAGACGAAAATATCCTTACGTTAATAACATCAACACTAACTATCTAAAAAAATTAATTGGGGAATAAAGAACATTTCATTTTATAAACATGGCGAATGTTGTTTCTTTGTATACTTTTCAATTCATATTCACATGACACTAGGCTAAGGAAAAAATTTCGGATATATTTAGAAAATGCTATATTACAACAAGATGTAACTGATATTACAACTTTCTAAAACTTTTTGCGCTTTATTACACAACTTTCAGAAAAAAAACTTTTATTTTCAATTCAAAGAATAAAATATATGTTTTAAATAAAGAATCACAAACGGTACAAAGAGAATTTTAGAAATATTTATTTCTATCATTATTACTAAATGCCTAAATGTTAATGAATCCATGTAAATACATAGGCATATACTAAATTTTTACATGTAGACGGTAACAAAAGTGTTTGATAAAACAAAATAATACTCAATTAAAAGACATCTACTATTAATAAAACATTAGACCGGAAAGGGTTAAGTTATTAAAAAATATATTTATTTTATTTTTTAATTAGCGCAACTTATCGGTATATTTCAGTGACATCGTCAATTTTCTTCTACTCAGCCTGTTATTCAGATTTGAGATTGGGACATAAGCGAGACTCTAAAGAGTTAAGAGTTACTTAGATGACTGCTATTCTGTGTAGCTATTTGAGTTAAATGTTCAGCAAAATTGAAAGGAAATATTTCTGGATTATTATTAGTGCATGTTATGACAAAAGCTAATATGATTACTGCATTGTATTATATACAGAAATACGTAGGTTGATTGGTTACATTGCAATTGACTTACGAAAATGACATTAAAACTGTGTCCTTAATGTTACAAAATTGCATATTATTAAAATAATTATGTTTCGTAACAATTAATTATTAAAAAAATGCAGTTTTTTTTACACTAACGCTACGAAAAACTTGAAAAAAAATATATATAGCAAATTGCATTGTTTTCGAACGTTCAAGATATAAGAAACAATTTATTTCTTTTCACTACAGGCACAGAAATTTAAAATAGCTAAAAAAACGTATCCCAAATCTGGAACAGGAAAACAGTTAGAGCAGATTCTACGCCTGATGAAGCATATACGGAATTTTGAAACCGATAAAAGGCCATGCTCGAATTTTCAGAATTGATGATGGAACATTCCTTTTCCAAAAACCTAGAGAAAAGTTGCATGAAGAAAAAGTCTGGATGAGAAAATGTAATTTCTTTTACATTTTTATACCATTTTGGTAATACACAAAATTGCAATGCGATAAGTATGATCTGAGACAACTGGTATATGTATTAAGGATATGAATGTTATATTTAAAGTTTTTTTACTTAAAAGTATGTATGTATAAATATTCACATTATTGATATAGTAACTTTTCTTTAATCGTAATTTTAGAAATAATTTAATAGATTATTTCATTCATATTTAATGATTCATAAAATAATTGCGAAATTATTTAAAAGATTATTATTATGAAGATTTGTATTTGATAAATTTACACATCTTTTCTCTTATACACTCTAAAAAATTAACATTAATGTATATCTTGTGTTAAATCAGCCTTTACATTAAAATATTACGCAACTAAAACCATGGTTAGGCCGCATAATGAATTATTGGATGAACAGAATGATCAAAATTTCTCAGTAACACATTGTTTGAAATAATATAATATAAATACTTTGTGTTAGATTAGCTCAAAAATATATTTCAACGAAACGACGTCATGTCAAAAGTATTTTTAACGAAAATGAAGAAAAGGAATTTTTTTAGATTTTTAGTGTTATGCAATCCATTTCTTGCTGCATTCAAAAGGCTTTCATATTTTGAAATGTTCAATCGAAAAAGCAATAATCAAGAGGAAAGTTTTCTGTTTTGCTCAAAAAATTTTTTATTTGCTTTTTTAGAATATATTTTACATCTTTTAGTTGTTCAAACACGTACTTTAAAACATTTTAGATTATTCAAATTATTTATGAAGATTTGGCTATTTCAACGCATTTTTCACGAGTTAGATAAAGACAACTTTTATACTCATTTTACCCCTCAAAACTAAACTTTTACTTCAGGCGGATGCAATTCAGCATATAAGCCAACTAATCGATTATTAAAACATTAATTATGGTTTAATAGTCGAAATTTGTCACCATGAAACTATTTAATATATAAGAAACTGCCTAGCAAATGTTTCTTAAAGACTAAAGAAAATGAAGGACATATCTTCAATAGAGCGCAATTTTGTTTTCTGTGGTTCACTTTTAATGACTTTGGATTTATATCAAATCAAATTGAATGTGCTTTCAAAATTTGTCTTTTTTTATTTTAATAGTTTTTAAAATGTAAAATTTAGTGGGTTTATTTATGATCAAAATTTGGAGATGATGTTTTTAGTAATTTTACAACCTCAATAGAACATTAAATCGAAGATATTGCTGCAAACCTCACTTTAGAATGCAAATTGACTTCATGCAATTTTTTTAACACAATTACATCTTTTAACTCAAATTGACCCTGTATTATAGTAAACCAATAATTCCCAAGAACGTTATTTACTTTAACCAGTTGTAAATAATATTTTAAAATTAATTTTTGCTCTCAAACCCATCAAACTGGGAAATTATATTATGTAGAAACTACAAAATGTGCCGTGTTTTTCGATGTTTTGATGAATGCAGAAAATATTGCAAGAAATGTTATCAAAGTTGGTCTTTTGAACCTAATTTTCCAAAGCGGGAAATCTGGGAACAACAAAAAAATGGTCATTCTGAGAAAATAATTATTGATAAATCAAATTCTAATTAATTGAGTGAAAAATGAAATCACACGGCCTCTTCTACCCCTCTCCAAAAAACGCCTCAGCAAAGTTATTATTATTATTATTATTATTATTATTATTATTATTATTATTATTATTATTATTATTATTATTATTATTATTATTATTATTATTATTATTAATATTATTATTATTTTACATTGAAAATGTGTAAGAAAATTTTGAGCTGTTGAGGGTGGAAAAATATTTTTTCGAATGCACCCTTAAGTCTCTTCTTCCAGTAAAGCCCTTCTTGAAGAAATTTAAAGGGTCTTCTTTGGGTTATTAAGCAAAGGTTGATAAACAAACCCTATATATATGTGTGTGTGTGTACTCTGAATTTCATAATAAAAATAATACTTTAAAAAAATATTATCAAATGATCATTGCTTAAAGTTTTCTTTACTGATAATTCACTGTAGCGAGCAGTATTTCTGTAACCTCTAAAATTACTCTTTTAATTTCGAAACGATTTAGAAATTAATTAAATTTAAATTTTCAAGTCTATGAAGCATTTTAAAGTTACAAGGCATAAAATTTAATATTTTTTCATGGAAAATAAGGGTTACTAGTTATAAAAACAAACGTTTGTATGTAAAATAACTCTTCATAACAGAAAAACATTAATATAAAAAAAAGCAATTTATGTATATTTATTTTCTTCCAATTAGTTCCATTGGCTGAAGTCAAGAGTAAAATGGTGTGTATGGCTTTAACCAACTCGCTTAAGATCTATGAAGAAAATAAACCAAGGTGTGCTGGCAAATTGCTGAAGATAACCTATGAAGAAATTAAAGATCAGTTGTCACACCGCGAAAAAGAGCAAGCTGAAAGAAATATGCTTCATCATCAGCATTTACAGACAACTTAAAGTAAAAAGAACGAAACAGATTTTTCTTTTCATACAGATGATAAAAGGAAGGATAAAGAGATTATAATAACCTGTGATGAAGATCTACACAATAATAAAGACATTATAGTACAAGAAAGAAAATTTTTTATATCTAACAAAAGTGAAAGAAATATCACAGGTGCAATGAAAGGAGATGTTATATCAGCTGATTTCAATAGTACAAGCAATAAAAAAAAAAGAGGCAGATTTATTTGAACTCAAGCACACACAATTCAATGAAGACTTCTCTTCACAAAAATTGAAATCTAAACCAAAAAGTATAAAAAAAAGTTAAGCCAGATCAGTATGACAATACCGTAGCTAATAATGAATTTATTAATACATATGAAAAAGCATTCTTCTCAAAACAGGAAAAAATAAATTCGTGCAATCAGACATTTTCGTTCCAGATTAAAAAAATAAATAATACTCATATTGTACAAGAAAATAATAACGTTGTAGAATATGAAACGCCAGTAACGCCACCTGTGAAAGCTGTAAATCAAAATAATTCAGATACCACAGAAAGAAGAAATTTCGGTGTTAAAAGCATATTGCACAAAGTGGTAAATTGAGCTCTCGACGAAGCATTTTATACAGGAGTCATGAACCAAGGAAGCTTTATCAGCAAACTTTAAAAAACTCTTACTGGATTAGAAATAACAGTACAAATAAGTAGATCAATAGAATTTTAAAAGGAGGCAGTTTTAAAAGAACATCTATCGGAAAAATCAATTTAACTAAGAAATTAAAAAAAAAATTATATTTCTTTTTTTTTTCAATATATATTTTTTATCACTGCAATATTTAGCAAAAAAAAATCCCCTTTTAAAACAATTTGGTAAATTATTCAAAAATGCTATGTGGATCATACTTCTCTTAGCTGAATTTGCGGATGAAGAAATGATGTGGGTTTCAGCGATATTTGAAGTATCTCTCTCCTCTCTTGCAGTTCTAATTGTAATTTTATCCTTATCACTCTTCCATCAGTACTCGCCGATCTCATTTTCTCAACAATCCTTTCACTTTTTGTCTCCTTCGCCCCTTCTCCCCTCCTTCCTTGTCTCGCCTTTTATTCTCTTCTTCCGTCCCCGTTCTCTCATCTTCAACATCACGGTAAGAAGAAAACACGGTAGGGTCTACGAGATGATGCGCTGTAGTTCGTGACGTCACTGGCACCCTGCATCCAGCACTTCCTGTATCTGGACACTCATTTTTACTCCTCTCTTATCTTTTTCTGTCTTCGCGATAAGGAGCGTTATTTTTTAATTAATTAAGTGGATTAATAGCATAGCCATTTATTTGTATAACACTGAAACATGTAATTTACAGCAATATTCGAAAAAAAAGCATATATATTTCACATTGTGAACTTTCTGCTCTCTAGAAAGATTATTCTTATAATTATCAATAATTTTATAATTTACACTCCTGTATTAGTGTATGTAAACAAATTTAGGGAAACGTTTTTAAAAATTATCTAAAGTTAGGAGTGTTCTTAAATAAAAAAGAATAACTTTGTGACTTATGCTTTAATTTATTTTTGTTCGGAAATCCATGAAAATAGCAGGTGTTGTCATTCAGAAACTGTCTAATTGCACTTAATTTTCTGTTTTTTAAAAGACACAATAGATCTTTCATAACAAGCCTGTAAAGTTGAAGTTTTTGAGCACGTTTCCCGACGAAAGCAGAAAAACAGTCGAAAAGTAGGAGAAAAATGGGTGATCACGTGATCGAAATAGCTTAGAACTGGATAGGTAATTTAATTATCATAAAATGGAAAAAATAAGTTCGATTCGAAATCGCTTCCATAGTCAGGCATTCCAATTTTATATCTTTCTGTTAAAAAATAAACTTGTAAATGTGTCAAAACTTTTTACGCTTGTTGAGTGGAGCTGTTGAGAACACCCTTAAAGTTAATGTTTAAAAAAAAAGTTGCAATTTTTTCTTTAAAATCTATATTACGTATATTACGTATAGTATATTACGGCCAAACGTATCTGTGCGTAACGCATACGCCATTTTGTGAATGGCAACACTTTCCCATGCAATTTCGGTTTTCCAGACTTTACACTTCTAAACATCGCACATTTAAAATTTTTGCACTATCGTATAGAGGAAAAAATGTACTTTTAAATGCAATTTGTTTGAAAGCTCTAGCTCAATTTGTTTTTGAGATATTGATTTTTTTTTATAGTTTTTAGTATCAATTTTGTAATTGCGGCAACAGAAACACTCCGTTTTCTCTTAAAATTGAAAAAAAAAAAGAAAAAAAAAAGAGAGAGAAATTAAAATGCGTATATTTTGTCAAAAATATTGTCTGTTATATAATTTGGTGATTTAGGTTTCATTTCGTTTTTATTAATCAATTAAATGACTTCAAGTTTTGAATTAAGATGATTATAAAATGATAAAATTAAAATACCATTTTTTTAAATGTGGTGGTTACGGTTGTGAAAAGTGAGTGTGTAATTTTGAGAAAATGAAAATCATAACGGGTTTTAATTTCGCGTGAAACTCTATGATTGTGTCACTCTGGAATAAGTTTTATTTTTCACATTCGCATTTACAAAAAACATAAGAGCCTCAATTGATAACTTCATCATAATAACTGATCTATATTATATTTTATTGAATACATATGCGATTAAAGTTTAATTTAAAAAAATTGGACAACTGAATTTTATAGTACTTTGTTAGTCTTAGTTTAAAATAATATTTGTTTGAGAGTTAGGTTGATCAATATAAGATGTATTTCTTATAAAATTTGTTTGAGAGTTAGACTGATCAATATACGATGCATTTTTTACTGAAACTAATTTTGTAGATTTAACATAAATCAATGAAAAAGTACCTTCCGGAAGTTTTCGTATTTTTCTCAAAGAATTTTGAATTAAAGCTAAATTGTAAAATATTATATTGAAAATATTATATCTATTGATGAAATAGAACTGAAAAAATTGGAAAGTGTCTTTTTGTTCAAACGTGTTTAAATAAATTATTAATAAATGTGTCGAAAGTTAATACTTTGAAAAACTCGTAAACATAAGATTGACCATTTAAAAAAGTCTAAATAGTAAAAACATACAAATATATTAATTCTAATTCGAATAGAAATGTTCCGAAGTAATTTATTAGATGTTCCGAATGTCATTCAAGTCAGTAATATGTCATATAGGATTTTAAATAAATGCTTAATATATTTTTTATGAACGAAAAGTTTTCTGCAAAGCAAAAACTGTGTTACCCAAGACTGGAGAAGGGTTCCAGGGACGTCATGGGAGAAAACGAAACCTGCGCGTGGACCCTACCTTGTTTTCTACTTACCATGTTCAACATTCCCCTCTCTTCCTCCCTTTTCCACTGTCCTTTTGCTTTTTGCACCACTACCATTTTTTATGTTGTTAAGTTTTTAGTAATTAAGTAGTTTTTAAGTTTTTGAGTGGGTGTAAGACGGGCAGTGGGAAGGAGCAGGGAAAAGAATGGGGTGAGAGAACAGGAATGGGAGAAGAGGATTCATTGGGTGAAAATGAAAAAAATAGAAAGAAGGGTGAAAGGGACAAGAGGTGGTTGGAGGATGAAGAGAATGAAATCCTTGAGTAAGGCTGAAGGAAAAAGAAGGGGCGAAATGAGATAGGAACCAGCAATAGAGAGACAGATATGACACTTATGGCTGAAATGTGTAATATCATTTAATATGAGGCTAATTTGCAGAAATGAGAAATACACAATAATAATTATTTTCAAAAAAAAAAAAATTAATTATTTCTTACATAATAGAGCATAAAATTCCGATAAGGTTCATTTTAAAACTAGCTTTCAAAATAAAGAAAAAAAATCACAAAATTTAGAAAGAAAATAGAAAATAGAACAAGTTGAAAAATAAAGAAAAATGACATAAATGCAGTACGATGCCCAGTAAAAAAAAATACATAGAAAAGATAGAAAATTGACCAAAAGAGAAAAACCACAAAGAAATATAGAGATTCTAAAAGAAATACGGAAACACTTCACTAATACAGAAATCTAGCTCCTATCACGAAATGAAGAGTAGTCGAAAATCAATAATTAATATGAAAACTTCAGTTTCCATACAAATTGTGGATTACAAAATAAAAATAAGTGGATGATAAAAATGCAGTCACCAGTATACCTTGTAAATGTTTCATTTGACCATTTTCATAAATTCAAAATTTTCTTCATTCTTGAAGCTTTGTAACAGCTCAGTAATAAAAATGTCAATGTCTATTCAGTGTTTCTGCTTTGCTTAAGCGATTTTCACACATGAATTATCTCTTTTTTAATATAGTATTCTAACACAATTCAGTACTGCAATTATTCCGTTGAATCAAGAATAAATTGTCTGAAAGTCAAATATCTGTACATTCGAATCCTACTTCAAAATAAATCGCCGTTTCTGCATATTACTTATCTTTATTATTAAAACTATTACTATTGTTATATTGTTTGCGAAACAAGATGTCAGTTTTTATAGACTTAATCTGAAATTAAATTTCTACTATCTAAATATCGTGCTATAATAGAAGTAAGCCAGATTTTAGGCAGAATATGAATTAAATGTTAACGTAAATCTTAAAAATATTTTATATTATTTTCTATTAGTAAAAATAACATTGTATTAAAAGCATAATGTAATATTCGTGTCGCAATCTGACCAATGAGAGTTTGCCCAATAGACTCTTCCAGAATTAAAAAATGAATCATTGTAGCTGGTGTTTGTCGACTAAATTAGTCGGTTTTAAAAGCACATGAAACGTAAAAGGTTTAAAATATTTGAGTTTTCCATTAATTGCCTAAAAAAAAAGCTAAAATATTATGATGCTAAATGATTATGGACCCAAAATTTTATTGTGCGGGAAAATTTTTAAATAATATATTTCATGCGCCATAGGTGTGTGCTTTTTTTTCCTTCGAAAATTGGTTTTTATGGTTTGGTATATTCTTTCTGATTTTTTTTAATAAACAGTTCAAACATTCCAATATTTTGCAACAAACTTTTTTTAAATATCTAACATTATATGTCTGAGTGAAAAAAAAATTAAATAATAAAAACTATATTCTTAATTGTTTCTAATATTTTTTTTTATTTCATTTCTTTTAAGTTAAAAAGAAAATTACTTCTTACTGTTGTGAAATAGCATTTTTTATGACACCTTAACAACATTTGAGGAGATGTATTCAATATTTTTTTAGAAAAATGTACCGAATGGACATATTATTGAAAATACTTAATAGAGATATGTTAAAAATTAACTAGTTCTTAAAAACTACGTTATATGTCAAATTAATTTATTTTAATTTTCACATAGTGTATATATATTTATCATTAATTTTTATTTTTATTTTTATATCCAGTTTAATGTAAAGTACATTATGTCAAACATTTCGCCAAAAATCAATTCATTTTACATATTAAGATGCTTCATGTGCCTTGTTTAAAGGACACTAATGAAGAATAATGTGCGAATTTTATAGTGTTGAACTTTAAAAGAAAATTGAGAATATAAAACATGTATTTCTATATTTATTTTTGAAAAAGACTTTCTTTAAAATTAAACATGATTTAAATTATAAATAAGTAAAATAGGATTAAATAATAGGACTTATGTACGCACACAGAATTAACTTTCATAATGCAGTTAAAGGTAATTTAATTAAGAATGTGTCTGTTTTTCTTCAAGTGAGTTTGTAATTAATGACTTTTCATTTCCAGTTTTTTCATGATAATTGACCAGCTGCTGTTAACGAACTGTTATTTGTTGAAGATTTAAAAAGCTTAGATATTTACTGATGGAAAACAATGACAACACCGGTGTGAATATGTGATGTACTAATTACAAAAACTGCAAAATTAAATTACCGTAAAGCATTAAATACCAAGTATATCATTCAAAAGATATTTTATCAAAAATAAATAAATAAATAAATCTTAAAAGGATTTTCATTAAGTAAATTGATTTTTCGAAAATTTTGAAAAATGCTGAATATATCAACTATAAAAAATGCAAATTCTTAAATACAAGACATTAAAAGGGGTGTGTGAATTAATACACAATTGCGTTTTTTACCAACTGTAAATGTTTCTATAAAGTAATAAATCTACGTTAAGTGAATATTAAGTATCGAATCACTTAGTAAGGTCAAATATTTAATGTGCATGCTTGGAAAAACGGAATTACTAAAGTAAAAGTAAAACGACATCAATAGCAGTAGTAATAACGAAGTAGATGCTTTTGCATGTTTTATACATATTAACAGATGAATATATATTAATAAATAACGTGAAATTAATTTCAAAAGGAGCTCGAAAAATAATCTTTTTTACTGAAATTTTGAGTCAAGATATTTTGCCTACTTGCACTTTATATGTTTTTGTAGCTCTACTTTGAGTTCGAACTTTAATCAAATAACCACAAACTTGTAAAGTTCATTTTTTTTTTATTAATATGAAAATGTTTATAAGAAAATGGAAAGAAAAATAAAAAATCTTTACGAATCTTAAAGCACAATACAGAAAAATGGAGATAGTAGCAAGGAGAAATAAACTGGTTATAATGTTGAAATCGTAATAAATTGATCTGAAATTGATTGGGTAAATGTGTCAAATTTACAAATATTACAAAATTGACTTACTAAACGAAAAATGCTGACATAAAATAAAGGCTTAGTTTTTTTTTCTTCTGTAATTTAAGATAATCATTTACACCATCAGATCTTCTCACTATAACTGATTGCTGCTAATGTATCTTTTGTGTTTCAGTTTCAAATTTAAACTGATTGCGGTATTGATAAATGCAAAAATATGTTTCAAATACTTGCATTAAACGAAGTTTATATGTTTCGCTTAATTACTAGAGTAATTGAAAAAAAAGTGCATTTCTTTGTCGTTTTTACTTGGTGATTTTTTGCTTAAGTTGTGAAAATAAAAACCTATAATAAAAGAATCACGGATCCAAATGACCTGAAATTTCACCATAATTCTCTCAAAGCAATGGGAATTTTTTATCCATGGTTAAAAAATTAAAAAAAAGAAAGTAAAGAAAAGAAAGTAAAGAAAAGAAAGTAAAGAAAAGAAAGTAAAGAAAAGAAAGAAAAGAAAAAAGAAAAAGAAAACATTAAATTTGAACCAACAGACAGCACGGTAAGTTGACAGAAAGAATATCGTCATTCGGAGAAAACAATGGACAGTATTTAAAGAAAAGGAAAATTTTATCATGCAGATGATGATTATAAGAAGCAATTTACCGGCAGCCTGACCAGCTAAAGAATTTATCTAAAGAGCATTGTGTATTGTGATGGTGTTAAGAAAATAACTGACCAGGAGGTATGCATTCTGCACCAGATGCATACCATCCGTCAAAACTTTATCTACTCTGTGGTGGATTATGTGATTTGTCATTTTCAACTCTTAGCTGAAAACCATGGACAGCACTTTGACAACCTCTTGAGTTAGTATCACAGCTCCGTACAAATGCTTTAATCCATATTTTTATTTCATTGTGTTTCTGTGAAGGTGTTGGCAGTTTCTTTCCCAGTTACTGCATTATGTATGGTTTTTTTTTTTTTTTTTTTTTTTTTTTTTTTATACGTAACAAAGTTTAATTTTTCTCAAAATTCCATCTATTGTTTTCCTTCCACTGACGACATTCTTTGTTTCTACTAACTTAGAATGTGATCTGTCGGTAGTAGAGTTTTTTTTTTATCACGCCTAAAAAATTCCTAATTTTTTAGGAACATATTAATGTAACTTTAAGTCATTTAGATCAAATTTATATTTTGTAACATAATTTTAATTTCCCAAGTTAAAAAAATAGTCTGTATATCTTATAGACCTCTTAACATTTTAAGAATACTGCTTAGAACTATCGCTACTAAACTGTATACATCACTGATTGATCACTCACATCCGAACTCTCATCCATCACTCACATCAGTCACATCCAACTGACTGATACGAGAAAAAAAACTAAAAGAAGCTCTACAAGAATTTATTGCATAATTCAATAAGGAGTATATTATTACAAAATAGCTGAACTCCGATGATAGAAAGCCGATTTGTAAATATAGTGGCAGACTCTGTATTGCTGAATGAGACTTATTAGAAAGAAATACCAGAACCAGAATGTTATTTTTTAATTTGTTTATACAGCAAAAAGTAACAGCGTAATGAATTCATAAACGCATAAATAAGAATAATAATAAGGTACCCTGGGGTAATAACGCCACGTTAAGGTTCTACCAATTTTCACGGCTTAGTTTTAGATTGTATTTTTCAAACAAATATAGGATCTGATACAGCAACACATTGACTATCTATATAAAATAAAATAATTTAACAGATATGGATTCATAAAATGTAATGGCGTTTTTTCTTGACCAATGCTATTTGGCGTTATTACCCACCTATATGGGTAATAACGCCATGCAAACAAAACTATGAAATAAGATGAAATAATTGCATGTAGATAGCCCAATTCTAAAAATACAAACTCTACAAACTTAGAAATTGACAAATTGCATTCTAAGCTATTGAAAATTTTCATTTTTTTTTGTGAAAGTGTAAGAAAAATAAAGGTGTGGTGTGGGAGGGGGGTATGAGGCAAAAGAATATCAGACCGTGAGCTTCTTTTTGCTTAAAAAGGACCGCTTAAATAGAAATATGAGAAACATTGAACAGTTTTAACTGTGTTTATTTGAATCAGTATTTAGGATGTAGCTCGGGCACTATACGGAATCAACCGGGGTATTAATGTCAAGGATTGGCGTTATTACCCCGATATAGTTATTGCGCAGTACATTTTAAATTACAAATTATCTCGAGAAGATATCCAAAATCTTCAACAACATTTTAAAAGTACATGAAATGCACTACAAATTTATGTAATTAACAAAGCATTTCCGGATAAAAAGATAGTCTTCACACCACAAAACGTATGTCGCAAATTTTAGATCAAACGTTAATTTTAGTTGTTTGTAAAAACAATAAGATCTAAAAATGAAACAAATTAACTTGAAGCTGTATTTTGCGATTTATATGACTCAAGACTCTTTTGCGCAGAGCACATGGGTGTCATTCACCTGATTATTTCATAATTATGCAAAATATAAGCACTTGGCGTTATTACCCCGCCTGGCGTTATTACCCCAGGGTACCTTACATAACTTTCTCTGAAACAAGAATTACCTGAGGCTTTTACATTTTGCTCTGCGTTATTAACTGTCATTTCGAGATAACTCTGTTGATTGTTAATTTGCATTATTATAGCAATGAAAATCTCATCGTTAAGATCGAAAAAAATGCTAGAAAATTATCGCAGAAGTAACAAAATTAATTTGTAATTTAAAAAAAATCAGAACTTTTTTCCTATAGTGTTAGGTAAAAATATTAAATATCCTATATTTAACCTCTTCCCTGATCTGTCCGCAGCCACGTTTTTCTGCCAATCATGATTTGCGTGCGGGCAAATTATTTCAAATTATGATTTATTATTATCACCAGTGAATTTTGATTGCAAGTTTTGTATTATTTAATTCGAGCCTTTTCTGATTTTAGTGCACAAAAATTTCCGCTTTGAAAAAGCGGTGGTAAAAAAATAAAAATTCTGTAAACTACGTAAAAGATAAACATTATTTGAAAGTTTTTTTTTCGAAAGTATTGATCAGTTAAGTTTTTAACATGGATGCATGGGCAAGCGAAGAAATCACAGTGAAAATTGTCACCATCATTACATTTTTCACATATTTTTATTTTTTTAATTTCTTTTTCTTTACACTCAATGTCAATTATGGTAAATCATGATCTCAATGTCAATTATGATATTTTATTTTTGTTTTATATTTTTATACATATTTAAACAATCTAATTATAACATAATTTAAAGAATTAATAATAAATATTTTTACATGTATATGTATAAAAGCGATGTTATTAAGCTGCTTAAGAAGATGTTAAATAATTCCCAAGGTCTTGCTGTGTTGTACGTATAACAAAAATTTATTTTCCAAGGCATTCTTTTTTTACGATGTACTCTAAAAATATTGGAGAATTCCTAAACATTTTCTTGCAAAATTGTATTTCAAGAAATTTTTATATAACAACAACAACAAGAATTCATGAAACAGAAAGAGATTTACAATGTGAATATAACATTTGTAATGTTGCTAAGAACTTTTTATGATAGTCGGATTCTTAGAACTTTTTA
This sequence comes from Maratus speculifer, assembly GCA_964019185.1. Taxonomy (NCBI): domain Eukaryota; kingdom Metazoa; phylum Arthropoda; class Arachnida; order Araneae; family Salticidae; genus Maratus; species Maratus speculifer. The sequence goes on along the minus strand of OZ025296.1, from coordinate 75,285,188 downwards.
ATTAATTACTTGATATTTTAATTGATTTCTTGTATAGTGTATGCCTGCTTTGCTTTTAAAATATAATTTTTTGATTTCAAATATTGAAGCACTCGCTCTCATTTAAGTTTTAAAATTAACATTGTTTTTAAAAATATATTTTTCTTCATCCATGAAAAGGATGAAAAGCATCGTTTGTTCTTCATCCAAATTTGCAATGTGAATATAACATTTGTAAAGTTGCAAAGAACTTTTTATGGTAATCGGATTCTTTGAACATTTTAATTAATAGCAACTACGGTTACAGATAAAATTTTAATAAGATTACGGTAAATTGAGTAGGCTCTTCTGTAAAGGTCACCCATTTCTGTAACTTTGCTTACAAGCTTTGCAGATTTATATTGTATTTGTAAAGTGTAGAGATAAAATTTTAGTAATGGTACATATTTTGATAACTTTAGATCTATAGTTACAGATTTCTTGTATCTCACGATACAAGCTTTCTATGTTTTTTAAATATAATTTTATGCTTACACATATTGAAGCTCTCGCGTTCTTTTAAATATTAAAATTAACATTGTTTTTAAAAATATCTTTTTGAGGACAAAATGTAAGAATTTTTGAAGCTTTCTCTCATAATACCACGAAACAACACGTTTTAAATTCAGAACAAACAAAAAGCGAATAGAACACATTTCGAAAGAAATAACCTATCTAAGAATCAAATCATCATCCTGAGATTCTACGAGAACAAACTGAAGTTTTTTTTTTTTTTTTTTGTACTTTTGCGTCTGAATGACATACTATAAGCAGTATGGGTTTATCAATTGTAAAGCAGTTAATGACTTACTCCAGAGGCAGAAAAAAAGTATTTATGTGCATAAAAGCTAGTAGACATGAAAATAAACTGTACAAGTGTTTAGTGGAATAGATGAATATAGACAGAATACAGCGATGCGCAAATATGCACAAAGGAACCAAAGAGAGTTGTAAACTTTTTAGAGACTAATAATGTAAAATTGAGAGTTTTTTCAACTGTACTGAAAAGTATTACCTCAAAGTAATATGTTTATATGTAATATATGCTTATTACTTTTACCAAATGTCCTAACACAAAACAAACGGCTTTCTTCAATCATAAAAATTAGTAAGTACAAAAACAGACAGTTACGTAGCTACGTATTCAAGACTTGGAGCAAGTAAAATTTGTGCGCCCTCTTCTCACTCTTGTTCTGTACATTAATTTTTAAATTTAAAATTCGTGTATTATTTTTAATTCAATTTAATGTCTTCTTTTTATGATAAAGTCAACGTATTAAAGACAAATAATTAAAATTAAATTTTGAATAATAGATAAATTCTTTAAATATGGCGTACCTACCATTATTTTCTACTCACTGAGTGGGATTTTCGTTTTAAATGCTCCTATGCGCTAATTTTATCTCCCAGCCTTCATATCTGTTTTTCTATTCAAGGGTTTTGAAGCACATTAGATTACTAATAAAGAAAACACCATTTTAATTTTTTTTTTACGTTTGGCTTATGTAAGAAACACGTTTTTCTGTTTTTACTGATGGTAAGTTATAAAGTTTAGGAAAATTCAAAGTAACATAACTCGATAAATTTTGAGGATACAAAACAATTTTTTCTTTATTATTTTACCTGCAAAATATGGCGAGATTTTTCTAAATATAACGTAAAGAACCAAGGGACCGAATACAAATGTTAAGCTCGTAATACGTAAAGAAAGAAATATGAATGCATTATAATCAAAATAAAAATAAATGAAAATAATGGTATATTTTCATATTCTCAAAAATTCAAATCTCATATTTTAACAATAATTCAATACGTATGTGTGTTTGTATGCAAAATTTTCTCAAGTATACCGATTCCCAAAGCACTATCTGGTGCGTTTTTGAGAAAGTCGGAAGTTTTTATAAATCGTTCACAGAATTGTATCAATTTTCCAAGTAATTGTTCGGTATCTAAACTATTTTTAACTATTCTGTGACGATAACAGATTTCTTAGCTTAAAGCTCAATTATATTATTTTTCACGTTCATCTTTTATCTATATAACAAAGTTTCGCCACACAGATTATGACACCTCGACAAGGAGTTCACAGTCACTTTACTATCAGTAATTTCATTTTTTTAATTATATTTGTTAATCTTAGAAAATCTTACAGTTAAAACATAGTGAATTTTATGTACAAATAATCTGTTAGAAAAGTTATATGAAATATCTGAAAAAGTCGCTACTTTACCCAGGCAATTAGGGAAATCAAGTTACATAACTAATGATTTAATATTCAAATGAAATTTGGCAATAGAGACAAGGGGCTGAGGATACATAATATGAACGATTGATCAAATGTTGTTCAATAATATATAAGATGAGTAGATCAGAAAAAGTTAGGAAAGTACCCTGCCAGGGCAGAGAATGGAATTTAAGACCCTAATGTCCGAGAGTTAGGGCAAACTGAGGTTTGAAACTGTCTGGGCGTATTGAGTTATTTCTTTGATCAAATTTTTAAAAAGATACTATTTGAAAGACTTAGATAATTAGGGGTCAAATTAGACAAGTACTTGGTCAAGCTTTAAAATTTTGAATTACCCTGTATCTGTGTATCCCACATTATGCTTTCTATCTGCCCTTCCTCTACCGTTCTGGCACTTTCTCTCCTCTTAAGTTTTACATACTTATTAAATTTAATGATTTTCAAATGTATCTCCTAGTTATTTTTTCTTATTGGTTCACAATTATTTTCTTTCATTTTCTGAAAGTAAATGGAGGATATGATAGGAAAAAAAATCTTTTTTTCTGTGGTGTGAAAATTATTTGAATAATTATTAAATTTAAAATAAAATTTTGTTATATTAAACAAGTCATACTTTATTTTAAGAAATATTGAAACATTTAATTTTTAATGCGAATTCCCTTGATTTATTTTCAAGGTTCGATACGTTTTGACATAATCTGTATGAAATTTAGATGATTCTGTTTATCAGATCATTCATGTTTTTATGAAGCATTTTTAATTTTTATTCTTTAAAATGTTTCAAGTATTCGCTATGATATTCATATCTGGACTGTTTCCAGGCCATGGAAGAGTTTTTATATTTTTTTCAACCGAAAATTTCGTCACAGATGAAACTTTATAGCACAGGGCTCCTTCATGCATGAATATGTAATCTCCATTTTGAAACAAGTCTTTAATTCTTGAATTAGTCTTTGTTCCTGCACTTTTGTATACTGATACTGGTCCATCACGCCTTCTATAATGTATAAATGCTCCGTTCCCTGAGAAAACACCATGCTTCTAACTATTACGTTAATAGGGTATTTAATCTTTTGTGTTATGCAATTTGGGAAAAATTCTTCACTGGTCCTTCTCCTGACTTATTGGCTGCTATCTCTCTGATAGCGTAAACAATGATTCATCAGAAAATTTCCCAAAAAGTTTTTATCCCGCATCTTCCTACTGTAGAATTTTTATATTCACATTTGAAATCCAAAGATCTTTTAATCCTATACAAATGTTTTCGGAATTTTTGCTTTTTTAGCGATTTTGTGCTCGGTGTGGTTATTTTCTTGGGTGATTCACTTTACCACATAGCTAGTTTTACAGGTGAAAGGTAATTTACTTTACCTATAATTATACAATAATCCTTTGGCAAATGAAAAAAAAAGCTACCAATTTGTATAAATTAATTAAAACAGAGAAAATATTTGTTTTAAGAATAAAATAATACTGATGTAAACTCAAGAAAATAAAGAAAATACTAGCACATCAAGTTGACGATTTTAAACCTCGTTTTGGGTGCCTCCAACCCCATTTGCTATGCTACACGTGCAATTTCCAACCTGTTCACCTTCTACCTTGAACTCTTATAATGCAAATGTTCAGTTCTGATTGGTCTCCCTGCGTGTGCAAGTGGTAGACTCCGCTGGTGTTTATTATATAGTTTTCCCATTTCATCGTTGACAATCGGAAAGTGAGTTACGTCTCCCGATCCTTAAACACCCCCCCCTTTTTTTAGTCCAAGTTTTCAATGTAATTTTAACTTGGATTTTTATTTCACTGACGATGGGATCATAGAAGCCTTGAAACGGCCATATGCATTACATAACATTATTATTTTTGTCCTACACACCTTGTTTTTCATTCTTTCTAAACCTTATCAAGCTTAATCGCCAATCGCCTGATTCGAGTTAACTACACGAACTATATGCACCTCATTACTCATCTAGAATTACTTTATCAATAATAATCTTAACATGTGTACTTAAAAATTATTAAAATTTTTATATACAGTAAAATTTGTTTTACTTATACAGTTGGCAAAAAAAGTATTTGTACACTTCATTTTTTTAAATTATAATGAAATTAAACAAAAGATTTAAGCAAAAAATACTGTAATACATTAATTTAATGCATTATAATATTATAGAAGCAGAAACAAAATTAAACGAATCGATTTTTTACATTATAATAAACAAATATACAAAATTATAATGCGAAAAAAGTATTTGTACACTATCTTAATGTAATATAATTAAGGAAAATTTAGTAAAATGATACAAATTAATATTTTGTGCGAATTCATTTAGCGTTTATGACTACTTCTAGATGGTATGACATAGATTCCACCAACTTTTTTGTAGTGTTCTGGTTAATGTTATTCCATGACACAATAAGAGCTTCTTTAAAACTGTTTTTTACTAATACATATTTTTTTTTCGGATTTTTGCATCCAATAGCATCTGCAAATTTTCTACTGGATTCAAGTCTAGAGATTTTAGAGGAATTACCAGTCGTCTTCGAGTATTGTCGTAAGCATGTGCTGGTGATCACAGCAGTATGCTTTGGTCATTATCCTGCAGAAAGTGAAAAGCTTCCTCTATGCATAATTTCTTGGCACAGTTTAATAAATTATGGCGCGACACATCACTGTATGTTAAACCTGTCCTTCCATTGTCAAAAAATTTTAAATGTCCTGCTCCGTTAGAAGCTATACACCCCAAAAGTATAATATTCCCCCCAACATGCTTGATAGTTTGAGGTATACGTTTTGGATCTAGAACAGTTTTATTTTTACGCCAATTTTTTCGAATGCTTGATGGTAAGAAAATTCCGAATTTTTCCTCATCAGAAAAAATTACTGTTTTCCAAAAATCCGATGATTTACTTCTGTATGCGAAAGCGAATACTATGCGTTTTCGCCTATTTGTTTCGTTGATGAATGGATTTTCCCTTGAGGTTCTTCCTTTTAAATCTGCATTGAGAAGAATATTTTTTATTGTTTGAGGTATTACTCTGATGCGAGAAGATGTCGCAAGGTCTCCAGCAAATTTTTGAACCGAACGCACAGGAATTTTTAAAGCTTTTTTAACAACATTCTCTTTTTCCCTCATTGTTAGTTTGCTAAGAAGTCCTGGTTTTCATTGAATTTCGATTCTTTTAATTTATTCATAGTTTCTCACTATACATCCAATAGTTGTAAATGGTAATTTAATAGCTTTTACAAATTCTTGTTGCGTATTTAAATTTTTATTATGCTCAATCATAGGATTTCATATATCTAGAGGTGCCTCTCTAGTATTAGGTTCTATATTCAATTACTTCAAGAGAAAATTAAATTAAATGTCAGACAAATATAATATGAACTTAAAAATTATTAACAGCTTCTGTAAAAGTAGTCCTTTGAACCATAAACACTATAAAACACAGTACATATCAGGATGGAGAAATGTACAAATACTTTTTTTGCAAGAAATTTTTAAACTTTTCCCATTAGAAAATTATTTTACATCTTTATCGAAATTTTCTGTTGTGTAATTTAAAACGCACGGTAAACAGACTGTATTAAAACTATTTTTGACAAAATATCTGTTTTTATTTAGTAAAAAATTAAAAATTTTAGAGTGTACAAATACTTTTTTTGCCAACTGTATATTGTAATTTCCCTGTCAGTTTTTATCTTGCAATAATAGATTCTTAAGTATGTAACTAAACAAAAACTTCTAAACACATTATCATTTAAATTATAATAATTTCCTATAAAAAGTTTATTTTAGTTTGCCCTAAAATACTTCTTCACCGGGTAACCCATCATCATTATATTTTTAGTTATTGTTGTTCATTAATGATAAAAAAATTTAAACGAATTTCTTAAATTTATACGAAAAAGAGAAGACATTGATAAATTTATACCAAGAAGAGAAAACAATAACGTATTTATCAAAACGCTACATTAAAAACTACATGTATATTCATCGAATAATGGTAAATTATATTCTTTAAAAAGAAAAAAAAATGTTAAACTATACACACATTGAACATTTAATTTTTAGTTCTTTAATCGTTTTACAAAATTTTTAAAGGAGAGATTTTAGAGGAGTTAATATCATTCAATTTACAAACTTTAAATGAATCGAAATATAGCACATTAATTTCTAATAATCTATTATGTTATCCAATATACAAAGTAGTCATAAAACACATCCCAGATATACCAGGTTGTCCCTAAAGTTCTGCACCATCAATGGTATGCAGATTTCGACGTGGATCGGACGACAGAGTAAGATGCGCTTGCGCTAAAAAGTGCCGCCAGGTGAACAGGTAGAGGTAATAGAATAGTGTGTATGCTCATTGAGAAGAATAGCGTCCGTAGTAGTAGTGTGAAATCGTGAAAGATGTGTGATTCAAAAACCGCGACACGTGCCGTGCTTCGTTTTCTATGGAAAAAAGGCCTAAGTGCGAAAGCGGCTAGCGAGGAAATCTGTGCAGTTGAAGGACCTGATATGATCAATCGATCGACAGCATCCCGGTGGTTCAAACGTTTTTCGTCTGGCGATTTGAGCCTGGAAGAGCAGCCTCGAAGTGGACGGCCAAAATTGGATGTTGGGACCGCTGTAGCAGCTGCTGTCATGGCCGAACCTCAAACCAGCACACGTGTGATAGCCCACAGGTTAGGGGTATCCAAAAATACAGTGCACCGGAGGCTCCTTGAACAGGACTTCAGTAATAAGCGACCGAGACAAAGTCCACATGAGCTGACACAACTGCAGGCCGAGAACAGAGTGAAACTCTGTCAAGAACTTTTGAAAAACCCAAGGGATGATCGGTTCTGGAAACGCATCGTTACTGGGGATGAGAAGTGGGTGTTTCTCCGCAATCCAGACAATCGCAAACAGTGGGCAAAACGAGGTCAAGATACCCAGGCCCAGGCGAAACAAGACAGATTCGGCAAAAAGGTCATGCTGTGTGTTTGGTGGAATATCCATGGCATTCTTCACTTCGAATTGGTTCCTGAGGGCCGTGCCGTCACAGGGGACCTCTATGCCGAACAACTGGAGCGTGTTCACGCTGTACTTGTGCAGAAATACCCCGCTCTGACAAACAGAAAGAGAGTATTGCTGCAACATGACAACGCACCAGCTCATCGCTCCAGAAAAGTGCAAGCGAAACTCGCGGAACTCGATTGCATGGAGGTTCTTCCGCATCCTGCTTATAGCCCTGATGTTGCCCCATCCGACTACGGTTTGTTTCGTTCCATGACGCACTTCCTCTGTGGTAAACAATTCAATGACTATGACGAGGTGAAACACGCTTGTCAACAGTTTTTCGATTCGAAACCTGCCTCATGGTATCATCACCAAATTGAACTTTTGGCACAACGATGGCTAGCTGTCCTGAATCACAATGGCCTGTATTTTGCTGAATAAAATACTTTGTGTTTCTGATACCATTGCTTTTTATTTCGACGCTTGTATGGTGCAGAACTTTAGGGACAACCTGGTATGTACGAACCCTAGCGGCCAAACTACTAAACCAATTTATAAGAAATTTTAGAGATACTTATTTGAAGGTATGCGCTCGTGATCGTGATGATTTTAAAGAATAGAATTCTTAAGGTTACTGCTAGAGCGGATTTTTTTTAATTTCCGAATGGCAACACCTTTTTTTATTTACAAATTTATCAATGCATTGAAAACCTATAAATAGCTTTGAAATGAAATATGTACAATAAATATTGCTGGCTTAAATCACTTGCAAAAAAGACCATTGCGAGGAACGAAGGAGTGATTAAAAGACATTTTTTTAATAGCCGATTCTATTTATTTATTTATTTATTTATTTATTTATTTATTTGTTTGTTTGTTTGTTTGCTTGTTTGTTTGTTTGTTTATTTATTTATTTATTATTTATTTATTTATTTATTTATTGGTTTTTTGAACTGAATAATATTGTAAGATTTGTTTTTAAAAAAATTTTTGGCATTGTTTTTCTGAACATATATTGAAAATAAAATGTAATAATTTGTTTTACAGTGCCGAATATTAAATTTTAAAGAAAATAATAAGGATTGAGAGACACGATATTACATGGGCAGTTTTTAGTTGTGCATTCATTCATACATCATATCATTCCAACGCCTTTTATGGTTTTCACGACATAAATGAATTTGCGAATGGAAAAATATGCGAAAAAATGCGAAAAATTTGCGAAACAAATGTGATGTTTTAGAAACTTTTGAATTTTCTTCACTGTAATCCTAACCGTGAGAGCTATATATTTTTTTATCCATCTGGAGGGCATAACTTAACGGCATACTTTCGATTGATAAAATAGTTAGGTCGCTAGGGGATATATATTTCGGGGAAGTTTTTTATGACGACCCTGTTTTAGTATGTATATAATCTGAAGCTAAAGTTAGAAGATATTTTTATTGTGAAATATACCAATGACAATATCTTCAATTAAACCGCTTTATTTACCCAAACAATTATTTTCATTTTAGAATAATTTTTGTTAAATAAAAAACTATAAAAACATAAAACATTTAGTATTGCTTTTGGGAACTAAGAACTCGTAAAAAACGGATAAAAGCCAACTTTCAACGTTTAATATCTTAACATGCTTTTAAGACGTAACTTTAGTCAGAATGAAAGTACGTTCTTTCATGTCATGCATTTAAAAAATTGCAAGATGCAGAATTAGCCTTTACAGAGGAATGAAAACATTCAGATAATTGATGATAAGAAAATCAGCATAATAGATTGCGCGCATAGTTGCAAAATAAATTTTGCAATTGGAATGAAAATTTTGGTGACTACTTATACTGCTGACTATAATAATTACCCCAAATTTGACGTCATGGCAGGAGTACTGGGACACATCAACACAAAGCAGGTATGCACACGAACTCATTCCAAAAGTTCCCCTACATCTTTATAACCTTTCGCCGTACACAGCCAGCTTTCTGACGGGCCATGGCCCTTTTATGGTCTACCTAGAGAAATTTAAATGCGCCTCTTCAGACTTATGTGAGTGCGGTGAAGTGGGCACGGCAAGCCATGACTATTTTCATTGCCTTCTTACGAGGCGCTGGAATTAAAAACGTCTGGCAATTACACCAGAAGGCTTGCTCCATAATGTACTTACATGCACCTTCCTACTACACTGATTTCACTGATTCTTTGTTATAAAAAGCAAATAGGCTTCTGGAAAAAACCACTTCTACAGTGCGGCATGAACTATCATCACATATTCGTGTAAGCGACAACGAACGTGTTAACAAACTAAAACACATCCATAACCACCTATTCAAAATCTCAATTCTAACAACGTAGCCTGGGCATGCAACAGTTTCTGCTGCTCCTTCTCAATGATACAAGTGTCCCACATACATCCGCCCATTGTAACGTAGGGGATCTGTTCCCCGGCGGGATGTTTACGATTTTGTTATTTTCTATTGTTATGTGATTCCTGTTTGTTTTTATTTTATCCTACCTGCCCTCTGTCTCGTTAGGTTCTTTTGCTGCTGGCAGGTGCGACCCTGTTGCAAGTTTTTGTATCAATACGTCTACTGTCGCGATTCTGATGGTTTTAGTTTTAGATGATTTTTGTATTTTTTAAGACCTTAATAAAGGCGACCGGAGGGACATTATGCTCTACAGACCTGGTTTCTTTGTCTGAGCTGTCCATCTTAGGCAAACGATAAAATGAATATTTTTTTAAACTTTTTTTTTATATTTTTGATAACATTTGTATTCAACTAATGCAAAGTTTCGGAAATTTTAACAATATAATCATATGAAAAAATATTTTTCTGAACAATAAAAAAGGAAATTTTTGGTTCAGTTTTTGCAGACTATCATGAAACATATGTTTTGAAAATTTTAGAATAAAATATTCAGATGTTTTTCAGATATCAGGCTTGTTATGTGCAAAAACATCATTTAGAGAAAAAATACTTTAAAGATTCGGAAGTGACGTTTCAGCCATTGAGCGGATTTATTTCTTTAACCCCTTGCGGCGCGGTGGTATATCTATGAAACCACTTAATTTTAAATCCCAAACGCCACATTGGCACCGGAATTTTGTTTAAAGAAATTTCGGTTTTTTGAATGTGTGAAATGTAGCTGTTTCTTATTTACAAATAAAGTTGTTTTCAAATTTCCGGTGCCAGAGATTAATTTCAACATTTAAGCAATGAATTTGCTCTGCGCCGCAAAGAGTTAAATAGTACAAAATTTACAATAAAAGTTTATTGGTGAGAATAATAAATTACGATTGGAATATGGATACCTGTACGAGGTACCTGCAAATCACGGTTGGCAAAAACACATTGCCTTTTGGATTTACGGCGAAATCAGGGAATTAATTAATACTCATCGAATATAAAAAAAAAGCCTAACTGCATAACCAATTAAAGTCGGTATTATTTATCACTTTAAATATTAAAGCATTTTACACCAATTTATCTAAGAGTAATTTTTGTTTGATATTATAACACAGTGTTTAAGTCATGAAATAAAGATAACGTCTTTGTTTAAAAATACTGGTAAATAACGTAAATATAAGTTAAAACTATGCTGGTACCATATGGTTCCGCTATACTTTAATAGATTAATAACTGTATCAAAATGTTCGTGTATTTTTACATTGGCTACAAATATTTGTGCATACCACATTATGTACTTAGTGTCTAAGTCAGATAAAAATTGTGAAATTTAACATAAATTACAATTTTCGTAAATATTTTGAGATAAGATTTCGAAATAAAAACTAAATTTTATTACTCAACGTAAAAGAAATATCATTGTCAATTGTTCAAGCCCAGTTTATAACAAAAATAAATTAAAAACATCGTCATTCCAAATATGTCTAAAATTAAACATGATTTTATAAAAATGTTAAATGAGTATTTTAAATTTCCTTTTATTCAGTGTGTGTGTCGTGTCAGCAGTATGTTTGAGCGAACATTTGATCAATACATATTGAATTATTTATTAAATATTGCAAATTACTTATGTGATTAATGTGATACACATTATTTTGTCCTACCTAAAAAAGGTTTTAACCCCTGGAGGGGTGATAGGATATATTTTATCACACCTTATTCAATCGAGATTCTCACTGGAAACTTTTAACGAAATTTTATAGTTTTATCTTTGGCAGTAAAATGCTGATAAATTGCCTTTTCCTATTTTAAAACAAAATTTATCGATTTTTCCGGTGAAAATTCAATATTACAAAGGCATTATTGCTTCCCCCTCAAAGGTATAAGCTATATTTTCTGCTCTAATGGGAATTTTATAGAAACAGTCACAGAAAATGCTCAGCTATAATAAGAATTTAACATCTAAAAAAAATTAAATTTTCGAAAATTTTAAAGCTTTAAGAGTTCTGTGGTCCGTTAAAAGTTTATAGATGAAAAATATTTCTGTACATTATTATTATCAGTTAAATGACATTTTAAAAATTCTTTTCAAACAATTAATATTTTGAAGCTTCTCACATCCGACACAGCATCTCTCACCAACATTATCTATCTTTGGATTCATTTAATATATAAACATTGGTGGGTTTCATTGACATATCATCTTTTGTTTATTTGTTCTACGAAGTTTAAATAAAGTGTTTGTCTCTTTAAAGTATCCGAATTTGGGATTTAAGTGAATTTACGGAAGGTTTAGTTTTATGCGATTAATTAAGAATATTAATGAGATACTTTATGATAATTTCGAGATTTTCATTTTTAGAATGGGATTTTTATGTCACTATTTCAAATACCGTATTTACTCGTGTATACCGCGCATGCATGTGTAATGCGCATGCGTGTGTAATGCGCACCCCATACTTTAGAAGGAAAAATGGCGATTTTTTGTAGATCAGTATACAGCACGCACTATAAATTTGATATGCAAATAAATGAATGACCAAAGGAATTTAAGCAAAAAAAAAAAAAAAAAAAAAAAAAATCATTGCGTTAGGTCAGAAAACAAGGCAAAATTACATTTTTAGCACTTTCCAACAAAGTTGAAAAGTGCTTATGCATTCGGTTTGTCTGTCCGTCTGTCCGTCTGTCCGTCTGGTTAGCACTTTCCAACTAAGTTGAAAAGTGCTTATGCATTCGGTTTGTCTGTCCGTCTGTCCGTCTGTCCGCGCTCTAACTCCCGTAAATATACTCGGATTGCTATGAAATTTTTATACGTTATTGAGGTTTACCCTAGCACGAACCCTATTGAAAATGAAGTATCTACCATGATTAGTTTATCTACAGAGAGAATCAAAAGTTTCACATTACATTACGGCCTATGGGGAAAAATCGCTAATATACTCAGATTGCCATGAAATTTTAGGACGTTATTGACGTTTACCCTGGCACAAGTCCTATTGAAAATGAAGTTTCTACCATGATTAGTTTATCTACAGGGCGAATCAAAATTTTCCCATTACATTACGGCCTATGGGGAAAAATCGTTAATATACTCGGATTGCGGTGAAATTGTAGGACGTTATTGAGGTTCACCCTAGCACGAACCCTACTGAAAATGAAGTATCTACCGTGATTAGTTTATCTACAGAGAGATTCAAAAGTTTCCCATTACATTACGGCCTATGGGGAAAAATCGTTAATATACTCAGATTGCCATGAAATTTTAGGATGTTATTGACGTTTACCCTAGCACAAGTCCTATCGAAAATTTAGTTTCTACCATGATTAGTTTATCTACAGGGCGAATCAAAATTTTCCTATTACATTACGGCCTATGGGGAAAAATCGTTTCAAAGGAATTTTAAGGATGTTATACCCTGTCAAAGGTATTAAAATATGCATTCTATAAAATATAAGGTACAAATGTAGCTATTATTCATTTACAGGTCCACACAAAAGAATTCCATTAGATATAATGGTAAAAGGGGAATTGTGTCTGACATTTTAAAAATATATTGAGATTTTTAGCACTTTCCAACAAAGTTGAAAAGTGCTTATGCATTCGGTTTGTCTGTCCGTCTGTCCGTCTGGCCGTCTGTCCGCGCTCTAACTCCCGTAAATATACTCGGATTGCTATGAAATTTTTATACGTTATTGAGGTTTACCTTAGCACGAACTCTATTGAAAATGAAGTATCTACCATGATTAGTTTATCTACAGAGAGAATCAAAAGTTTCACATTACATTACGGCCTATGGGGAAAAATCGCAAATATACTCAGATTGCCATGAAATTTTAGGACGTTATTGACGTTTACCCTGGCACAAGTCCTATTGAAAATGAAGTTTCTATCATGATTAGTTTATCTACAGGGCGAATCAAAATTTTCCCATTACATTACGGCCTATGGGGAAAAATCGTTAATATACTCGGATTGCGGTGAAATTGTAGGACGTTATTGAGGTTCACCCTAGCACGAACCCTACTGAAAATGAAGTATCTACCGTGATTAGTTTATCTACAGAGAGATTCAAAAGTTTCCCATTACATTACGGCCTATGGGGAAAAATCGTTAATATACTCAGATTGCCATGAAATTTTAGGATGTTATTGACGTTTACCCTAGCACAAGTCCTATCGAAAATTTAGTTTCTACCATGATTAGTTTATCTACAGGGCGAATCAAAATTTTCCTATTACATTACGGCCTATGGGGAAAAATCGTTTCAAAGGAATTTTAAGGATGTTATACCCTGTCAAAGGTATTAAAATATGCATTCTATAAAATATAAGGTACAAATGTAGCTATTATTCATTTACAGGTCCACACAAAAGAATTCCATTAGATATAATGGTAAAAGGGGAATTGTGTCTGACATTTTAAAAATATATTGAGATTTTTAGCACTTTCCAACAAAGTTGAAAAGTGCTTATGCATTCGGTTTGTCTGTCCGTCTGTCCGTCTGGCCGTCTGTCCGCGCTCTAACTCCCGTAAATATACTCGGATTGCTATGAAATTTTTATACGTTATTGAGGTTTACCTTAGCACGAACCCTATTGAAAATGAAGTATCTACCATGATTAGTTTATCTACAGAGAGAATCAAAAGTTTCACATTACATTACGGCCTATGGGGAAAAATCGCTAATATACTCAGATTGCCATGAAATTTTAGGACGTTATTGACGTTTACCCTGGCACAAGTCCTATTGAAAATGAAGTTTCTACCATGATTAGTTTATCTACAGGGCGAATCAAAAGTTCCCATTACATTACGGCTTATGGGGAAAAATCGTTAATATACTCGGATTGCGATGAAATTTTAGGACGTTATTGAGGTTTACCCTAGCACGAACCCTACTGAAAATGAAGTATCTACCGTGATTAGTTTATCTACAGAGAGATTCAAAAGTTTCCCATTACATTACGGCCTGTGGGGAAAAATCGTTAATATACTCAGATTGCCATGAAATTTTAGGATGTTATTGACGTTTACCCTAGCACAAGTCCTATCGAAAATTTAGTTTCTACCATGATTAGTTTATCTACAGGGCGAATCAAAATTTTCCTATTACATTACGGCCAATGGGGAAAAAATCGTTTCAAAGGAATTTTAAGGATGTTATACCCTGTCAAAGGTATTAAAATATGCATTCTATAAAATATAAGGTGCAAATGTAGCTATTATTCATTTACAGGTCCACACAAAAGAATTCCATTAGATATAATGGTAAAAGGGGGAATTGTGTGTGACATTTTAAAAATATATTGAGCTTTTTCATATATAATAAAACTGATATATGTCACTGAAGCTTAATATAAGTTATACGCTACTGTCTTGCATAATATGAAGTACATAGCATTTACAGGGCCATACAAAAGATTTCAAATAGTATATTCTTTCCGAAGTACCGTATATGTGTCCGATGATGGCTGATGGAGGGATGAAATGCATTTTAATTATGATATTAGCGTTTGTATTTCGCTAAATATATGCGCATTACATGGTGTGTATAACTGTTATAGTTGATATACAGGGCTACCCAAAAGAGCTCACCAACGTTACTGAATATGAGCGTAAATTATTTAAACGTGGTTCTTAAATAATCTATGCATTTTTACGCTGAGCTGCATTCAATTTACTGAGAAATGTTTGCAGAATATAGATAAAGGGATATACAGGGCCACGCAAAGAATTCGGTACATGGACGCCTATGAATGATAATTTGTGAGAATGTGATTTCAGTTGTTTTAAAAGTGTTTTAGTTTACAATAAATTTTAGCCTAATGCTGACGTGTAATAAAGGTATAATGTAAACTACAGGGCTGAACAAAAGTATTCAAGTATGTTTCCATCTAATAGTATGAATTGCTGAAAAAGAAATTTCAAGCTACTAGGTATTTTCTTGCTGAGCTAAATTTTCCCATTATATGAACTGACATATGAAATACAGGGCTGTTCTAATGTACTGGAATACATATTTGGGTACATTTGGCTATACACTATTATTTCCCTAAGTAACAAAGTTTTGTTAAAGATTTCATTAAGTGTTGGAAAGTGCTTCATAATCTATGCTTAATACATGATTTTTCTTACTTGTTAGAATTCAAGTAGGAAGTACATGGCGCGGGATAATAGTGAGTGACGGCGATGATAATTGTTTATTACTGTTTAAATAACGTTACTAGCATTTTTATATAAAAAATACAAGGAGTGAAATAAAAATGAGGCAATACATTTATTAAATAAGACATTCCTATTTTTAATGGCTTCTTTGAATACATTCTAAAATCCATATGTATATCGTGTGATTACTTCAAGCAGTAAAAAAATATTCCGTGTATAACGCGCTCCTACCAGTTTTGCCGTAAGTTTTTCAAAAAAAAGTGCGCTTTATACACGAGTAAATATGGTAGTAATTTTAATTAATTAAAACTTTTAACGAGGGGAATTAAGAATTTTTTATTGAACCGGTGGAAGACATTAGATTAATCGGAATTATCTAAAATATTAATTCAAATAATAATAATAAATATTATGTGGAAATGCAGGTATAGCAAATCTTAGACATGTACAATGATAAACCTCTATAAAACCTTCAAGTAAAACCTTCATATTACTTCTGTGAGAAACTGTTTTCATTTTCCTTCAAAATATATCAAGCGATTTCACAAAAATCTTCTAAGTCATTAAACGTAATTTAAAGGTGATAATTTACCCATAAAAACCTGTATGAAAATATTTTAAAAAGCTGTATACTTCTCTTAAAGAAACGTTTAGTTTTTATTTTCCTTCTAAATACCTGAAAAGACCTTCAAAATGCTACAAAAACTTAATATATTTAAAGTTTTTTTGCTGATTTTCTTACCTGGGTATTCAGGGAGCAGATACATTTTTACGCCATTTTGCCTGACATGGTAATCCAGTTGTTGTTTGTTTTTTATCTATATAATAAAAGCCTGAGTCGTTGACTGTCTTTAACAATTCCGGGCTGGTCGCTTCAATTTTTATATGCCAAACTACCATTTCGGTTCTTTTATGTCAGTTGAGCGCAGATGATAAATTTCCAAACATTATTCCACCGCCATACTTTCATTTAAAACGTAAACTTATCACTCATTTAATTAAAAATACATAACTTTCATTTAAAACATATAAATTTAAAATATGCTTCTTTCATTCACATCATTTAAGATACGGGCCATTTTCACCATTCGCTTACATTTCATGGTAACGGATTTGACAAGTAACGGATTTGACATTTCAAATAAAACAAAAAAAAACTATTAAAATGAACTAGCTTGTAACTTAGATAATTGTTTACATACCTTCTAAAACTATTTAGTGAAATTACTTAGCGGCTTACATTTCATCGCTTACATTTCATGGTAACGGACTTGACATTTCCAATAAAACTATTAGAAATGAACGAGCTTGTATAATTTCTAACTTAGATAATAATACACACACATTCTGAAACTATTTAGTAAACAATATTTAATTACAAAAGTGGAAAAATCGTTATTTTAATATTAAAATTTACGGTAACAGACATGACATTGAAAAAAATACCAACCTTGATAAAAACTTATTCTTGCCACTATTACATTGCTTCACAATTGAAGAGTAAAAAACGGCAAGTAGTAGTTGCGTGAATAGTTTAACTATATCGCCGAATATTTGCTGCTAACTTTAGGCAGCATTCTTAACCTATTTTGACTAAAATAATCACAAGGCAAGGGACTAGGCAAAAAGTGAGGTGCAAAAGATTTCTGGTAATTTCTTAAAGAAAATATCTTTTGTAATATTTTTTTTCATTAATGTAGTACACTAACAATTCATATTTAGCATAATTAAACCTCTTTATTTAAAAATGCTATCTGAAAAAAAAAAAACAGTTAAAAACATGAAACTTGGAATGGGACAGGAATTTTTGCTTAGAATCAAAATTTTAAAGATTTATATCTCAAAAATTTTTATAGGTTTTTTTAATTTTTTATTTTAGAAATGTTCAACATAGTCTTCTTCAGCTAATGCATAGCTCAAATCAAACTTTAAATATTAATTTATGTTTGAATTTTCTTCTTTTTACTCCAGGACATCATATGTAAGTGAAATTTAAAAATGGTCCATACAATAAATAAATAAATGTATTTTTCCAGCATAGGTTCTTGGTGACAAAAATAAAATATCATCATATTTTCCGGAAATTTATATTGTATTTTATATTCATAAGCAATTTTTTTCATATGTATACAATTTATATACTTTAGTGAGATCGTTAATGTATTTTCATATAGAAACAGAGGTACTGTTTAAAAAAACAGTTATTGAATATGTATGTTTATTTATGTACGTGTATATATATGTTTATGTGTATATAAATACATAGAAACATAAATAAATGTTTACCAGATTGGTTTTCATAGCATTTTGCATATCTTGGCAATTATTTCACTTTCTGTAGGTCAAATTGTACAAAGCTTTTTTAAATAAAAGAAAACGAAAAGAAAAAAAAACAGAAAGTTCATTTCTTGAACAATCTACTTCGCCAAGGCGACTTTTTTTTGGCACGATACATATACACACATATATATGCTTATATGCTTATATATATATATATATATATACTTTTATAAATATAACCAAAGTAATTCAGATATTACCATACAATAAACCAATGAAGCCAGTATTTTTACAATCATCCTATTAAAATCATTTGAAGTTTGAAGTGATATAGAAGGCAGATTACCAAATTTAGGAAAGGTAAATAGATAAATGGACAGTAGAACGCTTTTTTATGAAGCTACTCATCAGGGGTGCATGGTTTAATAAAAAAGCAAAAACATCCAACCAGTCTCTGTTATAGATCGTGCTAAAAGCTAAGAAATTCGACCCATAATGAACCCGACTGGTCGAACTTCATTTAATGTTACAAATTAGGAAAAAAAGAATTCACTGAAAAAGAACAATATTAAATTATAACAATAATAAAATGTTTAATAAATATATATGTATATATATATACTAAAATATTTACCAAACCTATATCTAGAATGATCTATAATTCAACTGAATTATTTCAGTTAAGAGCTAAGGCAGATTTAATTTACATGTGACTCAGTAACAGGTTAAAGGTTACAGTTATAACAAGTAATGTAGATGATAAAATTAAAATTATAACAATAATTATATTAAAAATTAGTAGATCAATATTATATAATAATACTCATTCTACAATTAGAAAAAATAATTGCTACTGTTAAAGGTATTACATTTTTGAACAATTATTAATATTACTGTATTAATTTTTTAACTAAAAAAATAAAATGTTACTTCTACTTGAAATACACAAAAAATGTTTAAGTGCTATATATATATACATGTATTTATGTAAGTGTATATTTGTATATGTATGTATATATATAACTGGGTCTTATGTATGTATGCTATACATATGAATGTATATGTGGATACATAAAGTGGAATGTTTTAAGATCGCACCATCAATGTAATCTTTTATTTCTTTTTCAAATAATAAAAATAATTTAAAAATATGTGTGTAACTAGTAAGGTATGTAACCAGTCGCCAAAATATTGTAAAAAACATAGCGCCAAATCCGGTACTTATATGATATCAGTGCCAAATATTTCCCTTAACATATTTTGTTTATGTTTTAAGACATTTTGGCACATATGTCATATGTGCACTGCATTCGCACAATTTTCTTTTCTGTCGCCAATTTGAAGAAAACTTCATTTTCAAATACCAATTACATATATTTTATAGATATTTTCTATTATTTTAAAAAGAAAATAATAAGAAATAAAAAAAAGTTACGATAACTATAAAATAAATCAATTTATATAAATTTTTGAAAAGAAAATAAAAATAAATAAACAGTTTATTGATAAAAAAATAGCAGGGTTAAATTGTGAGGCATAAAATTGTGATTAAAATGTGAGGCATTGTATGACATCTGTCATATGCGATGTATATGAGATTAATGCTGATATCTGTTATTTTATATTTTATAATGACATTTTTTTTTTGTTCTACATAGTCGATGTGTAAAATACGTTTATTTATTTTTATCACCTTTTTCAAATAGCAGAAAACAATTTTAAAATATGTGTGTAACTGAAATTGAAAAATGAAGTTTTTGCCAAATTGTTATAAAAAAAATCGCGCCAAAACACGGTGCGTATAGGATATCTGTGCCAAATATTTCATTTAAACACCATTGTTTCTGATTTCTATTCAATTAAATATATATTTTAGGATAACTTCAATTGAATCGAGGTTGGCAACTTACTAGGCGGCGTGTGCGGTTTACTAGGCGGCAACATGAACGGTAAAAAATACTAAACCATAAAGATACTAATTCGAAAAACAAATTCCTTAACAATGAATGGACTTGCACAATATTCATATAACTTCATAGCATATAAATTAACGTCGCTAACATTTGTTTACAGATTGTTTACCTAGAAAGGGTTCTATTTTCCTTAGTTATGATACTATATTATCAAATATATGAACACGGAAATCAAATTAATAAATACAAAAGTATATATATTTTTTATTTAGAAAAAAGCGTGATTTTTAAAAGTTAAATAAACTTTTAAATACTTAAAAATAACATCAAAGTAAAAGTATGTTCGTAAAGTACGTTTAATTTCGATAACTTGTGAACAAATCTTAGAATCTTTGAAATTCCACTCATTTTTTCAGCTTATTTGACAAAAGATGCGTAATACATAACAAAAAATGTACAAATATTATCAAGATCGCAATGAATTCTAGATTTCTTTATGAGAATATTTGAATTTAGGAAAGGATTGACTAAATAAATAAATTTAAGAATGAAAGTAACACGATCCATTGCTTATAATCCAATGCCGGCAGCATAAAAACCTAAGGTATCCAGCAGAAGAAAAAAAACTTTATCTTATGGAAGAATAGAAATAGGGAAATCTAATAATCTACGTCTGCCGGATGTGAAGTGGTGCACAAGTCAAAATTTAATACCACTAGTGATTGTTTCGTAGGTTTATCATTTTGTTTTTCTACCTCCGGATTTCCATCTCTTCATACCTTTAATTATAGGATAAACACAATAAAAAACCTACGAGGCAAACACAAGAGGTATTAAACTTTGCCTGATGTATAACTTCACTTCCGACAAACATGGTTCATTCGGTACCCTATTTCTACTCTTCTATAAAATTTTCTATTAATAGTTTTTTTTCTTGTGTTCAACACTTTAAATTTGTGCTGTCGGGTTTTGGACTATTAGCATACATCGAGATCAAACTGGTCTCGATGACCAGTTTGGCCAGTCTCCAGAGGTGTCTAGTTCATTAATAAGCTTTACATTCATATAAAATATATATATATGTAAATTGTTTGATTCTATAGAAACCAATTATTATTTTTTTAATTTGTTGTTCTTTTCTTTTCGAAATAGTAGAAAATTGTTAAAAACAAGTTGGTAGTGTGATTGCAGATCGCACAGGGGGTTTCGTCTAATATTACATCCAGAATACTTTATAATTAAATTAGCAAACGAAAGTTTTCAATAAAAAATTAATCATTCCTTGCATAAATGGCACCACCATTATATTCATCCAGCCAAATTTTTTCAGAGTAAAAATTTATTAGCCGCACTTGGCAACCATTTTGGTCTGTCTTAAATGCATGTTAAGCTTGGTATCATATTACTATTCATAATTTGGGGAAAATACCACATCTTTTTTTTTGGGGGGGGGGGGGAACGAGCCTTTTTATTTATTTATTTAATTATTTATTATTTTTTTTTTTAGTAAAAAATGTTTCAATGTGGGTATTGTGTTGACTTTTATATACTACTGGAATGGACTTTTTTATGTTCTAGGATTTTTTTTTTAAGGATATAGAACTCTTCACGGCACAGATGTTATAAACGCATCACATTGGCACGATTTTGTTCGCACGCCGATTTAGCAAAAATTCGTTTCAAATACCAGTTATAAATATATTTTTTACTTTTTTCTATCAATTTAAAAAGGAAATATTAATAAATAAAAAAGTGTAATTAATAACTAAAAAAAACCAATTCATAGTTTTTAAAAAGTAAATAATCAGTTTATTAATAAATAAACAACAATAGCCGGATAATCATGAGAGGTATATATTAAAATCATCTTTTTTTTTCAATCAAGCAAATGTGGTATGTATATGACATCTGTGCCCTCTTTCCTTATTAAAAATTCCTGATTATCCGCCATAATAAAAAAAAATTATAAGAAGCTAAAAAGGTTTTTTGGCGCTATTTTAGATTCCTTCGTCAATTGCAACAACCGGAACAGAGTATTGAAATCTTCCCCATAATTTAATTTACTTGCTCAATTCTTTGTCAAATTGAAAAATTCTGCAAGACAAATCAAGTACTCTGCATATTTAAACTAGTTTGGCGTAGGTAATAAATTGCTAAACATTATGTCCGTGGCATTTTTTCGTATTTCAATAATTTCATTATATAAAATATAATCCTTTCCTCATTTCATTTATAAAGCATAACTTTAATTTTAGACTGAAACGTTTAAAATTCACGAGAATTATTTATTTATTTTTTAAGCAGAAAGAACGGAAAAAAGAAAATTAAAAATATTGCAGAAAAAATCAAAATCTAAATAAACCCATTTTTTACTCGATGATTCGTAAATTTACTCACTAAATCCTGCCAAAGGAGTTTTATTGAATAAGTAGTGAGATGCGTTTCATTCGGGCGTTGCCATTAAACAAATAACAAATATTCGCAATTTCTGTGCCAAATGCAATAGGGTACTATATATATGCAGATAGGTTTTGCATAAGTTTGTCTAGTCATTTCAAATTTTATGAAAATCTGATGTATAGTTTAATTACAGGGACAATCAAATGTATTCTATTGCATTACGGTGAATAGGAAAAAATAAATTCAAGCACAATTTAATGATGTTACACTCTTTCGAATATAATAGAATTGACACCAATTTAAGAAACATATACTAAAATATACATTCTGTACAATCTCTGACGCGATGAATATTTATTATTTACAGACAGACGATGAATATTTATTATTTACATTTACAGACCCACTCAAAAATATTCCACTACATAATGGCAGACGAAGAAAATTGTTTGGGGCATTTATTAAACTATTTCACATTTTATGAAATTGATATACGTTGCTGAGATTTAATGCAAGTTACTTCTTGTACAATAGAAAGTAGATAGTATTTACAGGAACACACAAAGGATTTCGACCACTATACTGTATCTGAAATACTATATACTACAGCAGCAAGAACTAACTGTTTTTGATACATAGTTACAGTAGGAACGCACCTCATTTGCTAAGCTTCTCCTTCAATTTCCAACTTGTTTACTGCATTTTGCATAATATTTAACTTCATACAAATAGCAATTAAAAATTTTCAAACAACATAAATATTTATGAAAATAAAAAAATACGTAGAAAGTTTCAGAAGTTACATGCTTCAAATTGATTATGGTGTTATGCAAGGGATATTCTAAAATTCTGATAAACTGCATATTACATAATTTTTTAAACAAAAAAGTACATTTCTCCTGGGGCGATCTGCCGCCCCACGAACCATCCGTGGTCTTATGATATTTACATTCGTAATTTTTTAGAAGTTGTGCGAATAGTTGGAATACATCTTAGATTTCATTTTACCCTAAGATTTTTAAGAATGAGCAACAATTTGGAAAGGCCTTTTATATTATTTTAATTAGCAGGTATTTATTTATCTACTTTCATCAAATATCTGAATTTGATGTACTAGTGACTTTCCAAAATGTAAAGGAGTTATCTAATTTAGAATTCTCTCTCTATATATATCTACAATTTTTGTTTCCCCAAAACTTTTTATTACTGTTCTAATTATATCTAAGATCTTATCTAAATATAAATCCTAATGCATTTGATAACATTACTTTACTAAAATCAGCCAAGAATAGGGATGTTTGGAGATTTATAAACCTAATTGGTTATAATTTATCATCGAGTCGAGTGCTATTTGACTAAATAGAAAAAATTATTTTTGAACGACATTATTGCGACAATCTTGTTACTTTTTTTAGCTTTTAAGAACGAGCATTATTGTTTCCTGCTAATTATGATTTAACACCGATATCTATGCGGTACATAATATTGACATATATATATATATATATATATATATATATATATATATATATATATATATATATATATATATAATTTTGACATTTAATTATATTCGTTACACTTGCTTTACAACAGTTTTTTTTAATTATAATTTTACATAGAAAGAAAATCTTTCTTATAATTGTGCGCAGACGATAAATGCTAAAACATTCATAACAAATTTCTTTAAATAAATAACAATTAATATCATAATCCAAAATCATTTTTTAATATCAAAGCATATAAATTTTATTTTCAATATATGATGTCTTTTTTTTTTTTTTTTTTTTTTTTTTTTTTTTTTTTTTTTTTTTGTCTTTGTACCAGTAATTTCTTCGTTTTACCGTGTTTTTTCTTTTATACTTGAATGTATGAATATACATTAAGCATGTTTATTATATTCTTTGGATCATTTGTTATTGCTAGGCAACAAATAAAAGAAAAAAATAATGAAATATGTACATTTTAAAAAAGAAAATTTCTAAAACAAAATTTTTTATGCTACTGAAGCACATGTATAAAAAATCACCAAAATATATTAAAATAATTTTAAAAATCTGATAAATGTATAGACAAAATTTCAAAATAATAGGAATAATTTAAGACCCGTACAGGGAAATTTCAGTATCTATAATTTAACTCCTTAATCAAATGAGCCACTTTCTTTCTACGAATGAAAATTTGATAAATAATCTTAATTGCCATAGGAAAAATAAAATGTTCTGCATTTTTCGAACGAATGAAACAAATATAACAAAAAACTATGCAGCTAATATTGTGTACCTCTTGAAAGCGCTTACTTTATTTCAAGGAAATCGGATGCTTTTTACGGCAGTAATCGAAGAACAGACAGACGGATAGACAGATAAACAGAAAGATGGAAAAAACCAAAAGATTCCGTGTCTCTCTAGTAAGCCTTTACTGACATTTCGACAATAATGTTAATATATATAATGTATATACAGGGTGTCCAGCAAATAACACCCTAATTTCAAAATTAAATTTCTCAAACAAAGATCGATAGTAATATGCGGTAAACTGTTTTTTCATTAGGTAAACTGTGAAAATCTTATACAGAAATTTTAAACAGTGAAAATTTTGAAAAAATTGCGTTCTGATTGCATAGAATGCTTTTATTTGACATTTTTCTTGTTTTAGATTGCCTGCAGAGAAATAATTTTTTAGCTTACAATGCAATATTTTAAAGATTTTTCGAAGTAAATTTTTCGAATTTCGAAATTTCAAAAAATTAATTAAAAAAAACTATGAAATATGGCACTTTAAGCCGAAAAACACATTCTCTGGCAGCAATCTCAAGCAAAAAAAATGTCAAATCAAAGCATTCTTTGCAATCAGAACACAATCTTTTCAAAATATTTACCGTTCGAAACTTCTGTATAAGAATTTTACAGCTTACCTGATAAACAAACCGTTTACTGCATAATTCTATTGATCTTTGTTTTTGAGAAATTTAATTTTGAAATCAGAGTGTTAATTGCTGGACATATATATATATATATATATATATATATATATATATATATATATATATATATATATATATATATATATATATATATATATATATATATATATATATATATATATATATATAAGATATATATATATATATGTAATTATACGATGACGATGTTCTATAATAATGTATAAGATTTAGTGGAATACCATCTTATAAAACCTAGAATGAAAATCCAACACTAGCCCCCCCTCTTTTCGCGTCAGTCATTTTAAAATCCAATTAGGATTAACTTTGAGGCTGCGTGTCAGAAATCATCACCGCTGATTGGTGTATGAGGAGTGGCCTTCCGATAGGAACTATATCATGTCTCGCAAATAGACTAACCTACTAACATCTCAGCGCATTGTCACAGATCAGGTGATGTTAATAAAAAATAAAATTAAAATCCCGAGAATATTCTAAAAAGGAGAAAGATTACGAAATCGCTTCCTGCACTTTTTGAGAAACAAGCAATAGATTATTAAAAAGTTAAATAAAATAAAAGGAAAAAGGACTTTAGCTGTTAAAATATTAATACATTACGAAACTAAGATTAAAAATATGTTCCACAAATTTAGAATTGAAAGTTGAGAGATAACAAAATGGCGCAAATTTTTTTATTTTATTACAAATCCCCTCTCCCAAAAAGACGGCTGAAAATGTAGGTCTGAGACCTGCAAGTTCACGGAAAGGGAGATGATGTAGACTTAGATCACGAAGTTGTTGATAGAAGTAATAATAATTAGAGACTAAAAAAAAAAAGAAAATTAAATTAATTTTTTTATAAATATGGAATTCAAATTTAGGAACCCTAATTTGATGCGTGGAATAACTCTAAATTTACATACATTAAAATCGGCATCAATAAAAATAAAAGATATGATCTTTTTTAACCGCACACATCAGAAAGTAATTTGAAAATATAAGCAACAAATCTTAATATATTAACATGAAAAAAAAATAAAAAACAATAATGTTGAATTCATTCTTGACAATGATAAACCTAAATATGAAGAAATTCACTAGAAAGTTCTAGAAATCAATGTTGAGAGTTTGTTTTAAAAAATCCTTTAAGAGTCATATTTGGAGTGGTATAGTCCTTTACCTCTTTTCAAGGATATCTAATTATATCGTTATTAATTGTCCAAATTCAATATAATAACACATTTTATAATATAGTAATAATAAATTTTAACAATGTAAATAATAAACAATATAAATAAGAAACATAATAAGGAAAATATCAATAATAATAAATATCATAATAAGTATAAGTAAATCTCATAATTAGTATAAGTAAATCTTTCAGTATATAATAGTAACTATCTCAAAAGACATTCTTTGAATTCTAAATTGTATACTTAATCTCGTTTATCTCATCTCATATTTTTGGGGATGAAATATAGAGAGAAGTGAAATAGAATAAAGAATATAATCAATTATGTAATCATTTACTTAATCTTGTAATTCGAGTACAGGATTATGTAGGAATATGTACAAAAAAAATAAAATAGGATAAAATAAAATAAAATAAAATAAAATAAAAATTTTGTTCATGTTTGAGAATGCACATGACTTTTCAACTACTAAGGTTCTTAAAAAGAAATATTAATAAATAATAAAAATTAAAGACAAGATTTATTCATGTCAAATAATTACGCAATAAATATTTTCTTGGTGTGATAAAACATTGCAAGATGCAAGAAGGAAAGAGAAAAAGAAACAAAATTAAATTCTAATTGACATGTACTTGGAATGGAATGCAGAAGCAAAGACAGAAAAAAAAATTAAAATGAAGTGATAAAAGTTTTGTTACTTGGCAAATAATTAATTTAATGATTGATAGATTAATTTTAATATTGCAAAAAGGTTCAGTCGAAAATTAAAATAGAAAAATTGACTTAAAATTTAATTATTATTATATTATTCTAAGTTATAACTAAAGTAATTCAATACAGAATAAGAAATCTTCACTTTGTTTGTCTACGCCAGTTCATTTAACATCCTACCGGCTAACTGTAATGATACGACGACGATGTTCTATAATAATGTATAATCTTTAGTGAAATACCATGTTTGCTGTAGAATACTACTATTGACTAAGAATCAATAGCGGGATGAGCGGAGCAGTCGTTCTCGTAAGTGGATAAGCCATGGATTTGTTCTTTTAGGATTTTCTCCGGAATAAATGTAAATGAGATCGTTTTTAATCCATATTTATTTATATAAAGCCATAAAGTCATTCCACTGGTAACTATTGCACAAATCTAACACTTCAACTTTCGCTCACCAAGCTGCAACATTCCGGCGTTCTACATTCTCAGAAAAAATGAAAATGGGCCTCTTAAAAGTTAAAGGGTCAGATGCATTCCGAGCTCCGAAAACCTAGAATGAAAATCCAACACTTGCACGAAAAACTAACCCCTCCTCTCTTCGCGTCAATCATTTTAAAATCCATTTAGTATTAACTTTGAGGCTACGCGTCAGAAATCATCACCGCTGATTGATATATGAGGCGTGGCCTTCTGGTAGGAACTATATCATGTCTCGCAAATAAACTAACCTACTAACATCTCAGCGCATTAACACAGATCAGGTGATGTTAATAAAAAATAAAATTAAAATCCCGAGAATATTCTAAAAAGGAAAAAGATTACGAAATCGCTTCCCGCACTTTTTGAGAAACAAGCAATAGATTATTAATAAGTTAAATAAAAAAAAAAAGAAAAAGGACTTTAGCTGTTAAAATATTAATGCATTACGAAACTAAGATTAAAAATGTGTTCCAAAAATTTATAATTAAAAGCTGAAAGATGACAAAATGGCGCGAATTTTTTTTTATTTTATTACATATATATATAATGTATATATATACATGCTTTTTAGTATTGAAAACGAAATGCAGAGAAAATAGCATAACAAATTCGTTTTTTTGCAAGACTGCCAGAGGGTTTAATTTTTTTTCAGGAAGGTACACTTTTCAACATGAATAACATGATAACATGAATAATTTTCCATTTTTTTGAATAAAATTTGCACTTATGTACGAATAATTAAATTGTCTAAAAGAGATCGAGCTTTTTTATGAAAAAAATGACGAAAAATGATTTTTGTAAGTAAAAATGCTATTTTCTTATTTTTGAAAAATGGTGACAAAGGCTAAAACCATATTTTAGAAGATTTCAATACCTTTTGCTTCTAAAGATAGGTAGGATGCTGCCTATCGAAGTTCAGATATTTTGGTTCAGGTTAACGCTTCTGTTGCTTTCAGAGACGTAATGTTTTTACCGAATTTAACAACTAAATGCCTAAATGCCGAAATTCCTAAATGCCTTTTATTGAAAAATACTTCTTTTATACGCTAATACAAAACCTCTTTTTGAAATATTCTGAAACTTTTCAAAATCTTGACAAATGCACTTTAAACACTTGCTTTCTTTATTCGAAAAGAAACTAAAATCAAAACAAAGATGACAAAGCTGTGACTGTAATAGAGGTCTGCACGGGCCGGGCCGCGGCCCGAAGCCCGAGCCCGGCCCGGCCCGCGGGCCGGGTTCGGGCCGATTTCCAATAATGGCATTCGGGCCGGGCCGGGCTCGGGCCTTACTTCTGAAGACTCGGGCCGGGCCGGGTCGGGCCTAGTCACTAATCTTTCGGGCCGGGCCGGGCTCGGGCCTTAATTTTTTTGCTGGACGGGCCGGGCCTAACTTTTTTTTCCGTACGAAGCCGAGACTGAATCCATTCTTCCTAGTTTTCATGGACGAAAATAATCAGTTCCTATTGAATCTTCTTATATGAAAATCCTTTTCTCGACTTTTTATAAATCAGTAATATTTGGCTTTGTCCAAAAATGTTTGCAAAAAAGGCATATACTTAAGAATCGTAGATTACTAGGCGTTTTAAAATAGAATTAAACACACACACACACAAAAAAAAAACACATGATTATGACGGAATTTTCTTTTAAACTGAAAACTGAAAGTTTTTTTTTTTAAATGTTCATTCCAAGGCTAACTTATCATAATAACATTATGATTATGATAAGGGGGCCTTGGTTCATTCATGCAAAATGAATACAACAATATGGGAGGAAAAAATATATTAAACATTTACATCTGTTAAGAAGGGAATGTATGGTTTTTTTTTTTTTTCGTTCCAAAGCGATTTCGTCTTTGGAAATTTTACCATATACCGCTTTTTCGACTTTTTGTCTCCATTACAGGGAATATGGATTAATAATACTAGTGATAACTGAAACATTTACATACAACAAACAAAGATTCATTTAAAAGCGTAAATATCGCAGCCTACGGCACTTCTGCATAAATGGAGATTATAAACATGAAAAAAAAAAGACTAATATAATTTTTTTTGGTCAGAACTCTTCCATAAGATTATAGATCAATGTTCTGTAGAAATTCACTTGAGCCGGGCCGGGTTCGGGCCGAATTTTAAACTTTTTTCCAGACCGGGCCGAGCTCGGGCCGAAATTTCAACTTTCGGGCCGGGCCGGGTCGGGCCTATATTTTTTTCGTTCGGGCCGGGCCGGGCTCGGGCCGAAATTTTAACTTTCGGGCCGGGCCGGGTCGGGCCAATATTTTTTTCGTTCGGGCCGGGCCGGGCCCGGGCCGAAATTTTAACTTTCGGGCCGGGCTCGGGCCTGGAAATTTCGGCCCGTGCAGACCTCTAGACTGTAATAAAAGGACTTTATCGAAGTCCTATCCAATATTGTTCTATAAAGCTCGTGTTGTAGTATATAAGAAATAAACATGAATAACATGTAAGTTTGAAAACTGTGGCTTTAAATGCACTTTTATTTTCAAGGAATATAATCCTTTCCAAAGAACATGGCTCGTTTTACATTCTTTTTTTTGTTAGTATATACAGTATGGCTTTTTCCTATTCCACTGTTTTTTAGAGTGAGGGGGAGGTAAGAGTAATTTACATACAGTTATACTACATTATTTTTAAAACAATGTATGATGATCTTAGAATCCAAGAGGTACAACTAAGAAAAACTCAATTTGGAGAGTTCAAAGATAATCAAAGTTAAATTTGAATATTAATAATAATTGATTAAACTGAAATAGGATAGTGCACTTTGCTTCATTTTGATCATTGAACTCTTATTTCAACTGAAAAAAATAGAGTATAATATTCTTTAAAATTTTAACTAATCAATATTGATTATTATTCGGCAAAACAGATTGAACTCTAGATCGCAGCACTTAATTAGAGTATCGCTTATATTTCATCATCTAGCACGAATAAATCATATTTCCAGGTCATCGGTGCACTTGGGTTCATTCTATTCAATTTTGTCATTTGTACTCCCTGGCGTCTGTGGTCCTCATATTTCACATTATTTTTTCGGAGAATATTATTAAAGATTAAGGGGTAGTTGCGGTTTTTTGGACTGATACTCACGTGACTTTCACGAATTTGTTTCGTTTGAAAAGAAGAGATAATGACTTTCAATTTTTTTTTTTTTTTTTTTTTTTTTTTTTTTTACATTTTATTTATATGAATAAAAATTTTGTGTAAAAATATTAATTCATTGCACAGCCGGAAGTACTTATCAATTGCGATCATTTTAATCCGGTCATAATTACACGAAACAAACTAGGACTTTAAATTCTTAAGAGGCATTCCATTCACTGAAGCTTATACTAACATTCACTTTTAAAATGTGGCTTTTAATTAACTGTTTGTGTTTTAAAAATATTTTTTTAACTTTTTTTCTTAATTGAAAAAGTAATTAAACAGCAAAAAAGAAGGATTTCCGAGGTATAAGATCCATACAAATTAATAAGTGTTATTTTAAATTGAAAAAAAAAAAAAAATCGGTCAAATAGTTTGAGAGAAAGATGTTCATACAGTTTTTAAAAAAAATGATTACGAGAAAAATATGTTTAAAATTTTACAATAACGATGTATTCAAAGATTAATAAAGATTTTAAGGAATTGAAACATAATAAAACCGTTTAAAGGTGACAATTTTAACACTCAATAGATCTTTTTCAACCATTTAATAAAAAGCTCACCAAATAAACGCACAAACAAAAAAAACAATATTTTCTATTCTTTTCTAACTAGAAAAAAATAATTAACCAATAAAAATGAATCTTTTCTGTGCTATATAATATCCAGAAAAAAATACTCCAATTATTCTAAAATACATTTACAAACTGTATTCCAAACACATTTTTTTAACTGCACAATTATATAACATTCTCTTGAAAGTGCAATGGACAATCGAAGAATATACGTTATCAGACATGTATGCATTTAAAAAATGGGTATTCAATATTAAATTAAAAATACTTAATTTTAAATACGTCATATACACAAAATGCTTCCGATCAGAATGTGCTCAAAATTGAGAAACACATGTACACTGTAAAATTGAAAAAGAAACTGTAAAGTTAATAAACTTTTTCTACGAAACTGGAATTCCTAGAAGATTTCATATAACGGTAATCGGATTTTCTCAAAGATTTCTATTCGGGCATTATTATTTAATGTAAAATTTAAAACAATGCCGTAAAAACATAAACAAATAAATCTATTTAACGTGGTTTAATACATTCGCATTATTAAAATTCTATTGAATATCTAAAAAAACATTTTATTTTCAATAGCCTAAAAAGTAACACTTAAAAACTGACTTAATTGATCTTAATATACATTTTTTAATAGAAGTGAAATACGTCTTTACAATGATTTGGTAGTTCTTTAGAATTTTTAAATGCATTTTTTTATTTGCAATGTGTTGTTATGTGAAAAAAAATAAGTATTTTGACTAAAATTTATCGGAAAAATGTTCTACATTAAATAAAAGCATTTGTTTAATGTTAGCAATTATCTTCTAAATATCACTGGATATGTTAGATTTTTCTTGATTATATATAGTTTTTTACTGCTTGAGATTCAACAAGTTGGAAATTGCACGTGAAGCCTAGCAAATGAGGTGCGCTCGTACGATAACGAAGTTTTTAAAATATTCAGATCTTGCTTTCATAGTAGACAATATTTCGGATAAACTATAGTGGTCGAAATCTGTTTTGTGTTCCTGTAAATATACAGAAAGTAACTTTATTACGCCTCAGCAATGTGTATCATATTCATAAAATGTGAAATAGTTTAATGCAATTAAAACATACCTTAAACAGTGTTTCTCCGTGTAGCCTTATGTAGTGGAATACTTTTGTGAGACCCTGTAATTTAATAATAAATATTCTTTGCATCACAGATTGTACAAAATGTGTATTGTGGTATATATATATACTTCACAGGTTCATGTTAATTGTATTATGTTCAAATGCACACTATTAAAATGCATTTGAAACTTTTTTCCCCATTGTCAGTAATGTAAAGGAATACTTTTGATTGTCCCTGTAATTGATCTATGCATCCAATTTTCATAAAATTTGAAATGACTCGGCAAAATTATGTAATAATAATATATTTTGAATTTCAAACGGTTAAAATGCATTTGAAACTTTTTCCCTATTGACCGTAATGTAACAGAATCCTTTTGTTTGTCCCTGTAATTGATCTATGCATCCAATTTTCATAAAATTTGAAATGACTCGGCAAAATTATGTAATAATAATACATTTTAAATTTCAGACAATTGAAATGCATTTGAAACTTTTCCCCCCATTGACCGTAGTGTAACAGTATTCTTTTGATTGTCCCTGTAATTGCTCTATGCATCCGATTTTCATAAAATTTGAAATGACTCGACAAAATTATGTAATAATTATGTATTATAAATTTCAAACGATTCGGCTGGATAGTTTTTTCTTTGTTATATGCGGACAGATAGACGGACGGACTGAACGACAACAATAGGTGCTACGTATTTACATAATTACGAACGCACCTAAAAATGGATGAAAAAAGAGGCAATAAAAATGCACATTTTATATATAAATTGATTATATATATAAATATATGTTATATTATTATATATATTATACAGAGTTGCCAACCTCCGGTTTTTTATTATATAATGAAAACGCATTGAAACCAGAAAATTTATTTAATTAGTTAGGTCTAGAACTGACTCAGAGGGTGATTTGAAATCTACTTAATTTCGATGACTTAATAAATTTCTGGTTAGAAGTATAATTGTTTGATTTTGAAAAAGCCGGAGGTTGGCATGTCTGATTATATATATAAATTTCAGTGCATGGATCTAACACTAAAAATAGCTTAACACATTCGCTCCCGATCACGCGCCAGCGCGTGATATGCCTCCAACTTTAGGGGGCTTCTCACGCGCCAGCGCGTGATGTGGGAAGAAGTCTAATAGCCAATCACGCACTTGCGCGGGAAAGTCTTTCACTGATTCTTTGTTATAAAAACTAAATCAGATTCTACAGTGCGGCGTTAACTATTATCACATCTTCACGTAAACGGCAGCGAACGTGTTAAGATTATGATAAAACTTTATCAAAGCTTCCTTGTAAGACATTATTATTTTATATAAAATATAAACAATGCCTTAAAAACATAAGTCAATATAAGTATTTAATGTGATTTAATACATTCGCATTATTAAAATTCTACTTGATATCTAAAAAACTATTTTCCTTCCAATAACCTAAACAATAACAATGTTAAAAATCAACTTAATTGATCTTAATATACATTTTTTAATAGAAGTAAAACAAGTGTTTACAATGATTTAGTAGTTCCTGAGAATTTTTAAATGCATTTTTTTTTATTTGTAATATGTTGTCACGAAAAAAAAAATTAAGTATTTTGACGAAAATTTAACGGAAAAATGTTTTTCATTAAAGAAAGCATTTGTTTAATGTTAGCAATTATCTTCTAAATATCACTGGATATGTTAGATTTTTCTTGATTATATAGAGTTTTTTACTGTTTGAGATTCAAAAATGGATGAAAAAAGAGGCAATAAAAATGCACATGCAAAATAATTGCGAAATGGATAAAACTTTAACAAAAAATGAAAGGCGAAGTTTTAAAAGAAGAGAAAATTTTTAATGAATATAACATTAAAGTAATTTATGTACTTGAATATGATATAGAAGAAAAATGTAAGTTTTCGTATTAATTATATTTTTACAATACTATAAGGGGGTCGGTCCGGGACACATTTTAAAATAATTTTTACTTATTCAGTCAAAATTTTTAAATTTTTTATGATGGTTAACTATATCTATTATAAACAAAATCACACATTAAAACTCTTCTTAAATTAAAAAAAAAAATAAATTTATGAAAAAGTGGGGTAATTTCAAATCGTTATAACTCGAAATATCAATTGTAGAATTTCAATTTCTCATCTTTTAAATAAAGAAAAATATCTAAATTTCAATTATTATTGAGCATTTTTTTAAAATATTAATTTTTATAAATAATTAAAAATATTCAATGAAAAATTTAAAAAAAAATTATGCAACTTTAAAAAAAAAATCACATTTTTAAAAGTATTTATTTTTTCAAATTTGTTGAATCAGAATTAAAGTAAAATAATTGAAAAAAAATGTTCCTTTTTTTGAAACATTTATCTTTAACTGTTCTTGAGTATTTTTTAAAATATTAATTTTTAGAGAATATCTATCTCTGATTTCATTTTTCTGCCCATGAATTCTGAAAATGTTTGGCCGTTGAAAGAAAATTCTCCCCAGGTCATTATGGATTCTTCGCCTTATTGCCTGCTGAAACAATTCTTCGTTTTTTTTTTTTTTTTTTTTTTTTTTTTTAGATAGCACCAGTAAAATTTATAACCATCAGGGTCGTCTGAATTCCATTTCTTTTCAGCACTGAAGATGACAGAAATCCATTTTAAAGGTATGACATATGACGACCTCAGAAGCCAAGGGGTACAAGTGACAAAATGTCGATTTAGAGTAAATTGAGTTTAAAGATAATTCATGTTAAATTGGAACATCAATAACAATTGACTAAACTGAAATAGGAAACATCTGCTTGTTGCATTATAATCTTTGAACTCTCATTTCAATAACTGTTAAAAAAATAGAGTACAATTTTCTTTAAGTATATAAATAATCGATATTGTTTGTTTTTCGAAAAAAGTGATTTATCTCTATAACTCCCCAAATAATAAGAAAATGACCTATATTTCTTTACCTGAAATGAAAAAAAGAATATTTCCAGATACCCTGTGCACTTAACTCAATTTTTTAAATTTTGTCACTTATACCCCTTGGCTTCTGGGGTCCTCATATGCTCTCTAGTTCACTTTAGATGTGTATCTTTATGTGTCTGCTTTAAGGAACGTTTTGCTTTCATTCTGCTGTAAGCAATATTTGTTGAAGCTTTAATTCTTCTGTGTACAGTACTTTTTGAAATTCTGGAAATTGATGCAATTTCAAGCACAGATAAATTATTAACTGAAGCCATTTTTAATAACATTCTATCATCACGTGACATTCTTTTTTAGGTTTTCCGACTCGCTTTCTAGAATACCTGTTCCACCTAATTTCAAAACACTATAAATACTGCTTCTGTCACACTATAAATCTCTTTCTTCCTCTCAATATTTGTACTGGATTTTGTCCTTTGACTTTCAAATGTAAAATCTTAATAATTTTATCTTTAAATTTTTCTTTAAAATGTGGCATTTTTATCAGAATATGCAGGAAATGTCTTTGCCGAATCACAAACAAATCAAAATATTGAACGCATTTGATACCAGAAAATTTCAATAAATTTTTCTACTAAAAATATAGAAAATACTTTAAGGGAAAAATTATTATGGATTTACAGAAGCAGGCAGAAACAAAAATATTTTACTTTATTTTGGGAACGAAAATGTAAAAGAAAGCATGTAATGCTGTATTGTGTCCATACTTTTGGATAAGTACATTTTTGTAGAATTTAATGTATATTTTTTAATTTCAAATTCTTTATCATAATTTATATGTGTATATCTAACAAAAGGGCTATTATTTATTACCAATAGCATGAATTTTATTTGTGCCTTATTACTTTTTATATTAATACAAATTTTATTGATTGTTTAAACTTTTGAGACAGGTTGTATGTGAAGTTCTTTCACAGTTTTATGAAACACATAAAATATTCTTGAATAAAATTTACTTTCATTTAATAAATAAACACAAAATGTTCGAGTAAAATGAATGTGAGTAAGAGTGGCGTCCAGATCATGTCATACATTAACTCTTTGTACTGATATCTCCAATCTGACTGGACATTCATCTTTATTTGCAAAACTTGTTTTTGGTACCAGGAATAAAGGAAAAGGAAATATGCCTTATTTAACGAGGGTACTTTTGATATTGCATAATTGTAAGTAACGTCTTTTGTAAATGCGATACTGATTGAATAAAATTTGTGTAAGAGACGCTGTAATCCAGTCGAATGCATTAACTGAAACAGCGATAGGAAGAACAAGTC
Organism: Maratus speculifer; assembly: GCA_964019185.1. Lineage (NCBI taxonomy): Eukaryota > Metazoa > Arthropoda > Arachnida > Araneae > Salticidae > Maratus > Maratus speculifer. Next base: position 75,248,318 of record OZ025296.1, on the reverse strand, counting down.
AGAAATTTCGTGTCAAACATAGCAAATGAAGTGCGTTCGTACTATAAGGAAGTTTTTAAATATTCAGATCTTGGTGTAATACTATACAGTACTACGGCTAACAGTATAGAATACAAAAACTTTTGTATGTCCCTGTAAATATTATCTTGTTTGTACCATACAGGAAGCAACTTGTAGTAAACTTCAACAATGAGATTTCATAAAATGTTTTAATTTCAATGCGCATTTCAACATAATTTCAACACGCACCAAACATTGTTTCTCTTTATTCCCTTATGTAATGAAAATTTTGTGTGGTCCTGTAAAATAATAAAAAATTTTTGTTGCACCACATATTGTACAGAATGTATATTTTAGTATAAACTCCATCGATTTATATCAATTTAATTATTTCGAAAGATTGTAACACCAATAAAATGCACTCGAATTTATTTTTTCCCATTGACCGTAATGTAACGGAATATTTTTGATTGTCTCTGTATCAGCACAAAAGATCCAATTTTCATGAAATTTGAAATGACTCTACAAAAGTGTCCAAAAATTATATAGTTTAAATTTCATAGGATTTAATTGAGTAGTTTTGTGTTGTTATATACGGACATATAGGCGGGCGATCAGGTAGCCAGATGGACGAACTACGAATTTAGTGCTACTTATTTATATAATTACGAAAACTCCTAAAAACAGGCTTCCATGTTCTCATCTATTAATTGAATTTTTTAACCAATTTAATAAACTCTATTTTTTCCACTTATTTCATCCATTTTATTTATTCATTTCATTATATTCATTTATATATTTCATCATTATCATTTTACTCATTTAAACGTTAATATAGTGCATTCATACTTCATTGTGAAACATATGTTTATTTTTTCCATGAGTGTATGCCGGTAGATGCTTAGCTGAGACATTAAATCGTTGTAAGCTGTTAAGGAATGTCGTTAAAGATTTCCAAAGTGCATTTTAAAATGACGCTTAGAATGCCTTAATCTTTAATAAATATGCTGAGAATAAGTGCTTTTCTCTTAGATATGCATGCAATTTCGAAACCGACTTTACTAATATTTGAGATGACTAAAATTACTTAATGGAAATTACTATTTGTTTAAATAAATTACCCTCCCCTTATTACAACATGGAAATTTAATGCCAAAAGTTATCATTTTACGTAACTATCGTGCTTAGATCTAAATACATTTTATGTGACTAATAATAACACATTATTCAGTGGTGCACAAAACAGGAATTTTAATATACATTAGTACATATTAAAATAAAATAAAACTTTCAACGTTTCGCGCCGTCTTCTGCGGGCGTCTTCAGGAAAATATGATAATGGAAGGACTACGTTTGCATCTTGATCGAGAGATAATATTTCTACTAAATTAAAATCTAAATGAATTAAAATTTTAAAAAATGTTGCCATTTACACGTGAGTAAAAATTAAAATATTGCAAGGAAATAAAACATTTTAAGATTTTATGATGTCATGCCATATTTTTGGTATATTGTAGGATAAATTATCATTACATGGTTTATTTTCTCGTGCTATGATTTCGATGGATTCTCTTATTTTACCTTAAACTGGGTTATTGCACTATGATTTTGGCTTCCTCAAAATTGATATGGCAATCCTTGTTCGCCAAGTAGAAGCGAGCAAGGGCAGTATTCTGTTTATATTGTTCTATATCTTTGCGATGCTAAAAAGCTGCTAGAATTAAAGAGCATCGCAGAGTAATAACCCAGTTTAAGGTAAAATAATAGAATCCATCGAAATCATAGCACGAGAAAATAAACCATGTAATGATAATTTATCCTACAATATACCAAAAATATGGCATAACATCATAAAACCTTAAAATTTTTTATTTCCTTGCAATATTTTAATTTTTACTCACGTGTAAATGGCAACATTTTTTAAAATTTTAATTGATTTAGATTTTAATTTAGTAGAAATATTATCTCTCGATCAAGATGCAAACGTAGTCCTTCCATTATCATATTTATCATGCTAAAAAGCTGCTAGAATTAAAGAGCATCGCAGAGATATAGAACACTATAAACAGAATACTGCCCTTGCTCGCTTCCACTTGGCGAACAAGGATTGCCATATTAGTTTTGAGGAAGCCAAAATCATAGTTCCATGTAATAACCCAGTTTAAGGTAAAATAATAGAATCCATCGAAATCATAGCACGAGAAAATAAACCATGTAATGATAATTTATCCTACAATATACCAAAAATATGGCATAACATCATAAAATCTTAAAATGTTTTATTTCCTTGCAATATTTTAATTTTTACTCACGTGTAAATGGCAACATTTTTTAAAATTTTAATTCATTTAGATTTTAATTTAGTAGAAATATTATCTCTCGATCAAGATGCAAACGTAGTCCTTTCATTATCATATTTTCCTGAAGACTCCCGCAGAAGACGGCGCGAAATGTTGAAAGTTTTATTTTATTTTAGTATGTCCTGTTTTGTGCACCACTGAGTAATGTGTTATTATTAGTTAAATTTTATGGTGCAACTGTCCTATGTATATTTATTTACATTTTATGTGTTTGATCATGTTAGGAGTAATGAACATTGATTTTGGATTATTTTGTATCAATGACATGTAGTAAATTTATTTGTTTTAAAATTACTTTTTAAAATTTTCCAACAAAGTTGAAAAATATTTATGCGTTGAATTTGTCTGTCCGTCTGTCCACACTGTAACACGGATAAATGTAGTCGGATTTTCAAGCAATTGATAAATATTATTTATGGTCTCCAAAGCATTTTTGATATTGCATATGAAGAATGGTAAAAGATACATATATTTCAGTTGTAATTTCCCTTTCCGCAATTTCCTCTAATAAGGAGAATAGTACGCGAATACTTTTGTGCAACTCTGTATATGAAATATAGAATATATATATATAAAGAGCAATATACAAAATACTAATTAAATTTAAAAGAGCGTATCGAATTTTAAAAGTATTCTCCAGCAGTTATTGTGCAAAGGCGGTATTGTAACCGATCTCTTTTGTGTGTTCCTATAAATTAATAAAAAATGCTGTGAATGCTCTGTTTTGACGTTATCGTAGTAAAATTCAGTAATATATATCACTTACAATCCATTTGAAATAGCGTAATGTCATTAAAATACTCTCCAAACGAAATTCCCCCAAATATCATAATGTAATCGATATATATATTTTTAGTGTCCCTGTAAATTAACCACTAATCGGACAATAACAAACATGATTTTATGACCCTAAATAAGTTTTATCAATTGCATGAAACTCCGAGTACATTTACAGGAGTTAGAGTGTGGAAAGACGGACAGAGAAACCAAATGCATAAGCACTTTTCAACTTTGTTGGAAAGTGCTATAAAAGTATGGATATGTGATATATGTTGTGATTTACGAAACAATGAATGAATAGATTCATTAAATAACTAAAATTTCAGAAGAATTGTTTATTGGTATATGAAATATAAGTGAACTTTTTTATACATACTAGCAATAAATTAAAAAACATATAAAAAAAATCTTTTTTTTTTTTTAACTTAATTTTAAAAATAACTTTGAAGAAACAGACAATGAACTTTATTGGGAAAAAAATTAAAAATAATAAAAATAATAATTAAGTGGGCAATTTTTCCTAATAAAAAATGCATTTAAATTGCTAGTTGTGTTTGTTTTAAATATATAACATTGATTCATAAAATGAATTAGATTCAGGAGTAAAAATACTTTTACGAAAAATCGTTTAAATCTTCAATTTCTAAATTCTATTAAAAGGATTGGGAAAGTAAGCATGATTATTCGCACTGTTTCATAAGATATTAGCTATTTAAAAAGCTAAAATGTTTTCCCATAAGTACATTTTAATGACTATTTAATTGCATTTTTAAGTGATTTTAGATTTTCAAAAGAACAATATGAAAATTCATTATTGATTTACATTATTTAGTTAACCTTTACTTAAAGTTAACTATTACGCAATTAAACGTTACTAATTATAGCTACATACCGTAATACTTTTCAGAAAAAACTATTGCAGGTAATTTAATATAAAATAAATGCAGTCTAAAAAGTGTTTTTCTTTTAGAAGGAATAATTTAAATAAAATAAGAGTGTAGGTAATTTGAATTATGATAATGCTTTAAGGTAGAACTTTTTATACATTAAGACTAAAAACAATAAATAAATAAATACTAGCTAAAAAAAGAGAAACCATTTGTCTATGTCAAATTATGTACATTTGCATTGAATTTTTGAATTATTATAGATGTAACATAATGCATTTGTAATAATACATTTTTGGAATCTCTATAAATAAAGATGTAAATGTTGGTTTGTAAGTCCGAATGTTCTTCACCGATTGCATTGAAGTTCATGGATTAGGTTGCATTCGAATTCGACGGTATTGTTATACACTTATTATGAACCTCGTCTCTCCCTCCACCAATTTTCCATGTACCCCACCAGAGGCATTTTTTTTGTGTATGTGTAGAAACTCATCATTCGATATATCATTAGAAAGCAGTTTGACTTCTCTTTCATATTGTGCGCATCCCTTCGCTCAACCCCTAATTTTCTCCCGAACGGGAAGGGACACGTTACTAAAATATATTAATGGTATTTATTATATTTTTTTAAAAATTTTCTGAGTTTCTTACTTAGTGTTTTTTTTTCTTTTTAACTCAGAGAAAATTAAAGTCTGAGAGCTAATGTATCCACAGGTCCTGTATGTACGTATATTTGTTCGTTATGCAATAACTCTTGAAAAAAAAGTACGATTTGCTTCATTCTGATAAGGCGCTTCCCTGATTAGTTTTCAGGTTCCACTGGTTCAGTATAAAGGGAGATAATAGTGCTAATCCCCACCCTAAATTTATATAAATATTTTGTTCTTGCAGAATTATCGGATGCGTTTCAAATTTTGTAAATAGAACCATTCTGATAAGACGCTTCTGTGATTACTTTTGCAGGTCCATTGTTTAAGTCAAAAAGAGGAGGTGGATATTCTACCCCTTAATTTAGATAAATGGGTTTCAGAGGCAGAATAATCCTATCTGCATTTAATTTTGTAAATAGGTTCATTCTCATGAGGAATATTTCCCTGTATAGATTTGAGGGTTCATTAAATAAGTATAAATAGGGAAACGGGGGCTAATTCTTTCCTAACATAGGTAAACGGGGTTTTTCATGCAGAATTATCGGACTTGCATCAATTTGGTATACCAGATAAAACGCTTCCTAGATTATACTTGGTAGTCTGTTGGTTTAATATAAAAGTGGGAACGAGAGCTAATATCCCCCTAATTTTCATATTTTTTTTAAATTTCAGAATAATTCGAATTGTTTGAAATTCGGTATACAGGTTTATTTTCATAAAGCGCTTTCCCAAAAAGATATGAAGAATCATTGGTTTTGTATAAAGTGGGGAAGGGGGAATCCATCCTTCATTTGCTTTTCAAGAGGCATTGTTCTTAAAATAAGTGATTATAAGATATAATTATTGAGAATATCCTTTAACCTCAATGCGATAATTGGGTACGTTTATATTATATTTAATATTTTGCAATATCATAAGCTTCATTGGTGCATTCTTTCTCCTTTTTCAATGCAACTGATGTGCTTTAGTTCATCCAAATAATGCCAAGCAGAAGAAGAAACGTAGGTCGTAGTAGTGGCTGAGCGGAAGCAGTGTAACGAGTAGTAAATCAAATTTAGAAAGAAAAGCGAAAAGCGAACGAGCAAAAGAATGGTTCAAATACATGCCGAGAAAGCGTCAGAGCGACATGCCACCAGACTCAAGGATTCGCATTTGTGGGCACGGCGAGCGCGTTCTGCAGCTGTAAATCTACTTCTTTCCCAGTAAGATTGACGTATCAGGCTGAAAGACGTACACAAGAAAGAGAAGCTCAGCACTAAACACGCACTTATAATCGTAATGTTTTATTGTGCGACCGAGCTAATGATTATAATTTTAGCTAGCATGTTCTCATCGGGCTATGAGTGAAGTGACTATTGCTAGCTCTAAACTTAAATGGAGAAACGATAGAAATGTGTTTCTCCGCGTGAAAAATTAACCTGACTCAACTTGGAGAACCGCCACATCTATTAAAAACTTTGCTAGTGGAATATAATAATCAAAGACTTTCCAAGGTAACATCGGAAAATATAACTCATGCTTCCAAATAACGTCATTCATTGCAGAAATTATAACAGCTTAAATCATGCTAACTTTCAAAGCGAAAGGACAAGTTCATCATAAAGCAGGCTCCTTGCTTCTGTTTCTAGATGTTCAATAAAAATTCCTACAAAAGTATTTAATTAGTTAAGGCAACGATGAATTAAATGCACACTGGAAACTGCGGTATGACGGATGTACTGATGATGGTCAGTAGAAGATGGCGGTAAATTAGCATCCATACATATGCAAAACAGTGTCGTTGAAGTAGATAAATGGTCGGTTTTTCTATACTCTCTTTTGCTATCAAAAAACGTATAAAGTTCTCATAAACGTGGAATATTGTAACTCCATCAAATCGATCAAGTACATTTGTAAGTACGTGAATAAATGCAGCGACATGGCGCGTTTTCGGGATGCAACCAGAAAGTAGTGAAAGGAAAGCAATCATATATATGAATGAAATAACATTTTGACCTCGACGTTGTGTATCTTCGACTGGTAGATACTTAAGTTTCAAAGAAGCTATATGGCGAATTCTTTCGTTTCCCATAAATCTGTTGTTAACTTAGCTGTAAATCTAGAAAATCGAGAACTCGATTATTTCACATATACAAAAATTCAACAAGTAGATCTGAATATACCGGCTACATTTTTGTCTCATTTTTTCATGTTATATCGTATTGACGCATTCAAATAAACACTGTTCTATTCAAAAGTGTCTGTGTATCACATATGGAAAGGAAATAGAAAATCATTTGAACGACTCAAACAACCAGAAGATCACCAGACATATTAGGCAAAGTATGATAAGCAGATTTAAACCAAGCATCCCAATCAAAATGGCCTTACCAGTGGCTGAGAGTTTCTGCTTTCCAAACTGATAGATGGAGAAATTCTGGGTTCTAACCTAATCACATTTATTGGCCTAATCGGTTGGTGTTATTCGTGGTTTTCATCAATGATTGGAATTTCTTGCGTAAGTACGGATTAGGTTCCCTTAGAAAAACCGCCACGCAGGCCATTCTCCATTAGGGCCTATATCCCTCATATTGATAATTGGCTGTCATAAACACAACCAAACAACCCAATTAAAATAAATGCTTCTTTTTACGTATGCTGTTTATAAAATGCCTCGTCAAACATCTTACCAGCGCATTAGAATTGTCAACAGTGTTACTTTCCTGGTGCTCATAAATCTCGGAATTCATTGGAGAGCAACCGACAGTTTGGATGTATGCATTAATGACGCGCGTAATACATCTCATTTAAATCAAATTCATGCACTGTTTCCAATGATATTGACTGCCTGCTCTCATTCATCTGCAACAAAATTATGCAAGAACTATAAATCGTAGATGGCTGAAAATATTTTCTGTTTCAATTTAAATTTCGCAGTGGAAATCTAGAACATAGTGTTTTTTAATGTTTGTAGATTTGTGCTCAGAAATCTCGAATAAAATTTTCTATAAATTGGGAATGCCACCACTGAATCTATCAGAAAGTTACGGAAGACTGGATGGTATTGTCACGAACAATGACAATTTTTCGTAGTCGTGTTACCATGTTTTACTGTTTGAATGGAGAATGTTTTCGGTTACCATGGTTTCATTTACAGATGACGCGATAGATGACTTTTGTTTTGGAAACTGATAAATAAAATTAATTTTACATTTGAAAATCCGCTTAAAAGGAATGTTTATGTTTAAAACGTCGCTGCCAATCAGTCTGTTTTAACGACGCTTCAGACGACATTCGTCTGTTGGTTTCGAACAATAAAAACTCCATCTGCTTATGAATAATCTTTAAAATAACGAAATATATTATGTATTGAAATTTTATGCTTATATATTATGTTTTGATCGAATTTTAGATACTGTCACTAATAGGTATTAACTATTTTCTATATTTTAATATGCCATCATGCATATTTTTATTTTATTTTTCAAATTCAAATTGTTTATTTTATTATTAAGCTATTTACGAATTTTCTGAGAAGTATCGAATAACAATTCGAACAGAATAAATCGAAAATATCTGATTCAGACAACATGCATTTATGCTTCCTACAATGCAGGTATATATTTATTTATGATGCATATATGCTTCATTTCTTTCATATTTATACTGAAACAAGTTTGTTTGTCGGGCAAATTTTACAGATTACGATTCCCAAAGTGACGTAAAATAAATATTGTTCATAAATATACCGTTTTAAATGTATAGTTTTAATTATGAACTAATGTTTCCTTCAAATTTGATTTCTGTGAAAAAAAAAAAAAAAAAAAAAAATATTTTCAAGTTTTTTTTTTCTCTCCTTCAGATTAAAGCGTAAATATTTAATTCTGTTGTTGGAATTGTTTTAAATTTTAATAGCATTCCGGCGGATGCTCAAAAGAAAAAAAAATATGATGCCATTTCTGCGTTATTGATGACATTTTCTTATTAAAATTCAAAAGAAAACAAAAGGACGAACTTTTTTCTCTTTGCAGTCATTTCGGTGATTATTATTCTACAAGTTCGTTTCAGATATTTGAATAGTTCCAAAGGAAATTTAAATATTTTTTTTAATTTATAAATGCAAAATATTAAAAAGTATTATAATTGGAAGATCAATTTGTATAAAATTTTAATAACATTCCTCTTATAACCAAAAAAAGAAAAATGAATATATAAATAAAAAATTCAATAGAAATCATCTTCGCATCATTAATGAAATTTTCGCTTTAGAATTGAAAAGAAAACCTAGCAGGAAATATTATCTTCTTTACATTCATTTCAGAAAAGTACCGTATCCATTCGAATTTTTAAAAAATCGGCATTTTATCGATTGTGACGTCACACGAATGCAGTTTATTAAACTTACTTAATACAGACTATTACAGAAAATTTCATTTACATTTAAAAGAATATCAGTAGTTTCACATTTGTTTCAAGATAAAACTCACAATGAAATGGACACGATATTTTTTATTTGTTCAAGACAGTAAAAAATGCCATTTTACCAATTGTGATGTCACATGAATTCTACTTACTATTATTTCATACATTCATTTCGCATATCCAAATTAGTGCTTTTATAAATTCGTTTAATCAGAGTAGCCTTTTTCGCCAGATGCGAAAATTAATTCGATACGAATAGATGATGTTACGTGATATTACAAACAAACAAAAAAATGAATTCACGTGATATAACATGCAAAGTCTTATCGTATCTTGGGGAAATGTGGGTATAAGTTTTTACAAAATGATATCAATAAGTAATAATTCCTATTAGTTATCTTTCTGATAAGGGGAGTCATGTGTCATTTGGAAGATAATTAAAAATATTAAAGACGTCATTTGAGAAATGATTCAAAATATTTTAACTTTAGAAATTAAAATTAATTTTTTTAAATGTGTATTTTCTCTTTAAACAATTATAATTCATGTGATATTTTCAACTGAAAAAAAAGACAACCTAAAATAAAATACTGTGAGATTATTATTTTTCAACATAGCATAAAGAGAGAGAAAAGATATGAAGTGCGGGGGCTGGGGTTACGCCAAAAATATGATACTAAAATCCTACATTCGGACCTAACACAAACACATGCTTTTAATAATACTATTTTTAATAAAAAAAATTTTAATAATGCTATTTTTTAATTCATAATACAATGAAATGCTACTTTAGAATGCTTAAATGTGAGCAGATGTTTTCATTTAGAGGGAAGAAAATGCACGGATCATGCCAAAGTGTTTGGTCTTTGTTTTGTTCGGGCCGATTGTGGGAATTTAAATTGAGAGATAGTGTGCATCACATTACAAACCACTTTTACGAGTACTACATATCCATCTATCTCTCTCCTCTATGATGGATAGTCTATGGATTTTGTCAACTATTCAAAAGACAGACGATTTTTGATTTTCTGAGATAAATTGATGCCTGGAAATCAAATAAGTAAGAATAAGATTTCGGTTTGTCAAATAACTTTTGAAAAACGTAAAGTAATTATTATATTGTCTTCATTTTTGATTGAAATGAAAGATATTTTCGGTTTCAATTTGAAAATGACAGATGACAAATAAATCTAATAATCCCCTATCGTTATCCATTTTCTCGCCTTTTCCACAAAAAATGAATTTGGTTCCTATCATTAGAGATATTTAATTGAAATTAGAAAAAAAAATCATTATCTCTAAAATTAATTTAAAATTTAAAATTAAAATATTAGTTTTGAGAACTGTAGATCAATACCGATTTTTAGTGTTAATTTTACTTTTTACTAATCCATTTTTTGGAGAAATCACCATGAAACAATATCGGTTGTTTCATAAAATCTCAATGTAAGTTCGTTTCTTAGGATTTTAAATATATTGGGGAAGATGTATAAAATATATATATATATAAATCTCATATATGCTATGCTGTAACTTTCATATTTACGTACCGATTTAGATATAAGTTGGCATATACGTAGTACATACCAATGTTTAGATCGAGTTCGCGGGCCAGCTTCATCTACCCTTTTGTTTCAAATTGGTGGGCATTTCATTTTTTTTTTAATTTCTAGGTAGTTTCCATTACAAAAAGTAAAATGCTACATACTGTAGCCATGTGAAGGAAAGCACTTCCGAGAATTTTTGGTAGATTTTCACAAAGCATGAGATCCAGACCACAAATCAACCTCCATTCAAATTTATATATATACAGTGTCTCACAAAAGTGATGGGACACTTGTGCTTTATAAAAAGAAATTGCAATAAAATAAATAAACAAACATGTGCAAAATTTTTTTGGGTGTGTTTCATATTTAAAGTTAGTAACAATTATTACATAACATACATTTTGTCAAAATATTAAAATATTAATTTAGTAAAAGTACAATTGTTCAGAACGGAGCAAAAAATGGCTCACATAAGTGATGGGACACTTACTTTTCCCTCAAATATTTACCCAAAAATTTTACTTTTTAAAAGGTTTTAATATTTTGTTGGATTTCTTTTTACTTTTAAAACATGATTTAATCTTTTTGGGAAGAATTTGACTAATTTTTTTGTGATTTCTGGAGTGATTTTAACCCATTCTTCTTGAAGCACCGATTTTAGTTGTTGTTTTGAAGAAATGGTGTGTTTGCGAATTCTTGATTCCAATTCTTGCCAAATATTCTCTATGGGATTTAAGTCTGGAGATTGTGGTGGTGTTTTTATTATTTCAGGACAGTTATATAGCAGCCAGAGTCTAACGTTCAGAGCAGTGTGCTTGGGGTCATTGTCCTGGTAGAATTTAAAATCGTTATAAATGTTCAGTTTTCGTGCTGAAGATTTCAAATTTTGCTTTTAAAATATCAATATACTTGTACTGATCCATTATACTGTCAATAAAAACAAGTTTACCGACTCCAGCGGACGACATACACCCCCATACCATAACTCCTCCTCCATCATGTTTTACTGTTGGTACCAAGTTCTGTTTGCGATATTCTTCCCTGGGTTTTCTCCACACCAAGATTCTAACGTCAGAACCAAATATATTAAATTTACTCTCATCAGCAAATATAACTTTATTCCAGTAATCAGAATTCTTATTTATGTTGGATTTTGCGAAAGCTAGTCTGAATTTTCTATTCTTTTCACTTACGAAGAATTTTTTCCTGGCTACTCTACCGTGATATCCAGCAGATCGAATTACCCTTCTAATAGTCTCAGGATTAACAATTATTCCATATAATGCTTGTAAATCAGCAGCAACTTTTGAAGCACTATTTCTTGGATTTTTTTTAATATTTCGAACGATAATTCGCTTTATTCCATTGGATAGCTTTGATTGTCGGCCAGGTCTTCTTTTATCCTGAATCATATGATTCTTTTTATATCGTTTAATAATATTGAAAACTGTTGAACGACTCAAGTTAACTGTTTCAGCAGTTTTTCTAATAGATTTTCCACGTTCATTATGCAAATTAATAACTAATTTTCGAATTTCAGGCGAAGTTTCTTTTCGTTTAGCATTCATGGCTACACAGAGCTAAAAAACACAAAAATTCCAAAACAAACTGGAGAGAAATACTGCAGACGATTTTATAAATTATTGCCAATTGCTTTCAAGTAAAAATAAAACCCCAAAAAATATTTTTATTGCTTATTTCAGACGATTTTTGTTGCATATATAATGGTGTCCCATCACTTATGTGAGCTATTTTTTGCTCCGTTCTAAACATTTGTATTTTTATTAAATTAATATTTTAATATTTTGACAAAATGTATGTTATGTAATTATCTTTACTAAATTTAAGTATGAAACACACCCACAAAAAATGTGTACGTTTTTTTAATTTATTTGATTAGTTTCCTTTTGTAAAGCACAAGTGTCCCATCACTTATGTGAGACACTGTATGTATTTAAATACATATTTATATATATATTTATACATATATATATTTATTTGATCTTTGTCATGTTGTAACTATGGTATTTACGAAGCAATGTAGATGTACTTAAATGTATACGTAGTACATACTAATATCTCACTTGAGTTCCTTGGTCAGCATCATACACCGTGTTATCTTAAAATGGCAGCCGTTTAATGTTTTTAATCAAGATTTAAAATTAGATAAAAAAATCAAACATTGAAAATGGTTTTTCTTTCGTGTGTTTGGCATTCATACAAAGATTCCAGAACATTTTTTATTATGTCTATACCACACAAAACAACAAAAATCCAGTGTCCCAAAATCAATCCATGTTCATTCCATGTCGTTGCCACACGATTTGTCGCCAAACGATTCGTTGCCACAGACGTCGGTCGTGTGGCAACGACATGGCACGAACATGGATTGATTTTGGAACACTGGATTTTAGTTGTTTTGCGTGGCTGTGTCTCTCAAACTTGAGTAATACAACTTTATTTGCTGTTTTAATATATATTACACATTAGTTTATTTTGGCTGTATATTTTTGAATGAGTTATAAGCTGTTTTTCTGTGGCGTTGGGTCCAGTGAGGGGGTTATAATATCGAATGTTTTTGCACATTTGATTTTTTACATTGTGACACTCTAATCGAAACCCACTGCCACTACATCATAATAGTTTGTTTTTCATATTCATTCAGAAGTATTGCTGTGGTTTTTTTTTAACTGCCTACCGCTAACGAGATTCACAGCTTCTTCATTTTCTTTTTCTTGCTCGAATTTTATCTCCTTTAATGCTTAATTGTTTGACTTCAGTTTTATTATGGCACGGGACTCTGGATCTGCCAATACACTACATTCATTAAGTGCTATATATATATATATATATATATATATATATATATATTACAAATTTAAAATTTTTCCGCCAAAACTAACCTTTATACTATCTTAATTTTCTTATAATAATATTCCGTACTTACTTCAAATTATTAAATTAAAATCTTGTTTCTAAATCTAATCTGTTAATCCTTATGCAGACGATATAAATTCTTAATTTGCCTTAAAAAACATTATTCCAGTATGTGTAAATTTAAAAAGATGGCTCTAAATTAAAAATATTCTTAATTAAAACTTTATTTCTTAATATTCCAAATAAAACTGATTTCTTCTATGTTTTTATCAACCCTTTCTAAGAAAGTCTTATTAAATTTATTCCAAAACCATACCTTTCAAAAAATATCATTATTTTATTTTATCTATTTATTTATTTTTCCTACGTCAACCTTTGATGTGTGCATATTAATAAATTCATTTCTTTTCTTTTTCTCTTAAAATTAATCATTTATAAAAATCGTCTGCGTAAGATATTTAAAATTCTGAGTCAATTATAAATTGGTTAAATAATATTTTTTAAAATAAATTTATCGTCTGTTTAAAATAGCCTCGTAACTGGACAAGAATTCTGTTTACATAAAAGAATGATGGTTTGAGGTTACAGAATGTTCCAGAACTTTCTTTTTAGTTTAGAAGGTGGAAGTCTCGAGATGAGAGAGAAGATTTCTTGGGTTGCTTCTTCGATGAGGACAGCTCGCTGAAATAATGCTGGAATTTTTGCAAAAGGAGCTTTTCCTTCCTCATTATTACGAATTTAATAAATGAATTTACAGCAGCCCATGACTAATTATTGGATCTTCTACATTTATTATTTTATTTTGTTTTTTCCCTCGCTTGCCATGACTGCGTGTTTCTTTTTAACCAGTGGAAATAATTCGAGTTCTCCTTAAATCGTCACATATATATATATATATATATATATATAAATATATATATATATATATATATATATAAATATATATATATATATATATATATATACACTGGTGTCCAAAAGTTAAGCATAATTGAGCATAATTGGTAATTAAGTAAGTAATGAAAGAAATATGAATCGAAATGTGGTAAAACTCCAGGTGTGTAAACAAAATAGTACGCGTCATACATTTTCGCTAAGAGTTGTTCCCGAAATCGAACAGGGGACTGTCAACAAATTGAAAAAGAACGAAGATCTTTTGGATAACCCTGTCAAAACTAATGTAGCAAAAGCATTCAAACTGCACATTATGATTAAGTGGCTTATTGTAGTGTACTGTGTTTATTTTTATAAGGATAGCATGTACTCGTAGAGAAATTAAGGATGTTATAAAAACAGTCCTAAGTTTTTTGCTTATAATTTGCAGAGTTCTTAATATAAAATAATGTTCTTTTCTGAAACTATGACAAACATCATGGTACACAATACCCTGTCATCAGAATTTAAAAATAATAAAAATTGTATGACAAATGAGCAGGTTTACTAAATAATTTTTTACTGCGCATGCATGAACGCTATTAAAATTTCATTTGCATATTATGTTAGTTAAATGTGTAGAGCAACTTTTGTGAAAGTCTCAAAAACATAGATTAAAAATTCTGAAAATTATCGTTGATAGAATGAAATCAAAATCCGCTATTCCCTAATGAAGCAAAAAGATGAGGGGTTGTATCCATATTCCATTGTTTTGTGCCTAGACAATATTACACGTACAACTGTATTTGGATAAAACCCCTGATATTTTGCTTCCTTTTAGGAATAACGGATTTTGAGTTGATTCTATGGACGATAATTTTTCAGAATTTTCAAGCTATGTTTTTAAAACTTTTACAGAAGTTGCTCTATACATTTAGCTAACACTACATACCAAAGTCTTGACCAGATTTATTGCCAAGTTTCATCTGATATCTTGGATCGTCCATCAAACTGGAGGCCATTTAAAATAATTAAATTTTAGATTTTCAAAAGTGGTGCGAATAAATTAAAAATTGATAAAAAAAATGCTTCAGAGTTAACCTTAAAGCAATGATTCCTGATTATAATTTATTTTGTCTTAAAAAGTGGTTGAGATATATCAGTTAGAATTTGTAGGATGGCTAACATTTTGAAACAATCTGTTTTTCATTATGCTGTAACTCTCGTATTTATAGACTGATTTGGGTGATATTTATTGCATATGTAGTACATTGAAATGTCCCGATAGTGTTCGTTGGGTAGCTTCATTCACCATCCTTTTCCAGAACCATTTTTGCCAAATTTGCCATTTGGCATCGTGCAGTGTCGCGCAATGCTTAAACATTATTAATATCTGTTAGCTTCTAATTCTCGCCATGGTTGCAGGCATTTGGCGAAATGTCGCAAATTTGGCGATCAAAAAATGAAACAACAAATGGTGCCAACTTGGCTGTAGCCTGCTAATTTGGTGCAATTCTCATTCGAATTCAGTATTGACGAATATTCTTTTATCGGGTTCGTCACATTTTGCTTCTCAAAAGTAGCTTAAAATAAAACTTGAAAAAAATTATTTGCAAGAAATATGAAAACTAATTCTTCTTCTTTGCTCGGCCGAAAGGATTTTTTTGTAAAGTAATGGGGTTGAAGACTGCTTTATATTTAGTACGAATTACCTGGATTTTTTTATTATATTTATTTAACAGAAATTCATAAAAAATTAAATAAGTTCTTAACTAAATATGCAGCCTCAATTGGTAAAGAAAATAAACTGTTAGATTACGAGTGACATATAAATTAAAAGTAAATTACTAAACAGGAGTCTCTTTTTAAAGAATACATTTCAGATTTATTGAGAAATTAATTAAGACTCGCGTTTGTGTTCAAAATTATTTGCTTGTTAAATCAATAATTCGCAATCAAGTACATAATGAACTGATCAAATTAATCAACGGATTTTTTTTTTTTTTTTTTTTTTTTTTACATTCAACTTTTACATTGTGTGATTAATTAAGTGATGAAGGAGGATTAGTTCTGTTAACAAAAGATAATGAATTGATGGAGTACCGGATACTATTTAACTACGTAATAAGCTTGTAGACTTTACCTTAAACTTGTGGAGAACATTTTCATCAACTAAATTGCAAAGTGCTATTCATTTAGTTAAATTTATTGTTCGTTCATTTTTATATTTATCCTTATAGTTAAATGATTAATTAGGCCAAAGCCAATAGTTAGTTCGGTGTTAATTACATGTCTTTGTTAGGTGACTTTGCAAAGAAATAATAATCGTTAATATTTCTAATGTTTTAAGTTAATCTGTTATAGAAAATAAGGGCTTTAAGTTACTGTTGGACATTCTCTTTTATGCTTATTTCAACTTGATAATTTGAATGCCAGTTATTTTTTGTTGCCCTTTTGAGATTAAAATTTTTGCATTGATATAACAAAATGTAGTTTTGAATTATGTTGATCTGTTTAAATTCCGATTATAAATAACTTTTCTCTATTTTTATTTACTGTTTAAAATAATGTAAAAATATTTCAAGAACAGTAGAATAAAAATATAATATTTTTTTTCTACAACTGTAAATGAAGGTTGAATATTTTATTAAATTATTTTACGCAATAGTTCTATAATATTTAAACTACCTTTACAATAAAGAACTTTTTTCAAAGAATAATTCCTTATTCTCATTCGAAGAATCATTACTTTATTGTTTTAAAATTTTAATATATTTAATACAATTGGAATGAATTAGTATCTTCTCTTCTTCTATCGTTATTTTGACGAGAAAATAATTTGCAGAAAAATATAGCTTAGTTATTTAAATTGAATGGAAAGGGTAATTATATCAAAAAATATTAAAGAAAAATGTTGAACAAGTAGTATAAGAATGGTCTATGGCCTTTAATATATTTCTTTTTCACATTGCATTATTTTTTTATTTGAATGTGCTTGTAAACAAACTATATGTGCTGTAATCTCTATTATCGAACTAATCCAAAAATACTGACAATGTTAATGGAATTTACAAATTAATTTCAATATGGTTCAGTATTTTGGATTTTATAATAACGGAATATTTATAATACATGGTTTAATATTTCGGATTTTATAATAATGGGAATATTTGTAATATATGTATATAGTGGTAAGTAGATTTAAAACCGAACTCAATGGATTTCTAAACGATTTCTAAACAAATGAAACCAAAACATTTATATTATTTTTATCATAACAAATTATAAAGAGCTTATGATATCAATATATCATATATCATTGAATATGACGATGTTAGGTAACAAATTGATAAACTTATCTTGTCCTCCATTAAAAAAAAAAAAAGAAGAAGAAGAAAGAAAAAAAAATCCTTTCTTTTAAAGTAACTAAAATCATGATCACAACAGGATCTACATTACAGTTGAAGTTATAAATATATCGCCCCTTTTCTCATTTTAGTAATACTTAAACCAATCCCTTAATATAACGGTTACCGAAATCCCAGCACATGTATTTCACTCGTTCCATACCTTATATGGTCATGAAAACCGAATGTGGTTTTCTTATACCAGCTGCTCTACAATAAAAATGCTGCATAAGATGTTTTGCGCGTCGTACATATTCGAATATATCTCCTTCTCATGCTACCGTTCCTTATATGGTATCCATTCGCGAATTTTAGACCGCATCATGAGCCTCAAAGCCTATCCCACAAAATTCCTTTGCCTTTTCGAATTCCAATAGCAAAGTTTAAACTCTTTTCTCGCCAATTAGCGAGTATCTTGTTAATATGCTAAGTACAAAATCTCTCTCTCAGAAGAAAAATATTGCACGTATATTTTGGCCAAATATCATATACATGCCAAACATTGTAACCTTTGGCGATATCTGACAACTGATGTTATCTTGGTTCTGACTAAAAGAACGGGCACTTTTTCTCTTGGCCTGGCTCTGCTGTAACCATTAATAATTCACGCGGAGCGTCCTACTCTCTCGAAAGGGCTAAAATAAAACTTTACTCCAAAGAACCTGGCTGCATACTTGTCTTTTTGTCGATCTCCTTTTCACGGCATTGATGGTAATTCGTAATAAACAATATTAAATCTACTAGATAAAATAATCATCCAAGATTTCCATTACAAACTTTGGTGCTATAAGACCGTACTTAGCCCGACTAGAGGAGTATGGGCGCTCATAAAATCCGGAGAAATCGCTGATGTCTCTAGCAGTTTCGCATCTTCTCTGCATGGCATGCGGTGTTTTCGAACAACTCAAGATTTATTGCTCCGTCTGTGCATCGCAGGATTCGAGACTTATTCCTTCTTCTGTGCGTCGCAGGGTGTTGGATGCGGCAAAAGAGGCTCGTCCCTCCCAGTATGACAGTTACTCAAGCCTTAGCCAGCTGGAAAAGTGATGTCAAAATCAAAAGTTTTTTTTCGACCCTGATCGCTCCGTCCGCTGTTCTACATGAAGCAGTAGTTTCGTTATCTCGCCGTGCTGAAGAATTCGGTGTGACGCAGCGTTATCGGCGGCAGTGCACATAGAAAAGTTTGTGAAAATGCAGGTGAAATTTTTGTGTGAAATTATCAATCGTAAATACAGAATTCTTCATGTGTGAAATATGCTCCGGTCATCTCAGTGTTGTCATTTGCGTGTATCAGCTGCAATGCGTGTTATTGTTATTGTCTCAGCAGAATTTTCAACATACACAAAAAAAAAATAACAAATCCAAAAAAATTAGTGGCGATTAATGTGGCAACAAGTCGAGCACAAAAAGAATTAGTGTTGTGAAGTGTTTGTGATAAATAAGTCATCAATCTCACATACAGAATTTTTCATTGAGAAATACGCAAAAATATTAAAAAAAAGTGTGTGCCAATTATCTTTATTCCTTGAGTGCTTTCCGAAATGATTATCAATGGTACGCACACAAGTTTTGAATGTGAAATATGCTTCTGATCCCTGTTGACAGGGGTGCTAAAACATACACACACACACATAAAAAAAATTAAAATTAAATTTGTGCTCAAGCGAAATTTTATTACATCAATAATGCCACAATACTTAGATTTATGTTTTGCTATTATTATTGTTATTGTCTTATTTGGATACATGATTATTTAAATAACACTTTCTTGTTCAGAGCATTTAAAAAAAAATATAGTAATAATGCTTTTTAAATATTTATTTGATTAAACTTTGTCTCACGGTATTAAAACATCTCAATTATAATCCTGTATCCAAGCATTAATAAGATACCCTTTAGATTTTATTATGCATACATACATTTTCTTACTCTTTAATCTAAAAAAAATTTTTTTGGATACAAAGTAAGTAATTTTCAAAGTGATATTTTGTTGAGAGTCATGTGAGAACAAATAGATGTTTTCAGTAATAGACAAAAAAATATAAGAGTAAGACATTTATAATACTATCTCATTTACGAGATAGATTTTTTTTTTCAAATAAGTGCTTTAACAATTTTTATTATGGTATCTATTTTCATTATTTAAGTGATATTTTGTGTTTTTATTAGTATTTTATTTGACTTTAAATGATTGTGAGTGCCTTTGAAATCTTTAGAATTTAGTCAAAGGAATACGTGTGCAATTAAATAGTAGCCCTACACCTACCAATTAACATTTACAAATAGTTTTAAACCTTTTTTTTTAGTATTTGTTTCATTAGATCAGCTACATATTTAACTGATATGGCTAATTCTAAGATTACTTTCAAAACCATCAATTTTGATGGCGATGCTAATTTGGTTGACTTTTTCTTCAACCAAATCAAAACATTAGCCAAAGCGCACGGATGGAAGGATCAGGACACCATCCAATTTCTAGGTAGTAAGTTATCCGGACCTGCGCTTACTTTCTTTACTCAGAACCCATCCATTTATAAAGCTGACAAATTAAAATTTGTAGAAAAAGAATTCAAAAAATTCTTTGCCCCCCCCCTTGTAAAACAACTGCACTTGTGGAATTTAACAATTTAATAATGCTACCTCAAGAAACGATTAGAAACCTTGCACACCGAATAAATATTCTAACTACTCGAGTACATGACAACATAAAAGATAAAGAAGCCTTAGACAATATTAAATACACAAAACTAATCTCGTGCATCCCACCCCCACTGAGAATTAAATTGCAAGAGGAAAACATTCTCGATTATGACACTGCTGTTGATAGGGCACAAATGTTGCAGGATATAATGCAAAATGAGAATGTGCTACAAACATGTAACACAACAAATCCTGTAGCAGACTCTATTGCTAATCAGTTAAAAATTTTAACTGAAAGAGTCAATGCATTAACACTAACAAGCATTCCAAATGAACAAAACATAGACGCAATCCACAGTATAACCTCACAAAATTCAAAACAGCGTGAACAGTATGCGAACAGGGACTTTAAAAGGAAGCATACTATTTCACCTAAACATAACACACGTAAAAATAAATCTACATCACCACCTGCTTGCCAGCTATGTGCGAAGCGTGGCCACACAGCAAAACATTGTTTTAAATGGCGTAGAGCAAATTCAAATAGAAATAAACATAAGTATAAATACGACAATAACTATAGAAGAAATGATAACAGAAATGGTAATTTAAACTACTAATGAGATGTACTTCAGCTGATGGCTTTACATCTCAAAAGAAGTCTAACACATCAGCAACTTCAGACGAATTTCCATGGACTCATGACCCAACACTGCCTACACTCTGTCCAGACAGAAGGGTTAAATCCGTTGCTTCGCAAACAAAATGTGAAGTTAAATTGTCCAAAAATTCTGCATCACAGACAGTCGAAAACAATAATGAAGTAGCTTCACAAACTGTTAACATATGTGATGACAAAGTTGCAGTTATTTGCAATGTAAATAATTCACCCCCAACACTCCCCCTCATAAAGGCCTCCATTGCAAGACATAAAACTAACTTTTTGCTCGATACTGGTTCATCCATTTCAAATATATCACAAGATTTGTTTGAAAAAATTAAAGACAAACTCAAATATAAAAGATTAGGAACAGGCGTCACTATTAAAACAGTTAATTCAGATGTTCAGTTCACTGCATGCATTAAAACTTCTATTCGCATACACCAAAAGTCATTCTCGCATAATTTCTACATTGTTGACATATCGAATTCCGCTAACTTCCAGGGAATTTTAGGCTTTGATTTTATTCACAAAAACAGAATTGTGATAGATATTCATAAGAATAAAATGTCAACAAATGAATTTAGCATACCATTACTTGATTCTGCCTTCTGTGAGAATGAAACACATCATCTTGAAACACATGAAATACATCAATCGGAAAAATTCCCAAAAGAAATTCGATTGGAGAATAAACTTAAACTAGAACCACAGGAAAAGAGGTGGATCTCCATAAAAACTGATTCAATTGACCCAAGAAAACATTACTATTTTCAATGTGAAACAAAAAAGAATATAATTTCTTACGATAGTATTGTAGGTGGTCAGAGTTATGAATCAGATAAGGAAGGAACTGAAAACACAACTAGATCCCCACAAAAATTCCAGTTTTATGTTTTTATACAAAATTCATCTACTAAACCTGTACACATAAACAAAAATGCACGAATAGGAACTTTATTTGAAACAATGGATATTATGGACCCGTCACAAAACACAAATTTTCATCAAATTATGAATTCATGTGAAAATGTTTCGAATTTTAATCTTAAATCTCAGGATAACTTAAAGGATTACATTTGTAATTATATTCAGGCATCAAATGAAACATTAAATCAACGTAAAGAAGAACTAAAAATTAGTGACTTTAATTTAAATCATTTACAGGAAGAGAATGCAAAAAGGTTAGGAAAATTATTGCTTGATAATTATGCATCATTTTCCAAGTCCATAAAGACACTAGGCCACACAGACAAGGTAGTCCCAAATTTAAAGTTTATAAATGACTATCCCATAAAAACATTACCATTTCCCCTCCCACAATCATTACATAACGAAATGAAAGAGCAAATTCATCAACTTCTTGAAGCAGATATTATAGAACGAAATTGTTCTGAGTGGGCATGTCCCATTTTGCTTGTAAAAAAGAAGACTGATCAGTCTGGAAAACAGAAATACAGACTCGCTCTAGACTTACGTATGTTAAATTCCGTGTTACAAGGCTCATCATACCCCCTACCAAAAATACAAACCATAATTTCAAATTTATCCGCATACAAATTTTTCACTTCACTAGACTTCAAAATGGCGTATCATCAAATAGACCTTCCGGAACAATTTCAAGACCCACTAACCTTTACATGTATCTATGGGACTTTTAAATATAAACGCCTAGTATTTGATCTAAAGTCATCAAGTGGATTCTTTCAACATTTAATGGATTCTTTAATTGATGAATTGCAAATTGATGGAGTATACTCATATCAAGATGATCTAATATTTGGGTTAAACTCATTTGAGGAAACTTGTTCAAAGTTAGATAAAATACTTAAAATTTTAACTAAGTATAATTTAACATTGACTCCAAACAAATGTACATTTCATACATCAGCAGTTGACTACTTAGGGTTCCATATTGAAAACCACTCTATTGCACCTATTCATGCAAACATTGTTAAAATTAACTCGTTTCCCACACCAAAAACTAAGAGACAATTAAAAAAATTTATTGGTTTAGTAACATTTTATAAATCATTGGTGCCATCATTTTCGGAAATTATTCAACCTCTCATTGATTTGACCACTCCTAGAGCTACATTTAAATGGACACAAAAACACCAAGAATTATTCAAAAAAATGCAACAAGTGTTCTTTAGTTCACCTATGGTTCGCTTACCAGATTGGTAAAAAACCTTTTACGTTAACACTGACGCATCTAAGGTAGCGATAGCTGGTGCATTATTACAGGAACATGAAGGACAATTACTTCCTATTGCATATTTTTCTAAATCTCTTAAGCACGCAGAAAAACGTTACCCGGCTTTAAAACTTGAATTAATGGCCATTTATAAATCAGTAATCGCATTTAAATACTATTTATACAACAGGAAATTTGTAATTTTGACAGATAGTGCTCCCTTAAAAAAATACAAAAACACATGTAACCCTGCGGATTTAACTACACGTTGGTTAACTGAACTTTCTGAATACACCTTTTCCTTCGAACATGTACCGGGATCATCTAATGTACTTGCTGATTATCTATCAAGATGTAGATTTGAAAACAATACCCAAGATCTTAAATCAAATCCTGAACTCCTTAATGACCCTCATGCTTTACCAATTGTAGATAATGACACTTCGGACAATATCGAAGAATCCAATAACAACAAACCCAACTCAGTAAATTATTTAATTTCAGGCAGAGATACAAACAAGGATCCATTACTTGAAATATCAAACGACACATTTGTCAGTGAGCAAAGAAAGGACCCAAAATTGGCCGAAGTTTACAATGATATTTTAAGAAATGGATCATCTAAAAAATTTCCGATGTACTTCATCCATCCTGACAGTAAGGTTCTCATGACAAAAAAAGAAAACGTACATAATAACACATTTTCGTACCACATTATTGTACCTGACTCACTTAAGGCTAAAGTTTTAACAATTTGTCATCTGTCACACTTTGGGTTAACTAAAACATATGCATTTGTAATAGCTAGATATTTTTGGAAAGGAATGTATACCGACACGTTAAACTTTGTGGCATCTTGTACTAAGTGTATTCAAACAAAACATCACATAACACCACCTGCTCCGCTTCAGCCCACTTACACACCAACCCACCCAGGACATACCATTGGGATTGACTTACTAGGACCATTTAAAAACGGACAATCAGTTTTAACGGTAACAGATCATTTTTCCCGGCACCTCGAACTATTTGCTTTGCATACAACAACAACTGACAAAATTGCTAAATGTTTATTTGATTACATAACTACCTTTGGCAGACCTTCCACTATTCTCAGCGATTTAGGTAAGCAACTGACTTCTGACATGTACAACAGATTCAACGGTACATTGGGCATAAAAATACTCCATTCCTCAGTATGTCACCCCCAAAGTAACGCAATTTCAGAGAGAGTAAATAAATCAATAAAATATTCAATTACCACTTTACTTGAAGAAGGCCATTCTTTTGAAAATGCATTACGTATACATAAATCACTATACAACGGTTCCACACATTCTTCCACTAAATATTCCCCCAACTTATTACACTTTGGAAGAGAACTATCTTTATTATTTGATACTTTTGATCAAACTATTAATCAGCCAATCCTTGATAAGGGCATAGAAACTTACCAGTTGCTAAATGATTTGAATTCAATTTACAAAAAAGCATATACTAACATCAAAAATTCACAAGAAAAGAGAAATCAACACTTCCAGAAACGAGCGAAACTAAGAGTAATCTTAGAAAAGGATATAGTGTACCTCAAATCCGTGGATAAATTTAAACCAAAATACACCGGACCTTTTATTGTGGTACATAAATATTCGCCAGTTTCTGTTTCCATTAAGCGTTTACACTCGCCCGATGAATCGGCATTCAGAGTACACATTGACAGGCTAATTATAGCCCCCCCTAGAAATGATCATTTATTTGTGCGTCATGAGGAAAATATAAGTCACCCAGGAAACAGCTCCATAAAATACAACCTAAGATCTCGTTTTTAACACAGCCCATCACAATATTAGGTTAACATAGATTTACAGTAAATGCAGTACATCACACTGATACACATGTTGTGTTGGAGTTTCCTTTGAGGGAGTTCATGGCTGGTCCAGGTTCTCCATCACAGGGGGCTTCCACATAACAGATATGTCTCTTAATTGCTGGGTTGTCGCCAATATTGTTACTTTTCCCTTTCAGTAGTTTTATTGTTCATACGTAATAATAATAATAATAATAGTAATAATGAAAATAACATATCACATTGCACATACATTAAATTTTAGTCATATCAACATAATCATGATGCACAATAAATCTCTAACCGATTATGACAAAGCTGTTTCTCACTACTCTAGGATTGACATTCCCTTTCAGATATATATAAATACCATATGTATCAGATTTTTTATTTTTTTTATTTTTAATTATTCCCCTTCGAAGTGAAGGCCCGTTCAAAAGTCGCCCAAAGGACCTGTAACTTCATTGTGGTGAGAAACAAATTTCGGATTGGTGCAGTTCACACCAATTTTACTTAAACTCCCTGTTTTTCTATGTAATGCGACGTGCGCTCCTCTCAGAAAGCAAAAGATTTCGGGAGGAGCAGAGGGTCCATGTAATGTGGGCTCTCGCCAATATTCCCACTTCCCATAGGGCTAGGCCATAAGCCGATGCCATCACCTTGTCATTTGACAAGATTTAGGGCAGCACCTTTTTATGGATCGCGTGTCGCTTTCCTTTTTTTTTTTGCTTGTCCTGTGTGGATACACGAATTTTTTTTTTCATTTTTTTTTTAAACATACTTATTAGTAACAAAATACACTTAATCCATAACATTTCATTAATTTTTCACATCATTATGTTACACTTACATGGTTGCAACCTCCATTTCATATTTTCAACCTCCATTTCATATTTTCAACCTCCATTTCATATTTTTAACCTGCATTTCATATTTTTACTATCCATTTCGTATTCTTTTAGTATAGATTTTCATATTTGTACCACATAATTCATACTTTTATTATTATATACTTCATATTCGTCATATTTTATTCGAGATTTTATTTTATCCATAACTTAGGTTTTTATATTATTCGTGACCTATAGCTAACATTCTTCATAAACATATATATATTATAAACAATTGATGGTACGAACTTCATGACTATTTTACATATTAAACATGTATCCTTGCATTCGGCGCCTTATCTTTGATTTAAAAAAAAAAAAAAAGATAACCTCTGTAAAGGAACAATATATGGTATACCTATAAAAAAAAACAGGAAGAATGTCTTGTTGTGTGCAAAGTGATAGAAAAAGCACAAATAAGGCCTGAACTCTAAGCAATAAAAGGCCAATGTGTTCCGGAACGACAACAACATCAAAATAAATGAGCATTAAAAAAAAAAGAGAGAGAGACTCTGAAGATGCATAATCATATGTCGACATAGTGTATAACTGTATAAATTCGAAATATATATGTATTAAATTCTTAATATTTAACCAGCATAATCTTACACTTTCGTATGTAATTCTGAGAGAGACATTTTCGTACCTGGTCCAAAATTTTTCAAACCCAAACCAGCGCGGGAGATATATGATATCAATATATCATATATCATTGAATATGACGATGTTAGGTAACAAATTAATAAACTTATCTTGTCCTCCATTTAAAAAAAAAAAAAAAAAAAAAAAAAAAGAAGAAAGAAAAAAAAATCCTTTCTTTTAAAGTAACTAAAATCATGATCACAACAGGATCTACATTACAGTTGAAGTTATAAATATATCGCCCCTTTTCTCATTTTAGTAATACTTAAACCAATCCCTTAATATAACGGTTACCGAAATCCCAGCACATGTATTTCACTCGTTCCATACCTTATATGGTCATGAAAACCGAATGTGGTTTTCTTATACCAGCTGCTCTACAATAAAAATGCTGCATAAGATGTTTTGCGCGTCGTACATATTCGAATATATCTCCTTCTCATGCTACCGTTCCTTATATGGTATCCATTCGCGAATTTTAGACCGCATCATGAGCCTCAAAGCCTATCCCACAAAATTCCTTTGCCTTTTCGAATTCCAATAGCAAAGTTTAAACTCTTTTCTCGCCAATTAGCGAGTATCTTTTTAATATGCTAAGTACAAAATCTCTCTCTCAGAAGAAAAATATTGCACGTATATTTTGGCCAAATATCATATACATGCCAAACATTGTAACCTTTGGCGATATCTGACAACTGATGTTATCTTGGTTCTGACTAAAAGAACGGGCACTTTTTCTCTTGGCCTGGCTCTGCTGTAACCATTAATAATTCACGCGGAGCGTCCTACTCTCTCGAAAGGGCTAAAATAAAACTTTACTCCAAAGAACCTGGCTGCATACTTGTCTTTTTGTCGATCTCCTTTTCACGGCATTGATGGTAATTCGTAATAAACAATATTAAATCTACTAGATACAATAATCATCCAAGATTTCCATTACAGAGCTAAAAGTTTATTAAGTGAAATACATTTTCTATTATATTTTCTGAAAAGAAAATCGAAAAATTCGAAAATTAATATAGTCAGTTAATACATGTTAATACTTTCGGAAAAATGAAACATAGCAGCGTAACCGATTAGAAGGTGTTTAAACCAAATCTAGTCACCAACGTTATAAAAACACTCCTATAATCTGAATATTTTTGGTCGGTCCCATGAGGGTTCAGAATAGAGAGAGTCCACTGTATATACACTATATATCTAAAGGTGATCGACCACTTGCGATTTTAAATATTTTATTAATTATCTAGAAAAATACATGAGGAATTATCCTGAAACTCTAAGTGTGTAAACAAATTTGTACAAGTCATATACTACCATTAACATTTTTTTCTCGAAACCCCTAATTGGAAAAGAACGAATGTCTTTTTCATAAACCTGTCAAATCTAATGCAGTAAACTTTTTCAAGCTGTAGGTTATGATAAAGTAGCTTTTTGTAATAAACTGTGTTCATTTTTATATGGATAGCATGTGTACTCGTAGAGAAATTAAGATTTTAGAAATTAAAGTAGGTAAAAACAATCCCAGATTTTGCCAAGTTTTTGAATTATAATTTACTGAGTTTTAGATTTAACAAAAAAAAAATATCCTCTAAAGGAAATATGGCAAATAACTCGTACAGAGTATCTTTCACTAAAGCACCGTATTATGATACTTTAAACTCAATTTGTAAGTTGATTCTCTTAAGATCGTGTATAACATTTATTTTTAAACAAAATTTCAAAAATATCATTATGAAGCCATCTTTTTAATTCATTTGATTTGACAGCCTACATAAAACTTAATATAAGGTAGAACCTAGAAAAAAAATTAGTCTATCTAGAAAAACGGTAAAATGTAAATTAAACTTCTCGTCACCACAAGACTTATATGAGGCTCTTACTTCAAATATCAATACCTGAAAGAGAAAAAGGCGAATTTTTTTCTTTTTTGTTGAGTGATGTCATTAAATTACATGGAATATATAGGAGGCTACAAAATAGTTGCATTACAATCGTACTTAGATGTGAGTAGAAACAAGAAAGCAACAATTGTAAATAATGGTAGAAATTATCTAGTATACTAGATAATTTCTAGCATTATTTACAATTGTTGCTTTCTTGTTTTATGAGAGGTATGAGCTAATTTTTTTAGGTGTTTTATTTATTGAATTGCTTAATTTTTTTACGAGGTAAGAAATGTTTTATTATTCTTTAAACTTCCCTTAATATATGCATACTTTCAAATTTATTTTAAACATAACAGAGAGCAACAGTTGAAAAATAATGTGATAATGTTGCTAAATAGATTAAAATTACTGTATTACTGTTAATATTTAGCGAGAATAACATTCTGCATCAAGAAATTCATAAATATGTGGCATCTATAAAAGAATATCACAGTTAGGAGTTTTTCGCAGTATCAACTGTAAGCGTTGTAGAGTGTGATGAAATGTCGCAAATAAATGTTAAATCAATTGTTTTGGATAAGCATTTTTAGGCTGCATTGCTTTGCAATACTTTTGCACATTTGCACTCGCTTGCAGCGTCACGAACGCAAAATGGCGACGCCTCAGCGTAAAGTGTTTAATAAAATTTTCATCCATTTCGTGTCAACTCTTATGTTACCTCGCGTGGCAGAAACTTCCGTCGATTCGTATAGGCAATTGGAAACAACCAGATTTATTTGTAAATGGAAAAAGTATGGAACGACCAAAACTGTCTGTACATGATGTTAACCAAGTCCTAACCATACATGAACTTTACATACCTTACATACGTGGACCCAAACTAAGAAGAAAAATCATACGTTAAGCATAGATTACGAAACAATTTCCAACATTTCCTGAACTCTTTAACAATACTTCTTAACGCATCGTGATTTTATATATGCAGCAGAATGTTTTTTTTTCACCAAATGCGGCGTAGTTATCAATACAAGGTAGAACCCGTCGAATTCATCGACGAAAGAAAATGTTTAAGATGGAACTGTTTCTTTGGTATATAATAAACCTACAAAATTAATTACAATAAAAAATGCACCTTATATTGGTAGGTTTAACTCATAAACAAATGATATTTAAACTTAAGTTAACAAAATACTTTTTCTATAAAACTCAGTTGTAGAAATTATTAAAATTAAAATTAAGTTGATTTGTAAGCAATAAAATATAATATATTATAAAGTTTAAATATAAATATTAATATTTATAAATATAATAAAGTATAAATATTTTATTATTATAAAGCTATCAATTAAGGTTCTTATGCATCGTATTCCAAAATGAAAAATAGCAAAATGTATTCCACTTTGACTCTATCATAGATATTTTCCATTTGAAATCTAAACCCGACATTACTCTTACCACCTCAAAGTTTACATATGCACCTTTCTTATCCGTGTTCACGCTTTAAAAAAATGGTATTTTAATTTGATCATTACAAAACCATTTTAATTCAAAACTTGACATCACGATTTCTATTAGCTGTAAACAGATACTAATTTATTTATATACTTTTAAGCGTAGATAATTTTTGAAATAATCTGCATGCAATAAATAAGATATACAATATTTCTGTGACGTCAAAGTGTAAAAAGAAAGTGTTGTATCGAGTTTAAAGGCATTTTTCATAAACTAAAAAACCTTTAATTCATAAATAAAAACGAACTAAATCCAAAATTCGCAGAATTTTATAATTATGTTCAAAAATGAAAATTCTTCCCATTGCACGCATTTTAAATTCAATATTTCTTTTTCACTTTTTATGAAAAAATGACAACAAAAAAATAAAATAATTTGCTTTTTTCCCTTTGCTCTTAATAGAAATGGAGTACGTCTGTTGCCACAATTCAAATACAGTATAAAAAACTACAAAAAAAAATAATAACTCAAAAACAAATGAGGATACATCTTTGAAACAAATTACTCATAAAAAAGCATTTTATTCCCTATACGATGGCGTAAAAATTAAAAACGTGCGATATTTAAAAGTTTAAAAATTTGCAGTAGCAAAAATTGCAAAACTGAAATTTCATTTCAAATTTCCGTTGTTGCCATTCGTAAAATGACGTATGCGTTACGCACAGAATACGTTTGGCCTTTATAATATAGAAGATAGATATGAATAGCATTATAAATTTTCTCTAATTAAATTATTCACAGACTCGGAATTTTTCAACAACCATGCGTGCAAATCTGTGTCTTTTGCCAGTGTTTAATATAATGCGAAACATATTCTATAGATGGTGAATTAATGACAATTTGCATAATAAGAATTATAATAATTGTTTAATAAGAATGACCTTATAGTAAAATATTAGCAAATTATGGTATATTATAGTAAAATTTTCTTTTCAGGATAGAAATGCATTCAAATAAGAAATGTACGATTTCTGAAAAGAAGAAACATCCGAAATACCATCATCTCAACTCCATTTCTAAAAGTCGGAGAATAAAAAATTTTGCAATTAAGCACCGTATTATAACATTTTATACTCCATTTGTTATTAGTTTATCTTAAGATCGTATGTAACATTTTTTATATGAAATTTAAAAATATCATTGTGAAACCTTTCTTTCCTTTCATTTGATATGACATGACACATAAAACTTAATTATAAAATACGATATAGAAAAAATCAATCTATCAAGAAAAACGCTCGATATGAGAATTAACTCACTCCTCAACCAGAGCCTCATTTGAGGCTCCTACTTCAAAGTCCAATACCTAAAAGAAAAAAGACAGATTTTTTTTTCTTTTTTGTTCAGTTATATCATTAAATTATTTGGAATCTCGCATTACAATCATATTTAGATGTCTGTACCAGATAATTTCTAGTGTTGTTTACAATTGTTCTTTTATTGCTTTAGAAGAGACAAACGAGATTTCTGAGCTGCTTTTTTTGAGTTACCTATTTTTTGCGAGGTAAAAAATGTTTTTTTTTTTTTTTTTAACTTTCCCTTAATATGTGCATACTTGCAAATTATTTTTAAATATAAGAAATATAGAAGCGTTTTGTGCCTCATACGAGGCTCGATCAACACAAAAATATTTTTGCATTTGAATTATAGTGATATATTAAGCGTTAGAAAGGTTTTAGTCTACATTTATAATAATTTGGTGACAAAAATGTTAAAGTGTGGTTAGGAACTGTATGATTTTAGCTGTAGGATTTAACGCATTTTATAAAATTATGTAAGAATGTGGCGAAATATTTTAAAATTAAGTAACAGTTAATTTTTAACAAGAGTAAATTTATACACCAATAAATCTATAAATACAGTATGTCCACAAAAGAATGTCCCAATTATAGATTTTAATAGTAACTAATATATAAATAATTAAACTGTAAACGATGTTTAATGTTCAAGGTCGCAAATAAAGGTAACTAAATTGTTTTAGATAAGTGCATTTACATTCATTTGTTATATACTCGCTTGCAATGTCACGTACGCAAAAAGCAACTCATGAGTGTAAAGCGTTTTTTGTTCAACACTTTGTTAAGAGTGGATCTGTAATTTCAGTTCAATTTCTGTTTCCTTAAAGTCTGATTATGAAATACCGTCTAAGAAAAAAATCCACCGATCCGTACAGACAGTTCAAAACAACTAGATTTATTTGCAGTGGGAAAAGCATGACATGCCCAAAAGTATCGCTACAGAATGTTAATCAGGTCCTAACTTTACCTATGTTACGTAGTCTTGTTTGGCTTTCCTCCATCGCTCATTTACAGGAACACTCAAAATTATTCCATTACATTATGGTTTACGAATCAGAACTATTCTTGGTGCATTTTATTGACGTTACATACTGGAGTTTATATATATACATATCAGAGTTACAGATCAATGAATTTAGTATAGAATATGATGTACATAACATTCATTATTGATATATAGGGCAAAAAAAATAATTCTGTTACAGTACTAATAATAAGTGCTGAAAGTGCGTTTTATGTTGTGGTACCTACTTTCAAATTAAACATTGTTTTGCATATTTCTTGGTGAGTATGGATTCTACTGATCAAATACACGGCTGTACAAAACATTTGAAATACAGTTTCGCTTATTAATGGAAATCACTAAAGAACAATTTTACATTGTGACATACGTTTTTTGAATCTAACTAAATATTAGCGTGCTATTTAATTAATGATAAATTCAAATTCATATGCAGGGTTGCACAGATAATCTTGATTTCTCCTCCTTCAATAACAATTGATGAAATTATATTCTCAAATCAGTTATAAGTTTTAGAAATTGTTTCTTTTGGCAACTGTTTTTCTTCTTAGTAAACTGTGAATTTTTGTTACAATCTTCTGAAAGTATTGGAAAATATTTCATAATCCATGTTTATCGTACAAATTTATGTTTTTTTTTAACCATATGGAAAATATTATTTTCTTTTGGTCGAGATTAGAGATATCTGAGGCATATCTGAATGTTTGTGATGTTTGGATTTTATTTTTTACAGATCAATCCATATTTAATGTCCAGAAATAAAACACATCTGTTGATACCTTAACAAAAAAAATGTTAAAACTTACAAAAAAAATTAATAACTCAAAAACAAATTAAAATACAGCTTTTAAACAAATTTCATTTAAAAATACATTTTTTCTCTATACGCCAGCGTAAAAATTTAAAATGTGCGATGATTACAAGTTTATAAATTTAAAGCACCAAAAATTGTAAAAGTGAAATTTCATTTTAAAATTTATTTATGATTAGTCTAGGAATATTAATGTTTAATCCACGGAATTCGTAATGTATGACTATTTTATTACATAAGCCATGTTTTGATCATCATAAAAATAATGTTTATTGTTATTTTTTTAAATATAAAATTTATTTAAATCATTAGTCTTTAAAAATATTGTTTTCCAAATGGTCGTTGTAATTTCCTAACTTACAATTTTTCTCCTCAAATTAATGTGGTGTGGATTTCATCAATATTTGGTATGACTACCACTATGAGATACATATACATCCTATATGACTTCTGGATACCACTGGCACATTAAAATAACATTTTTTGCATGTTTGTATAATAACGTGCATGAGAAGAATGGTTGCAATCTGGTGCTGTTTGCTGTCAACAAATTAATCACGCTTATTAGAAATTTGGACTCACTTGTATAAAACAGTTTAATTTTTTGCATTTGTGACGCATTAATGTCCATTAAAATTAAATGAATAAAGCAGAGTATTTGAATTTTCTTTATTAAGTTTCCCACATGAAATTGTGATTTTAAGTTTATTTTAAGATATATAATCCATTTTTTTAATATTCTATAATGCATTATTACATTCGATTATAATTAGTATTTTATTAGTATTTTATTCTATTCTGAATTAAAGAAAGAATTTATTTTATTTTTTACATGCCTTATGTAATTAAAGATATTTCTATATGACATTTATAATAGTAATTAGTTCTGTTAGGAAAGTGTTCATATTTCTTATTCATTCATTTCTACGATTTCACAGAAGAAAAAATAAATGTAGAGCAATATCTTATTCTTTCATCAGAAGAAAATGATCGTAGAAATATGAAGTCATAAATGTTGTCACTGATCTTAAATTGTATATTTTTCTTCATATAATTGTTGGTTGTGTAGAATATCGAGTATTCTTACTATCTATACATCGTAGAGAGGCAATAACAATTGTAAAATTCTTTAGAGAACAGCTAATATTTAAATATCTTTATCTTGAGAACAATTGAATATATAATATTATTTCTGTTAAAATAGATTTGACAGTAGGTAAGTTATAAATTGACCAGATGATCCGCCTGGCATTGCCAGAGACCATAGATGTTTTCAAATGAATTGTGAATATTAAATATTATATTTAGATCCCCATTAATAGTAATAAAAATTATCTGAAAAATATTTTAAATTTTATGTAAGTGAACATAGGTATGTATTTCTGTTCCGAAAACCATGTTTTGGAAAGTTAGTCGTTGATTTTAGCTGTTTTGAATCAGAAAAATAATGCAATAATTCAATTATTTTAAAATTCCTTTCTTCAATGTGACCAACTTCATGTAAAACCTTCTGAGCACGTGCGCAATGTGCGCTGCACATCTGAACAAACCGTAAGAAAACATAAAAGGAGTAGTTGTGCCATGGATGGAATTTCGGTGATCGCTTGCAAATCAAATTAACAAATGCGTGTGCGATTTGTTCCTAGTATGCAGCCGTGAAATACAGTTGTTAAATTCCATATTTACCCCCCCCCCCCGCTATCATTGGCTAGCTGCTTAGTTGCCGTGAATTGGTGGTGAGCTGAAAATAGCCTCTAGTCTCACTGCACTCTAGTCTCAAAAATCTGCACTATTTGCTCAGCGACACTCTACTTTATTTATAGAATATCACTATTCTGACCAATGAGAATGCTGCATAACACAATGAAGTAACCGTTTTCTATAAAAGCGCTGAAATGATGCTGCAGTAAATGGTACAGATTTTTAAAAGAGCTGGCTGCTTTGTTGCCGTGGATTTGTGGAAAGCTACAAATATTCTCTTACACAGTAAGTTTTAAATAAAAAAAACTAAATTGAAATTTAAAAATCTAACTGTGAAATACACTTTCTAGTGTTAGCATCTACACATGACAAAAATTTCAGAGATTTGGGTGTTATAATTTTGACGTTATCCGCGGTCAGGGAGGCAGGCAGAAATACATCTCTTATTTGATACATATAGATTCTTCGGGTTAAATTAAGAATAGAAAGAACAAGAGCTATGCAAATTCGAATGCTTTGTTTTTTTAATGTTAAACAACAATGTTAAATAACAAATATAAATATTAACTGTATCGATAGGAATGCACTTACCCTAAATAACATAGAAAATTATCGTAGTATAACAAATAATAATTATTATTTAAAATAAATAGTTTCAGTAGCTCACCAGAAAAGCACATATCAAAATCAGGCATTTGTAGCATGATTAGATGTAGTATAATGACACAAAAATCTTCAATAAAATCCTCATTCAAGTAAAATTGAGTTAGTGGCACATATGAATTCTATTTGGGCTAACATTGATAAAATTGTCGGTTGCACGCTGTTATGAAACCTAAAGGGGATGTTACAAAATATTAATTACCATTTACTTCATATTCATAAGGTAATAATGTTGCGGAAATAAAATATTCTTATATTTTGAACCAATCTATATTTTATTATAATATTTTGATGTGTTTAGAAAGCTGTATACCTAATTTATTCTACTGTATTTTATATTTTATAAATGTTAAAAACCTATCTAAACATTTCAGATTTGATTTCTAAGAAATGTAATTGCATATACTTAGTACCAAAAATAAATAAATGAAAAATATTTTTTCTTTTTAATTTTTCATAATTATTCTAATATTTTGAATATCAGCTGTATTAGCTTACTCTGACAACAAAACTACGTTTTTATCAAACAACATTTTATTTGTTTTATATATATTTTTCCTATTATACTAACATCTATTAATTTCTTTCACTTTCTGTTTGTATATTCCAAAAGATGCTTTCTGTATATTAATAATACATGTCCTAAGTTTTTGAAGACCTTATTTTGCTCAAACTTGTTAGTATATCAACTTTATTTGACAAAGCATTATAATATAAAACTAATACATCATAATAATATTCAGTACACACATTGTTAATTATATGCACAACATGTAAAAGTTCGAGTATCTCAGTGGGCTATAATTTTCCAACGATTTGTAGTTAAATTTTGAAATTTGAAGTCTAATCATTATTTGTGATGCAGAATTTGTTCGTATCTAGCTTTACATTAGATTTATTAGCAGCCTTATTTAATGACGAAAGTAATTCAGATTCGACATATTTTTGTTGTATACGAAATTTCAAATATAATAATCTTAAAATTTACAGATAGTTAATTATTGTGAGGATTTAAAAAGCTGAAAGATTTCTGTTCAAACCTGTCCCATGTTGGGGCACATTTGAACAAATGAATAAAATATGAAAATATTGAGAATTTTTATAAAAATCTGCATATGTTTCAGAAATATAGATTAATATGAATAAAATTAAATAACTATATTTTATTGAAACTAATAATTTTTCTATTATTTAACCAAATTTAAATTCATCGAAGTTGATGTCAAAAATCATTGTTGAAACAACATAGAGTGTCTCTATATTTATGTTTGGTAGTTAAAACTTTTTTACAATATCCTTGAACTACACCAATATGATATCTGATGCTTCTGGAAAGTTAATATTTTTCATTTACACTTTTTATGAAAAAACCCGACTTAAATTCTGTTTTATCTAGTACGACAACCAAAAATAATGTTTGGGAAACAGTATATGAAAGAGTCTTTGTTAGGCAAACCTGCTAAATCATGAATCATTAATGTGTATCCGGAATTTGCAATTATAAGTAAAATATTTAGAGTGTTGCCCCCAGTTCAAACGTGTCCCTCTCTCCCCTAATGTACGTTGTAACATTGTTCAACAAATTCAATTTTGCAAAACTCATTTTCTCACAGTTTTGAAGTCGAGGTTTATATTCTTGAGTATTTTTAAACTTTGCTTGCTACAATGTCTCTCATGTATGCGTAATAAAAAAAAGTGTTTATAAAATTAAATAAAAATTAAACTGATAAAATAAAAAATATCTAACAACAAGTATGAAAAGTCATTAATTAAACATAGATTATGAAACATTTTCCAACATTTCCTGAAATCTTAAAAAAAAAACTTCGTTATGTAGGAAAATAAAGTGTTGCCAAATATGTAATCCCATATTTATGAACAGCTCGGTATTTCATCTGTCGGTTGATGTATACTATATAAAGGCAAAATTTACTTTAGAAAGAAAACGCCTAACGGTTTGAAATTTCTCTTTCAGCAATTGATACTAATAAGTGGAAACATAGTTGAAAACTTGTGGTTAGCCCTGTAGTTTACCTAGGACCTTTATTACATGCCAGTATTTTGCTAAAATTTAGTCCAAACTAAAATATTAAAATTACTGAAATTACATTTCCAGAAATTATTATCCATGGCCGACAGTGTATTGAATACTTTGCGTGCCCTGTATGTCATTTTATATATATTCTACAAACATTTTTTAATAAACTGGATGCACTTCAGCGTAAAAATGCATAACTTTATCTAAAAACCATCTTTATGTAAATTACACTCTTATTCCGCAACATTTAAGAGCTGTTTTGTATAGCATTATATATCAAGTATACCATGTATACACACCATATAATGTGTATAAATTTAATGAAAGTTAAAAGAGCATATCTTAACTAAAATTTCATTTCATACATTCATCAGCCATCATCGATAATATACAGCACTTTGGATGGAATATAACAATTGAAATATTTTATGTGTGTCTGTAAATGCTGTGGACTTCGTATTTTGAGTGAAATAATCTATTTTAATACTCAAAGAGTGCATATCATCTTTATTATACATAAAATAGTTTAATATAATAAAAATATGTCGCACACAATTCCCCCCTTTTACCATTATGTAATGGAGTTTTTTTCTGAGGTCCTATAAATGATTAATAACCATTATTTTCGCCGCTCATTTTACAAAATGCATATCATAGTGCACTTCGCAAATAAATGTAAATTTTAATGTGTTTGACAGAATGTAAAATATTAAAAATTCAATTGAAACGATTTTTTCCTTAGGCGATAATGTGACGATAAATTTTTGATTGTTACTTTAAATAAAATAACCATCTTAAAAACTTCATTTGTAATAGAGTTCGTGCTAGGGTAAATGTCAATAGTTTCCAAAAGTTTCAAAGCAATCCGAGTAATTTCTAAGAGTAGAAGCGTAGGCAGACGGCCAGATAAACCAAAATCATATGCATTTTTCCACTTAGGTGAGAAGTTTTAAAAACTCAATAAAAAAACGGGATGCACGAGCAAAAAACGCTCTAAAAATGCGATTTTTGTGTTACTGAATTGCCTAGAAACATTAAATTTAGCATGGTGGTTATTTAATATATAAATGATTTGTAATAACATTTCCCTTATATTATGAAATTTAAAAGGGGTGAAAATGCGCTAAAAAGCATCCCACACTGTTAAAATACTGCAGGATTTGCTGCATCATGACACAATTACTTTCATAAAAACCGGTTACTTGACTATATAATGAAGCTTTTTCATTGATCAGAAAAAAAATAGTCTATAACTGAGATGGAATGACGATGCAGCAAATACTACAGATTTTTAACTGTGCAAAAACGTTCTAAATGGTAATTTTTAAGCTGTCTGACCACGAATCAAACCGATTTCAAAAGTAAATTGGTGGTGAAAGAAGCTATTAAAACATATCAAATTTCAGCTACATTTTTCTGCCGATGACACTATCAACAGAGGATTTCAGGAGTCAAAAATATTCAAAATAGTGATTTCTGTTGTACTGAGGAGTCTGGAAACTTTAAACATGACATAGTAGTTACTTATAAAATATAAATGTCTTCTAAGAACAGTCTAATGTAAATTTAAAATTAAAAAGTTGTGCAACAAAGGGATGTAGCAAAAAACGTTCTAAAATTTACTAAATTGCGATTTTTATGCAAGCTCATAAATTAATAAACCGATTATAAAAGTAACGGTTTCGAATCATTGGTGACAATCTCTGATTCTACATAGTCTATGTTCTACATTGGTGCCTCTACCACTTGGAAAAAGCAGGAAAAACAAATGTTCTAGAAAAGCCTTTTAAAACTTCCTAAAATACATTTTTATGCAATATTAGGAAATATCAAGCCGATTTTAAAATTAACATTTTCGAAGTAATGCTGAAAGCCCCTTTTTCAACATAAATATTTTATGGTAGTGCTACTACCTCTCGAGAGATGGCATATACG
This sequence comes from Maratus speculifer, assembly GCA_964019185.1. Lineage (NCBI taxonomy): Eukaryota > Metazoa > Arthropoda > Arachnida > Araneae > Salticidae > Maratus > Maratus speculifer. The sequence continues at coordinate 75,208,789 of OZ025296.1, read as the reverse complement.
TAGAAAAGAAACTCGGATTTTGACATGATGATTAATTTTAAGATGTAAATGCATACGAAGATTGTTTCTAATAAATTAAATAGTTCAGGTGAATATTAAAAGGATCGTATGAATTGAGCATAAAAGTTTTAAAATATTTTCTAAATTATCAATTATTTAGAATTATCTTTATTTCTTATTACTTTAAATTTCATTTCGAAATATTGCATGCAATAATGGTATTTAGTCAAACTGTGGCCTTAAAGGGAAAATTTTGAAAATGTCCTTAATATTTTATTATTTCTAATAATAATTAGACGCGCAAACATCACAGGCATATTTCAACTATTACGCGAGAAAAGCCGCGGGTTTTGCTAGTAATTTATAAATTTTTCTACAACTAAAAAAAATGTGTACTAAAAATTTGTATGCTTTTAAATTTAAAAATAAAACATCACCTTTTGATAAATGGATCATTCTCACTGAATTTGAAAAAACAAAGTCCCATTTGATTCTATAATTTTTTTAACTATTTTACCTATAATGTTTGTTTTTACTAATCGCTGTACTTTTTTGCTATCTGCTGCTCATATTATTTACTTAAAAAAATAATTCTAAACAATATAAATTAAAGTAAAATTTATGTAAAATATCATTCCCCTGGCTGTCCCCAACCCCAGAATTAGACTTTGAACCCACTAAATATTTATTAAACATTGATTTATTAAAACTGTAATTATTAATATATTAGCACAATTTGTTCCTTTATAAGAAGAGTCCACATGTAGGATATACTATAATGCAATTCTGTGAAAAAACACAATGAAGTATGTCCATGAATTTGGGCATCATTTCCCCGCACTTACAAAAATAGTTCTAAAAACACCAATAGATGTCGCTGGACTCAAATTTGGCATTGATCCAATTTTAATACTTGCTTGGAAGAAATACCTTAAAAGTTTGGAGTCTGTAGTCATTTTGTTTGTGAATGCAGGTGTTCAAAAGTGGAGTTCCAAAACGAATATTTTTATTTGCCATCATTACCCTGGATCAATTTTTTCTGGATAAACTAAAAGTAAGCTTTTTTTTATTTTGTTTTATATTTTTAATACAAGTTTTTAAATATGTGTAATCATTTTAATTTTTTTTTATTCCCCCATGTGGTTCTAAGGTAGATATTACTAACAAAACATCATTCCCCTAGCATCATTCCGCTGCCTGTTCTTAAAGCAGGGGAATGATGAAATTTTAGAAATGTTATTAAGATATTGGCTGTAAACACTATTAATACATTAATAAAGAAACTAAATGTTGTTAAACTTGAAATATTCGAAAATCCTTAGTACTGTTAATTATAAATGTGATTTTTATGAAAATTCAAATACTTTAGTTTTAGGTAATATTTAAATGCAGACGCTACATTTTTTATGTATTAGTTTGTTAAAATTTAGGGAATTTAAAAAATAAAGAAAAATGTTTAATTTAGTTAATATTACTACTCAAATATTTCATAAAATTTGACAATATTTTGCATTGATTTGAAACAGTATGTAATTATTTACTATTATTTTTACTTAATTTCAATTGGAAACTTTTTATTAGTTGTTTTTCAATGAGAATTCAATGTAACTTATCTGAAAATTTGTATTTTTCAATTTTCATAATTAAAAAAGAAATTAATGTTTAAGATTTTTAATTTAAATATTTGATTAAATTTAGACACTTCATTAAATTTGAATGTATCTCATTTTTATTTTTAATTTAAATATTTTTTAAGTATCTCTTTTTACCAAGCATGTCAATTCTACAAAATAAAGAGATTATCTTTTACTTTACCAGAATCCTGTTTTTATTTAAATGATTAATATAAAAAATAATGCTTTTCATTAAGATTAATGCTAAAATTTAATAAAAATAGTCAAAATTAAACTGATAACAAAATGCATTTTTTATAAAAAATTTCTTTGTTTTCAGGAAGATGCCAAAACTAAGGAAAAAACTGGCTAGAGAGGAGAAACTAAAAATTAAAAGAGAAGCTCAGCGCAAGCACTATCAAAAGATAAAAAAAATGTCCTAGGTGCATTTAAAATACAAAAAAGAAAAGGAGCGACAGAAATACTTGAAAAAAAAAAGATGAAGGGTACAATAACGCCCATTGCAGAGATGACTGCCCGGGAGAAAAAAACCAAGCGAAAACAATGGAAAACTAATTCCAGAAATTACCAAAAACAATCAAGTCTCACTAAACATCAAGCTTTAACTGTTGAGGAAACATCAACAAATGATAATTGTGAAGAGTTAGACATAAGCTCATAGAGTTAAATTTACTCAACACTCCTTTATCTGATTCAAGATCAAGTAATGTTTTAATTGAGAAACAGAAATTATCTGGAAGAAAACGCGTAATGCGCAACAGGAGTGCACTTCATAGAAAATGCGTAAAAATGGAAAAACAGATAAAATGTCTAAATAGAAAAATACAAAAAAACGTGACCAAATATTGAAACTTAAAATTAACTGCAAAGCAGAAGATATGAGTCCCAGGTCAAAAGCTATTATCTGACGCGAAAAGAAAAGTTTTCTTTAGTTGTTAGAAAGAAACTTATATTTGGTGAAGCATTATCCCAACAGCTGACAATGGCTTATATATCATTAAAATCTGACAGAGCATAGCAATTGTATCATTATATTATATCTGGTAAAATTTTGAATTAATGTAAATTAATTTCAGCAAGCAAAATTTCTTAAAGTATAAAAGTTATTTAGCTGATAAAGCTCGTAATCCCAAGGCTATAAAATGTTTATTATCTATCAAGAGGAAAGCATCTGCTAATGAAAAAAATCCAGAGAAGCGTAATAAAATTTTTAGAAGATGATGAAAACAGTATTTTGTGTCCTGGGGAAAACAATTGTACAGTAAGAAGAAAATTGAAGAAACAAAAAAGTTATCTCTCTGATAGTTTGAAAAATTTGCACAAAAAATTCTTGAACAGCCATAGATACATTAGTTATCCTACATTATGCCTTTTGCGTCTTTTTTTGGATTATTCAAGCTAATTTATCTGACAGAAGTTCCTGTTTATGTGTAAAACATGAAAATACGCGTCTTTGCACTAAGCAAATGTGTAAGCAAAGTGGGTATACACTAAGCAAAGTGGGTATTATTAAATCAAGTAGCATAACAAGTTTATTAACCCTTTGGGGACGAGCGACACGTATACGTGCCACAAAAAGGCTTAAGAATCCTTGTTTATCCCCACCAGTAAAATTATACTGAAAAATTTGGCTTATTTAATCGGAGCAGTTTCTTGTTTTGATAAGGCACAAATTTCTGTTTTTTAAAACTGGTGTCAAAACATTAAAACTTTCGTAAAAGGCTCCCGTCGCGAAGGGGTTAATGGAAGTATGCTGCTCTGTTGGTGATGAAAAATGTTTATTTCGAAAGTGCTATGATTGTTCGGAGAATGTTATAACACATGACAATTTTGATAGTGATTATAAAGTGACATATAAAAAATGGTTAACAGCTAAACAAGAATATTCTTATCAAAAAACAGGTGAAACAAAAAATGTAAAAAAAATAATAAAAGAAAATGTTTGTTTGTCAATTGCAGAAGCAATTAAAGAGCATCAGGAAAGCATAGATGTGCTTCTTTCGCATGAAGGTAGAAGGCTACATTAAAACAGAATTTTAAAAAAAATGAAAGAGACGTTAAAGCAAAATGAATTATTACTTCAGATTGATTTTAGTGAGAATTATAGCTTAAAATATGGTCAAGAAATACAGCCTTATCACTTTGGGGGGGGGGGTCTCGTCAACAAGTGACCTTACATACTGTTGTAGTTATTACAGAGCAGAAGATGATGCAGACTTGGAAATTCAACCCATTTGCATTTTCACAGAATGCCTTCAACATGATCCAGATGCTATTTCCGCATTATATACTCTATTTTGAAATATTTATTCTTAAAATTGCCTTTAGTTGATACTTTATATTTTATAGTGACGGTCCTTCCAATCAATATCGCAATAAGAATATTTTTTTTTATATTTCTATTACTTTGCCTGAAGTATTTCCTCATCTGCAAATAATTTGTTGGAACTATTCTGAATGTTGACATAGAAAGAGGGTCCCTGATGGTGTAGGTGGCACGTTAAACAGAACTGCTGATAGAATTGTTGCCCAAGGGATGGACATAGCCGATTTTATTACATTTGTGAAATCACTGAATGAACATTGCAAGGGCATCAAAATAATAGCAAATGATAAAGAAATCATAGAAAATGAATTGAAAAATAATGGCATAAAATTTAAAGGAACAATGAAAGTTAAAGTAACTGGTATCAATCTGATTCAACTCTAAAACTTCATCATGTAAGTTTTGTTGAATGCAGAGTGGCAAAAGCTAAATATTGCAAGATTTTGAAATAAGGAGAATCTGTCTGAAAAATGAGCGTGAAAATATTGTATAAGACACGTTAACATATAGTGATAAAAAAGCTTGTTTGGCATAGGAGATTGGGTGCTAGTGCTCCATGATGGCAAACTTTACCCAGGTGAAATATTAAGATTGTTATCTGGGGAAGTTGAAATAAATACCATGGCATACACTGTACCAGGACGTTTTAAATGGCCAAGAGACTTGGATATTCATTGTTATCCTATTGAAGACATTGAGAGAAAGGTTGATAAACCTGAACCATCTGACAATAGATTATTATATTTTTATAGAGATAGATATTTTTCTTTTCCTAATAAAAGTTTTTAAATAAAATGTTTTCATTAGTGTAATTCAGTATTATTAAAAATTCATTATTGTGAAAACTATGTACAGTAATTTAAATAATTTGGTATATTATTTTGATTAAAAATATTCATTGATATGAACTTTTCTATCACTAATAGTTGACTGTAGTGCTTTATAGATTATTGAATCATTCCCCTGGCAGATAAGTCCTTCCTCTGTTTCAAAATATCATTCCCCTGGAAGTTGTTTTCTTAAATTATAAATAACATATTAAATTTTAGGAATTATGAACAATAGGTGATAATTCTAATACAAATTTACTTTTTAAAGCTATATATGAAGAAAAAAGTCATTTTTTATAGTTTATAAATTTGTATTTTGCAACTTCCAAATTACCCTGTTTATGGAGATACCCCATAAGATTTTTCACTTACATGGTTCACTCTATTCAAGATTTATATAAAATTTTTATTCAGTAATCTCAACCATAAAATTGAAATAACAAAAAGTAGTATTATTACAAAATAAATTTCTACGTGTATGGATTTCTGTGGATATTCGTATAACAGAATTTTAAAAAATGTTTTAATAAAAACCAATGTACTGTCAATAAATATCTAATCCGCGCGTCCAAAAAAAATAAATAAATAAATAAAAAATCTAATTTGATAAAGCTGTTTTTGCATGACCAAATCTAATGTCTGACCTATGCTCCCTTTTCTTGATATTTATTTTTGTCCCAGTTATTTCCACGTAATATTTAATCTCCGCTTTTTCATTAACGTAAGTTATCTCACAAACGCATCATATACCTCTTAATTTAGTTAATTAAACTTCTTATTAAGTAAATGATTTAACTTTCGTGGTGTTTTCGCAATGAATTTAATGTGAAACATTTTTTAATTAAAAATTCAGCTTTTGAAAACTATCTTAAAAAAAGAAAAGAGTGTCTTTAAAATTATTTATCCCTGTCTCCATTTATTGTAATCGTCAATTCATGTCTGGTTTTCTACTTAGTGTTTTCGTTCCTATTAATATTGGTCAATTTATTGGTGCTAATTATTCTAAATCCATTTGAATATACTATATTACGGATAATTTACTAGGTGCGCAACTAAGTTTCTTGGTTTCACATATGAATAGCGTTATCGACACATGTAGATTAAAAAATGTCTGAAGATATATATTTTTAATAGTTTAGACATCTGTTAGCAATAAACTGTCGTAATATCAATACGTATCAGAACGCAAAAATATTTTTATAACATCGAAGATATCGAGTTGTGCGCCAAATAAACACCGTTTGGGGGAAGTTTTGTTTTTCTGGTTTAATTTTTAAAAAATTGCAAATGAAGGAAGTCATTTGTTAAGAAGGTCTATGGCGAACATACACCATCGAAAATTATCTGTAAAGATTTGTTAAAATGTTTTAGAAAAGGCGATTTCTCCAAAAAACGAAAACAATCTGAAAGCGTTTTTGAAGGAAGATGATATCAAAAGTCTAAAGTTAACTTGGGTTGTTAAGCATTAAATGTGACTTGCCAAAGTATTTCCAAACGCTTACATGTCATGGGAAAAATTCAAAAGGAAGGAAAATGGGTGCCGCATGAGTTGACTGAAAGACAGATGAAAAATGAAAAAACCATTATCGAAAATTTGCTTTTTCCGCATGAAAGAAGGTTTCCTGCATCGAATTGTTATTGGCGATGAGAAGTAGATATATTTCGAGAGTTCTAAATGCAAAAAATCCTATCTTTCACCTGGCGAAGCATAAACATTGAACGCCATGGCGAAATCGCTTCGGAATAAGACAATGCCTTGCGAATGGTGGGACCAGAAATGAATCATGTACTATGAGCTTCTGAAACTAGGCGAAACTGACAACAGCCATGTCTACTAACAAAAAACGATTAATTTGAATCACTCATTGCTGGAACAACAGCCAGAATTGGGACATGAGACACAAACCGGTGATATTGCAGAACGATAACGTTTCGTGCTATCGCATTCCGTCGTTCAGGACACCTCTAAGTGCTGAAATAGGATCTGCGACCGCAACCGCTATATTTGTCAGACATGGCTTCTTCCAATTAACACTTGTTCTGGTCGATGGCGCATGGCTTAGCTGAGATACACTTGACTAATTTCGAAGAAGTGCAAAATTGGTTGGTTAAAAAATTTCTGTCCAAACACATATCATTTTATCGTCGTATGTATGATCAGAGAGATGGAAAAGTGTAAAGCTAGCGAGGGGCAATATTTTTAATAAACCATTTTTGTTATATCTCTTGAAATTATTATTTTTTTATTGATAAAAAAACCCCAGAAACTTAGTTGTGCACCTAGTAAATTCACATTTATCGTCTTCATTGAAGAAACGTTACAAGCCTTAATGATAATAAAATGAAAATGGATAATTTATAACTAAATGATAAAAATATGGAATTATTTCAATGATATGTTTTAATACTTTATGAATTTTTAAAAATAAACATGTAATTTTGTTAATTTGTTCAACACAGAAAAAAGCAATATTTCCTAACACATGGGTCTATAATTTTAACCTCCGCAGGGTTTCAGAGTGTGCTGCTCATCATTTACAGTTCATGCGACCAAAGTTTTTAAAGTTTCCTATCAGACCAACTGTTCAACATTCTAGACTAAAACATTATTACAATTGAAACAAAGATAATTTGTTCGTCATTACAAAACTTTCAAATTCCTTTAACGAGAATCTGCATCTTTAATAATTTAGGAAAATAGGTTTAAAATATTGCCTTTCGGATATAAAAAATTTATGGCTGTTACTTATTTTATAAAAGTCTCGTGGAAAACACTTTATGTAATGTAAATGTATGTTATTTATTTTCTTTGACACATTCAAAAATCGAAAATGTCATACATGTGTTCGATTGTTCAATGATTCAAATTTATTGTGAAATTTTGAAATAAAATACTGAAAAGTTCCGGCTTTATTATAGTTTAAAATTTTTATATTTCTTTTTATAAATTTTTATATGATGTTTTAAAAATGAAACATGTTGAAACGCGCAATTGATACAAACATATGTTGTGCAACTCGGTTATATGTATAAAATTCATTTTCTTTGTCTACGATAGTATAAAGTGTTTTTCATTTCCTAGCTTGAAATAATTCACACATTTATTTCTCTGCGTATGTGATATCCGCATTCATTTAATTATAACATATGATATATTACTGTTTTTTTTTCCTTTTAATATACATTCCATGCCGCTTTAATTAAAAATATATTTAATAATAATAATAATCAATGATAACATAAATGAGTGTAAATAATGTAAATAATTTTTTTTTGTTATTTAGCGTTTATTGGGTTCCGTACTTAAAAAGTAAAGGCAGAACACGTTGTAAGATTATTTGAATGTCTGTTAGTCTGTCACAGACATTTATTCGCAAATTATTTAATGTGGAAAGCTCAAATTGGGGGAAGTATTAAAGACTATTTACCCAGATATTTACAGATTATAAAGCATTCATAAATGTTTTGGAGAAAAATGTAGAGGAGTTTATTAAGTTACTTGAAAAGAAAATCAATTCTTTGTGCATCGTGTGATGTATCGTATGGCATGTTTTGTACGCTGAATTTAAAAAAGCAATTATTTTAATTTTAGGAATTAGATTTGCAGAGATATTACCAAAAATGTAATGCAAAAATATGCCCCTCCTCCACATATTTTCGAATTTACTGAAAATAAAATTATATAAAAAATAGAGTATATAGATGCTAATTGAAACCTTGCATAAAATTATAGCGGTTCTTTTAAATTGCATAGATTTTGAGATAAACACATTTTCACAAATTTCGATTTACAGGTACTCAGTGAAGGTGTTGAGGAGCGCTTGAGGTGTCTATCGTTGTAGAAGTATAAAAATAGTGTTGACAAAGATTTTCGAAAAACGTCATTGATAATTAGCGGATATGTTAACCCTTAAAGGCACATAAGATTTGCCCATATATATAATGACAGGGGTAGCGTATTCTATGCATTATTGGCTTTCAAATCCTAGTTAACTTTTAATGAAATACTTGCGTAATACAATACAGAGTAGCAGTGTAAAAGCAATAAATGTGAAATTTTTTAAAACAGATTAATTTAATTATAACTAGTTACATATATACTACGGGATTCATAACTAGTTTGCATTTAATGGATTTCTCAATATACCTCCCATGTTTTTAAATATTAGTTAAAAACATTGGAAAAACGCACTATTGACCCAATTATCGTTTCAAAATTAAGATTATCTTTCGAAAAGCGTTTAGCACTATATCAAAATTAAACTTTCAATAAAGGTTTTGTTTTAGGAACACTGTAAAAAATATTACTACGTTGGATTTAGTTTTGTGAAATACCAAATGAAGCTTAAATATGCACAATTGTTACTGCCACCACCGAATTTTGTTTCTCATAAACAGATTAGGTTTTGCTAAAAATAGTTAGACAGAATAGCAGTATCTGATATTATTTAGACTTCATATCTCTTTGAATTTTTACGGTGTACTCTTTGATACGTTTCTAGAATATAGTACAGCTGTACCAAACCATAAGTTGTACAGAGTCTGAATGTTTTTGTTAGCGATATTTCTATATAACAGAGATATTACTTCATATAATTTATAGTACGGGACCCTCTGAGTGGGAGTAATACTTGCACATGACCATTTATTAGTTTTTCTTAAAAAAAGCTGTGTAAGTTTTCTGATAAAATTCTTTCTTTTCTTTTTTTTATAAACAAAATTAAAAGAAAGGAATAAAGAACAAAAGTAGCAACAAAAATGATTTTCAGTTTCAATGTTTTTTTTTTCAATTACGCATAATTATTGTAACGTGCAATTAATTGCAAAATTTTTAAAATTTCCAATTCTTATAAAATTTCCAGTTTCTAAAATTAATTTTCTAACGTTATAAATAACTACAGTACTATACCAACTTTGACTTTCATCTTAAATTTCTGTTTCGTTTTTTATGGAAGTAAAAATAAGTTAACATGAATCATGAAATTTAATAATGTAAATATTTGCTGTATTCAGTTGCATTTCCGCTGCTTGCGAAGCGCCGGGTTAACTGGATGCAAAGTTCCGTCGCTGCAAGAGAATCCGATCGAGAACTACAAAATCCTGAGAAAATTTCTTATCACATCCTCGTCATCTTCTGTAGGAATCTCACCGTTTTCAACTGAAACATGACCGCCATAGTCAAAAGATATATATACTGTACGGCCAAAGGTGATCGGGTACTTGCGAATTTAGACATTTTGTGAGATATCAAGAAAATTATATGTGAGGAATTACTCTTAAACTCCAAAAGCTTAAGCAGAATAATATAGGTCATATATTTTAGAGATTTTTTCTCGAAATCTCATAGAAAACTGTCAACAAATTGAAAAAAAAAGATATTTTCAAAACTAATGTGGCAAAAGCGTCCAAACTGCAGATTATGATTACGTAGCTTATAGTAATAAACTGTGTTCATTTTGATGTGGATAGAATGTACACTCTTAAAGAAAGTAAGGTTTTTATAAAAATAATCCCTAATTTTTTCAAGTGTTTTGTTTATAATTTGCAGAGTTCTTAATATAAAAAATGTTACTTTTCAGAAAATATGACAAATAACATTGTATATAATACCCTGTAACCGGAATTAAAAAATAATACTATAAATTATAGGAAAAATGAACTTGTTTACTAAATAATGTTTCACTGCACATACTTAACCGCAATCAAAATGTAACTTACATAATGTGTTAGTTAAATGGACAAAGCAACTTTTGCAACGGTTTCAAAAACATAGTTTGAAAATTTTGAAAATAATTGTCAACAGAATAAGCTCAAAAGTCGTTATTTCCAATATAAAGCAAAAAGATGAGGGGTTATATCCAAATAAACTAATACGCGCAATATTGTGTATTCTATATTGACACTAATAAATGGATAGATGGATACAGCCCCTCATACTTTTGCTTCGTTTTAGGAATAACGGATTTTGAGCTTACTCTATCATCAATTATTTCAGTGTTTTTAAGTTACGCTTTTGAGACTTCTTTAAAATTAGCTCTACACATTTAACTAACACATTATGCAAATTAAATTTTGATTGTGGTGACGCATTTGCGTTGAAACTATTTTTAGTAAACTTTTTCGTTTTTCTTAGAATTTGTATTATTTTTTTTCATTCTGATTATATGATGTAATGTACAGTATTATTTGTCATGTTTTCTGAAAATAATTTTTTATTTTTTTTATAATCAGAACACTTTAATTTATAAGCAAAAAACTTGAAAAAAATGGGACTTTTTTATAAAAACCTTAATTTATCTGCGAGTATACATGCTATCTTCAGAAGAAAAAACACAATTTATTACAATAAGCTACGTAATCACAATCTGTAGTATAGACGCTTTTGCTACATTAGTTTTATCCAAAATATCTGCATTTTTAAAAAATTTTTGGCGGTCTCTTGTGAGATTTCAAGAAAAAATCTTCTCGAAATATATGACCTGTAAAATTATGCTTACACACCTGGATTTTCAGAATATTTCCGTATGTACTTTTCTAGATATTTAACAAAACGTTTAAAATTGCAAATTGCGTGTCACTTTTGTCCGTATAGTGTATATGAAATTTGATTGAATTCTATGAATAACTTCGTACAATTTCTTAAAATACAAATAATCATGATCATGGCTCAAAAAATACTTTTAATGCATTCTCTTCCGCGGAATATATTTAGCCCTATCGATATTTAGCCCATCTAACTAGAAGCTGCACATCAAAGCAACAAAATATCTATCAAATTTGATTTTATTAAATGCATAAATTTATACACTTTTCAATGATACAATAATTTAAAATGTCAGAAAGATAGCTATAACAAATCTTTCTTCTATGAAATAGTTTTAAATTCAACGAGATAGTTCTTGGCCATAGCAAAACTATTTAACATTTGATTCTATCTATTCATGAATCGCACATTTTTTGGTGATAGGAAGGAGATATGTATACACGTGGACAGAAAAACGTTTTTTTAAAGCATGTTTTGGGGGATTTCTGACTCTTAAAACACGTAAATCCGTCGAAAATAGGAAAGCTAAATTTAATTATGTATTATAATAATTTTAAATGAAAGTAATTAAATCATTAATCTTAATGGTTCAATAAACAATAAATTCGGAGCTTCAAAGAATTTTAATGGCATGTACAAAAATCTTTAAATGAAAAAATGAGTCCATTAAGAAATGTCGCCTAGCTTATTTATAAGAGATATTTTATCAAAATAAAATCTTCTATCTTCAATGAAATACATGTAAAAACGAATAGTTTAGACGTTTAAAAGAAAATGCAAGGAATGTTAATTGAATAATAAGAGTAAATTCGACAGCTTAGGAATGTTTATAGCTTATATATTCATGAAAAAACTATCAACATATAAAAAATTATTCATTATGTAGCAGCGCTAGAATTGTTGAAATAATATCAGTAAAAATTTCGTTTAAATACGGTTAATAAATCTGTCAATGTAAACCATGGCATTTTAATAAAATAATTTTGTCGTAACTGAAAAATTAGTGCACTTTCTATTTTTCAGTACATTTATCACTTTGAACTCAAAGATATATGAGTATTTCAGTGTCAAATTTTATGTAATTTAATATTCATTAGCTAAATAAAGATGCATTCTGTATTTTTTTTTAAATATTTTTTTCCTTTACTTATTAGTATAAATGAGAAATCAGAAAAATAAATATTAATTGTTATCTTAGACATTCATTTAGATTTTTTTTTATTCCGAAAATACTCCAGGAATTGGTATACATTTGTATATTGAATTTATTCGAATGGAATTAAGGCTAATTTGTCATACAATTAAAATTAAAATAAGTGTTTAAAAGACCTTCATGCAGCATCATAATTAAATAGCAAAACATACACCAGGGATTGGTATACATTTGTATAATGAATTTATTCGAATGGGATTAGGGCTAATTTGTCATACAGTTAAAATTAAAATAAGTGTTTAAAAGACCTTCATGCAGCATCAAAATTAAATAGCAAAACATACACCAGGAATTGGTATACATTTGTATAATGAATTAATTCGAATGGGATTAGGGCTAATTTGTCATACAATTAAAATTAAAATAAGGTTTTAAAAAACCTTCATGCAGCATCATAATTAAATAGCAAAACATACACCAGGAATTGGTATACATTTGTATAATGAATTTATTCGAATGGGATTAGGGCTAATTTGTCATACAGTTAAAATTAAAATAAGTGTTTAAAAGACCTTCATGCAGCATCAAAATTAAATAGCAAAACATACACCAGGAATTGGTATACATTTGTATAATGAATTAATTCGAATGGGATTAGGGCTAATTTGTTATACAATTAAAATTAAAATAAGTGTTTAAAAGACCTTCATGCAGCATCAAAATTAAATAGCAAAACATACACCAGGAATTGGTATACATTTGTATAATGAATTTATTCGAATGGGATTAGGGCTAATTTGTCATACAGTTAAAATTAAAATAAGTGTTTAAAAGACCTTCATGCAGCATCAAAATTAAATAGCAAAACATACACCAGGAATTGGTATACATTTGTATAATGAATTTATTCGAATGGGATTAGGGCTAATTTGTCATACAATTAAAATTAAAATAAGGGTTTAAAAAACCTTCATGCAGCATCATAATTAAATAGCAAAATATACACCAGGAATTGGTATACATTTGTATAATGAATTAATTCGAATGGGATTAGGGCTAATTTGTCATACAATTAAAATTAAAATAAGGTTTTAAAAAACCTTCATGCAGCATCATAATTAAACAGCAAAACATACACCAGGAATTGGTATACATTTGTATAATGAATTTATTCGAATGGGATTAGGGCTAATTTGTCATAGAGTTAAAATTAAAATAAGTGTTTAAAAGACCTTCATGTAGCATCATAATTAAATAGCATAACATAAATAAATTAAGTAATAGATATAAAATTAAACAAATGATAGTAATCAGTGTGCATACATATAAAAATTGATATTAAAACATAAAACACATATTTAACCGCTTCCCGGATTTGACCGAACATCATACGGTTAACGTGTTTTTGCCAATCATGTTTTGCCCATACAATAGGCAAATTATACGTACGAGAATTCATATTTCCATCATGATTTATTATTCGCAACAGTAAATTTTTTATTACGTAATCTGAACATTTTTCTGAATCAATTAGGCAAAAATTTCTGTTTTGAAAAACTGATGATAACAGATAAAAAATTCCATTAAAAACATGAAAAAAGGCATTATTTGTAAGTTTTTTTTTCAAAAATATTGATTGGTTAAGTGATTATAATACCCAAGATTTCTATCTTAATTTTTAAAGATAACTCTTTGAATTTTTCTACTAAGAATGTATTTATTAAAAAAACAAAACATTCTTCAATGGTGCACAAAACATGCAGAAGACGGTGCGAAACGTTGATATTTTATTTTATTTTAATTGTACAAGTTCATATTAAAGTTCTTGTTTTTTTTCACCATTAAGCAATGTTTTGTATTTTTAATAAATACATTCTTAGTAGTTGAATTTTATGGTGAAATTGTCCAATATATGTACATCTTTAAATTTTATTATTTCGAATTTCATTTTTAAAGATCTTCTAAGAGCTGGCCTTCGTTTTGAACATTCCGTGTTTATTTTACTGAGTTAGTTGCTTCATATCTGCTTCATTGCTTTAGAAATGTAAAAACATTGTTTCAACTGAGGACAAGTGGCAAGCTGGAGCCAGGCAGCATTTTGCCTATTTTTATTTGATTAGAAACCACAGAGATGTTTTTAGCCTCATGGTTGGTTGGTTTCTTTTATCGATTTCCTTTAGCTCCAGTATCAAAACGCTAAACAATCGCTCACTATATACGACTTGTAACAATTGCTCATCAACACGATTTTTTTTCGTTAAAATGCTAAAATATTTTAAAACAGCTTCAATGTAAAAATTTCCAAAAAATGAATGAAAAAAGTATAATTATAATAGGATGCATATCTCTGCTGTTACATTTAACTTGTGCTTTCTAATGTAATAACTTATTGCGGAATTCTGAATTAATCATTTGTTAGGACCTGAACTAGATTAAAATGTTGAATGTTAAGTGCTAATTCACTTGTATATATAAAACAAATGTATATATTTAATGGTTTGGCGTAATAGAAATTCCAATTTCCAAAAAATTTAACAGTAGAAAAAACGAAAGAGTAGCTAACCAATCAGGAGCCTGGAGACATATCTGTGGTCTTTAAGTAAAGGTAGGTAAAATGCAGCCAGGTAACGTTTGCAATCAAGCTAATGACTCAGTAATGTGTTTATGGAGCGCGCCAAGCTATAGTCAATCCCTTGATGATGAATTTTTAAAGATAAAATCTAAACCGTGGGATATTTTAAGTATGTGTTATATGCTTTAAAAACATCGGTTTTATATTTATGGAGACTGATCAGCATCACGTGTTAACTTCAATGTTACGTTTTACAGTATAGGTCCTGTTTTTAGTGATATCTTGCTGGTTTTAAGTATTTAATTTACTTTGAAACATCATTTTTTTAATTAAAAAAAATATTTTGTGACAAGATTTTATACACTTGAAGTTATACATACATAGCTTGTACATGCTTTTTTTTATAAAAATGTTTTTTGAGAATTAACTTTTCATAGAATTTGGGTTGATTTTAGAGTTATAGGTTTAAAAATAATTATAAATTTATAGTAAAACTGTTTACTTTTTACAAGTTTGAGCTCAGCCATTTTATTAGATGATAAAATTTAGATGAAAATTAATAAATGTAGTTTTTTAATTAAAATATTAAAAAATAAAATAATAAAATAATAATAAAATAATAAAATAAAATAATAAAATAATAAAAAATAATAAAATAAAATAATAAAATAAAATAATAAAATAAAATAAAATAATAAAAAAATAAAATAGAATTGAAAAAAACATTTAATTTACATTCGACATAATATCTATCATAGCGAAATTGGTTTAAGTGACAAATAATGTTCGTTAAAATAATAATAATATAATAATCTATTAGAAATCATATCTCATTTAAAAAAAAAAAAAAAAAATATTTCATTAAAGAGAACATTCAAATCTGGAAAAGGAATTAGTTTTTAAAAATATTCCATTATTTTTAAGCAGTATATTAAAAACGAAAGCATTCACGGTGAAAATCTACATAATAGTATGAAAACGGATTTCTTTAAAAGCTTTTGATAGGATTTAATTTAATATGCAACATAAATTTAATCACATTCTGAAGGAAATATATTTTTCCATTTCTTTAAATCCTTCTGATTTAATAAAATAATTGAACGGAAATCGATTTAAGTAATTTTATCTCATATTGCGGAAAATAATTTCTTATTATGTATAGAATATAAATGCAATTTTTTAATTAAAATATTTTAAAAGCGGTGGATACTGAAATTTAAATAAAGCAGGGAACTGTGAATAAGAAAATAATATCTTTTAATATATGCATAGCATAATTATATCAATCAGTTCTAAATACATTATAAGATATTGATTTATACTCACTGGAGTTGGTGGTTGGTATTTGCAAAACCTCATTACCTATGACAGGGTTACAATCCAAAGCAGTGTGTGTGTGTAAGAGGGGAGGGCAAGTTTCTCACTTCCGCTCACTATAGTGCCAAATGGTGACAATTTTTTTCATTTGGCTAGAAAACGAACAATCAGACTCGCCAAATTGCGTGTGTTTAAAATTTTCTCTGTTGTGTGTGCCTATACAGTCGAAATTTTTAGTAGAGTTTCTGAACGATTGATGTTATTTTACATATTTAACCGGGCCGTGCAGTTTCCATTGCTCTCTTTTATAGAAATACTATGTCAATTCCAATTTGGTTTAGCAACAGGTAAAGTAGGGATACAGGTAAAACAGGGATACATGTAATGCAGGGTAAATTGTACGGATTATGCGATAGATATTTGTCTATCCTCAGTTAATTACTATCTATGCGTCGACGTCATGCAGGTAAAAACACAAACGAAATTACTCACATCAAGTGTCGAATAGAAAGACTTTTTCCTGGAAAGTGGTGTTGAAATTAGCTATATGTAATAATTATAAGTTACATGTAAACTAACGTCGGCGGATGATTTGTTTCTATCTGTTAGAGTCGAAATCTCATAACAATTTCAATGAAGATTTTCACAAAGGTAAATCAAAGATAGATGTTTTGAATTTTTATTTAGAGTGATAAAAGAATGTCTGAAAAATGTACTCATAGATTCGTACCATTATTCTGATTTACTTGTTTTCTACAATTTTTTCATCAAATGAGTTCACACAAAATGCTGCCTTCTTTCTTTTTCTTTTTTTCTTTTTTTTTTTTTTAACATAATTTACACGCAAATTATAACCAGTTTCCATGCACATTCTTAATTTTGTTGTCGTGACATTTCTTTATCTGGCTAAGTTTATATTTTTTTAGAATCTTTTTGGGTGGTAGGTGGACAGATATCTCAAGATTCTTTTTCAACGTATTTTTCTATAAACACCTATGCTAATTTTATAGGAAATACTCTTTTTATGTTAGAATTTCATGAATCTTCAAAACTTACCAAAGTATTTAACACCGCTAGATCTTGAATCATATCTTGCATGTTGTATTTTAAACCATACAATGTTTTTCCCCCCTCTCTCTTTTTCTTTTTTCACATCAGTTTGAAGAAAGTAATTTATTTCTTATAGTTTACTACTTCTTTTTAGCTCTCCCATTTATTTTGCATTTTCTTTAAAACAACTACAATTTATTGGTATTTAAGAATTCACCCCATGTCCTTTACTTGGATATTTTCATTTAGAAACCTGTCAAGTAGTTTAAGACGACGAGTATATACAAGGCATATCTAAACTACTGGGCATAACTTTAAGGGAAGATAATACACATCAAGACAAATAATATTAAATGGGAAACTAAGGGTCCCAAACGTCTCCCGAAGGAGATAGAGGCCATCAAATTTTAGGATCCAAATTTTAAAGTGATCATAAAAAACGGAAAAATTGGTCAATTCATTTGCGGTTTTCACGAAAACTATTTTTTATGTCAGTATTGTCGTGAAAATAAATTATAAAGATAAATTTAAAAAAATGCCTATAGAGGGCGCTTTAGACTTTGGAGTAACGAACAACTATTTTTTACCGTTATTTTCGGCATCTCATTAATTTTTTTTAGAAGCTTAGACATAAACTTAAATTTTGAGCTCAAAATCTCTGGTTAAGTAGCGCGAACTGAACTGTATTCAGTGGGAGTTGGTAGGTTCAAATTTTAAATGATTATAAAAAACAGAAAAATTGGTCAATTGATTTGCGATTTTCACTAAAATTATTCTTTATGTCAGTATTGTCTTGAAAATAAATTTTACACATAAATTTCAAAAAATGTTGATAGGGGGCGCTTTAGACTTTGGAGTAAGGTACAACTATTTTTTACCGTTATCTATTGCATCTCATTAAATTTTTTAGAAGGTTAGACATAAACTTAAATTTTGAGCTGAAAATCTGAATCGTTGAGAGTGGTTAAGTAGCGCAAACTGAACCGTGTTCAATGGGGATTGGGAGGTTCAAATTTCAGATGATTATAAAAAAAAAACGGAAAAATTGGTCAATTCGTTTGCGGTTTTCTCTATAACCATTCTTTATGTCAGTATTTCCTTAAAAATAAATTCTAAAGATAAATTAAAAAAAATTCCGTTAGAGGGCGCGTTAAACTTTAGAGTAACCAGCAACTATTTTTAACCGTTATTTTTTTTTTATTATTTAAATAATTGTTTTAATAGCTTAGACTTAAATTTTGAGCTCAAAATCTGAATCGTTGTGAGTAATTAAGTAGCGAAAAATTGAATTGTGTTCGTAGGATGGGCAGGGTAACATTTCAACTCCTGAACACAGTTGAGTTTGCGCTTCTTAATCCCTCTCGACGGTTCAGAATTTGAGCTCAAAGTTTAAGTCTAAGCTTTTGCAAGCATTTAATTAGATACAAAAAAATAACAGTTAAAAATTGTTGCTGGTTACTCTAAAGTTTAAGGCGCCCTCTAACGGATTTTTTTTAAATTTATCTTTAAAATTTATTTTCAAGGAAATACTGACATAAAGAATGGTCTTAGAGAAAACCGTAAAATAATCGACCAATTTTCCGTTTTTATAATCATTTGAAATTTAAAACTTCTCACCCCCATTGAAAACAGTTGAGTTAGCGCTACTAAAATTTAAATTTATGTCTAAGCTTCAAAAAATTTAATGAGATGCAAAAAATAACGGTAAAAAATAGTTATAAGTAACTCCAAAGTCGAAAGCGCCCTCTATCGGCATTTTTTAAATTTATCTTTAAAATTTATTTTTAAGACAATACTGACATAAAAAATAGTTTTAGTGAAAACCGCAAATCAATTCACCAATTATTCTGTTTTTTTATAATCATTTGAAATTTGAACCTACCCACTCCTATTGAACACAGGTCAGTTTCCGTTACTTAACCACAGATTTTGAGCTCAAAATTTAAGTTTATGTCTAAGCTTCTACAAAAATTTAATGAGATGTAAAAAATAACGGTAAAAAATAGTTGTTCGTTACTCCAAAGTCTAAAGAGCCCTCTATCGGCATTTTTTTTTAATTTATCTTTATAATTTATTTTCAAGACAATACTGACATAAAGAATAGTTTTCGTGAAAACCGCAAACGAATCGGCCAATTTTTCAGTTTTTTAAAATCATTTCAAATTTTGGACCCTAAACTTTGATGACGCTTATCTCTTTCGGAAGACGTTTGGCACTCTTAGTTTCCCATTTAATATTTTTTGTCTTGATGTGTTCTTTCACCCCCTGAAGTTTTTCCCAGTAGTTTAGATACTCCCTGTATACGATCATTATGTTTCATTTTTTAAATCAACCAAGTTACGATTGTAAAATCACGTGCTGAGTCACAGATGACTCGCTGGGAAATTCTAGTTTTAAATCAATATTGTCAGTCACCTGAAAAATCCTATCACATTTTCTGAATACGATGATACGAACGTCAAACAATAACAAAACAACCACTGATTCATATGACATGGCATTTCATTAATACCCTCCAAAAAAAGGAAATTTTTTATGTGGGATAAAAAAAACAGTTAAAATTGTACCGACAGACGCCGTTGTAAGTTAATTAAAAAAATAATAATAATGTCATTGCTGAAAGGAAAACAGTGGACGGCACTTTAAGAAAAATAAAACTTTGTAACATATATGAAAAATATGCATTATGCAATAACTGGAAAAAAAGCTGCGAACACCTTCACAGAAACAGAACGAAATAAAAATATGGAGAAAAGCATTCGTTCGGAACTCTGAAACTAATGCAAGAGATTGTCAATGTGCCGTCCACCGTTTTGAGCAAAGAGTTGAAAATTTGAAATCACATGTTCCACAAAAGAGTGAAGAATATTCGAATAGATGGCATGGATCTGGTGCACAATGCATACCTTCAGATCAGCAAACTTCACAACAATTACACAGAAATTTTAGAAATTTTCTTTAGCTGATCTGACTGTTAGAAAGTTGCGTCTTATAATCATTAATAAAGTAAGGTAACCAGTAACAGAGTTACCTGAAATGGAAGTTTGCAGATCAAAGGAAAATGTAAAAGTATGGGGTAATTATTGTTTAAGAGGGGGATGTGATTATTATTGTTTATGCGTTTACAAATTTACTAAGCTGTTAAAATATGTTGATAAACAAATTTAAAAAATGATATTGTTATTCTGCCATTTTTTTCTAATAGATTGCATTCAGCGACAGAAGATTTGGCCATTATAATTACAAATCTATTTTTGAATCATCGAAAATCAGCGATTTTGTAACATTATACTACTGGTTACCGAATGGTGGAATAAATTCTTTTAGAACTTATTTTGATTTTTTTCTTGTATCAGTAAATTGGATTAATCATGTCTACAATTTTGTAACAATAGTTCAAAGCAATATTTTTAATATGCTAAGAATTTTTTGTGATAGACTATATAGACTATTTTTTTAAATTGGGAAATTAAATTATGTTACAAAACAACCTCTGATCCAAATGACATGAAATTTCATTAATATGCTCCATAAGAAATCTGAATTTTTTAAGATCGATTAAAAAAATACTCTTACTTACACCGACAGATGACATTCTAAGTTAACAGAAACAAAGAATGTCGACAATAGAATTAAAATAATAGACAGAATTTTGAGAAAAAGAAAACTTTGTTACGTATATAAAAAACATACAGAATGCAATATTTGGGAAAAGAAATTGGGAACACCTTCACAGCAACATAAAGAAATAAAGATATGCAGTAAAACATTAGTACGCAAATGTAAAACTGACGCAAGAGATTGTCAATGCGCTGTCCATCGTTTTTAACTAACAGGTGGAAACGTAAAATCACCTGTTCCACAACAGAGCGAAGAATATTCAAATGGATGGTGTGGATTAGGTGCACAATGCATACATTCAGCTCAGCTAAATTCAAAACACCATCACAATACACTGCAATCTTTATACAAATCCTTTAGCTGGCCATGCTGTTGGGATATCGCGTCTTATGATCACAATCTCCATAATAAAGTTTTCTTTTTCTTAAAGTACCGTCCATTGTTTTTGCTCAACGAAGATATTGTTTGTTTCTGTTAACTTACAGAGCCATCTGTCGGTGCAAATTTAAGATTTTCTTTTTAATTTCATCTTTTTAATTTCTTTTTTCTTTTTATTTATTTTTTTAAAGTATGCATAAGAAATTCCTATTGCTTAGAGAGATTTATGGTAAAATTTCTGATCATTTGGATCAGTAATTCTTTTGTTACAGGGTTTACTGTCACAACTTAAAAAAATCAACAAGTATAACTGACAAAGAAATAATCTTTTTTCTTTTTCCAATTACTGGAACGATAGAAAATACTGGAGTAATTAAACAAAATATTTAAACTTTGTTTAATGACAAGTACATAGAACATATTTTTGTTTTATCTATTCCGCAATCAATTTAAATTTAACCCTGAAACAGAAAAATGCATTACCAGTAATCATTTATAGTGAGAAGACCTTATGATGTGAAGAATGAGGTTAAGTCAATCTTATTACAAAAGAAAAACCTCTAAACATTTATTTTATCTGATCGTTTTATTTATTTATTTATTTGCAAGTCGAGTTTGTAATATTTGAAAAGTCGACACGTTTATACCCACGTTTAGATAATCAATTTCAGCTCAATTACTTACGTTATTAGCATTATAAACTATTTGTGTCTTCTCGTTACTATTTTCCGTTTTCTATTTTGATATTCGTTGCAAATTTTTGTTTTGATTTTTCTTTTCTTGAAAACATTTCATATTAATTAAAAATTAATTTAATATTAATAAAAAATTAATATGCAGTTTAAAAAAAAAGTTCGACTGTTAAAGAATTCAAAATACAGTTATACAATTATATAAAATACAAATAGAAAAAATATTTTGACTAAAAATTTACGTAGAAAAAGTTACTTTTCGTATTGCGTTTGATATCAATTTCGCGTTGTTTAAAAACCTATTTTTATACATTAATATGTATAAAACTTGCAAAAACATCATTACTCCTTTTTTTATTTACTATGACAATCCCGTTTTTCGAAGCATGTACATTAAGCATGTGACCTTACTAAGTGATTCGATACTTAATATTCTCTTAATGTATAATTATTACGTTATAGAAACATTTATAATCGATTATAAGCGCAATTATGTATCCATTTACACATTCTTTTAATATCTTGTATTTAAGCATTTTGATTTTTTAAATTTGATGCATTAAGAATTTATCTAATTTTACAAATTTTCTTCGGCTCAAAAAATAGGATTTTAAGATTATTTTTTTTTTAAACAAAATATGTTTTGAATGATGTACTTGGTATTTAATTCTTAAACATAATTGGATATAAATCAGAAAATTTCTATTTTGCTGTTTAAGTAATTATTACATTTTCACACCAGTGTTGTCATTGTTTTCCGCCAGGAAATATCTATGCTTTTCAGATCATAAACAAATAGCAATTTGTTAACAGAAGTTGGGAAAATTACATAAGAAAAGTGACATTGAAAAATCAATAACTTGAAATTTACTTTAAGAAAAACAGAACTTTTCTTAGTTAAATTACCTTTAATTGCATTAAGAAAGATAACTCAGTGTGTGTAGAAAAAGGTCCGATTATTTAATCCTATTGTACTTATTTATAATTCAAATCATGCTTAATTTTAAAAAAAGACTTTTTTCAAAAAAAATTTAGAAAAACATATTTTATTTTTTCAACCTTCTTTTAAAGTTGAACAATATAAAATCCGCCTGTATATTCTTTCTTAATGTACTTTAAACAATGCACATGGAACATCTTAATGAGTAAAATGAATTGATTTTTGGCGAAACATTTACCATAGTGTATTTTACTTTAAAACAGAGATAAAATTAAAAATTAATCATAAACATTTACACACTATATGCAAATCAAAATTAAATAATTTCACATTTAAAGTAGTTTTTAAGAACTAGATAATTCTTTACATATCTCTATGAACTATTTTGGACAATAAGTACGTTCGGTACATTTTTTTTTTTAAAATATTGAATACATCGCATTAAATGTTGTTGAGGTGTCATAAAACATATTATTTGAGAATAATAAGAAGCAATTTTCATTTTAACTTAAAAAAAGTTTTTATTATTTAATTTCTTTTCACTCCGATTTTTAATGTTAGATACACTGCTCAAAACAATTAAAGGATATTTGAAGTTTTATATAAAATAAAGATATAAATGAAATGTTTTTTGCCGAAAATAGAAGAAGAGAATCACAAATGCAAATTTTTCTGGTTTTCAAACTGTGGAGTATGCAAATTTTGAGTTCGACGTCAAAAACGTTGCTTCAGCGGCAGCGAATGAAATTTGACTTTCAACTGGATAAAAGAGAATGAAGACAAGGATGATCGGCATTCAGTGATTGCTTTGTTTCGATGAATACGATGTTTCAGCGAAGTCATTTGACAGATTCAGAAGCTTGGAGAATTGTTGGTAGGTTAGAAGGGGGCCAAACTCAAGCCGAAGTAGCGCAAGCCATTGGAGTGTCACTAAGTGTCATTTCCAGGATCTGGAACCGTTTTTTGGAGAGTGGATGTTCAGGCCGAAGACCAGGGCAAGGTCGTAGACGGGCAACAACGCCCAATGAAGATCGGTATTTAGCGTTAACAGCTCGGAGACACCGAAACATGAACGCTACTCTTCTCCAACAACACCTTCGCTAGGCTACAGGCAGCACGATTTCAACTCAGACTGTCCAAAACCGGCTCCATTCTGTAGGTCTGTATGCTCGCCGACCGATGGTATGTGTTAGATTAACATCAAGGCATCGTCGCGACCGCAGGAAGTGGGCAACCGAGCATGTCAACTGGAGGAGAAATGAATGGAGCAATATTCTGTTTTCTGACGAGTCCCGCTTTTCTGTGCATCCGCATAATAGGCGTATTTTCATCTGGAGGGACCGTGGCAGTAGGAATAATCCTGCGTTCGTGCACGAAAGTGTCAGATTTGGTGGTGGAGGAGTGTTGGAGTATGGTGGCATCTCCATTGACGGGCACACGGACCTCTACATCATTCGAGATGGAGCTCTGACTGGTCATAGGGATGAGATCCTCAGACCTATTGTAGTCCCTTACGCTGCAGCAATCAGAGATAACTTCATTTTAATGGACGATAACTGCAGGCCACATCGTGCAAACCTGGTGGAGGATTTCCTTTTCGAGGAAGGAATCGTTCGAATGGAATGGCCAGCGTGTTCTCCAGACATGAATCCAATCGAGCACATTTGGGACGCTCTAGGAAGACGAGTTTCTGGCCACCAACAACCCCCACAAACTCTCCAAGAACTGGAAAGAGTTCTTCTGGAAGAGTGAGGCAGAATACCCCAACTCGTCATTAATAGCCTCATTCAGTCCATGCCTCAAAGCTGCTCAACGTTGCTTACCGCCCGTGGAAACCATACCCCCTACTGAAAATGATTTTCTTTGAAGAAAACACCTTTTCTTATTCTTTTTTTCTCATGTGCACAAATTGTGTTTTTTTCCTTTTGTACACAAATGCGCAATAAAATGCATTTTTTTCTGCCAAACATGTGTAATTTATTCTCATATAACCTACTATGTCTGTCGACCATGTATCAATCAGCTAAAAAGTTTCCCAGATACAAAATCCACCTAAAACTGCAATATCCTTTAATTGTTTTGAGCAGTGTATTTTTATAAACGTTAGTTGCAAAATATTGGAATGTTTCAAATGTTTATTAAAAAAAAAAGATGAAAAATGTACTGAAGTAGAAAAAAAAATTCGAAGGAAAAAAAACTATGCACACACCCATAGTACCTGAAATATATTACATCAACTCTCATCAATTCTTGTAAGTTTTTCCTATCATAAAATTAAAATTAGAAAAGGACTCCCACATTTTGACGAGCATAGTAAGAGAAAGCGTATTACGAAAAGTAGTTGTGAAACAATTATTCTTTTTACAACTTGTGCTTTTAATACAATTTTATTTTTACTAATAGAAATAATATAAAATATTTTTAAGATTTAATTTAAAATTCAATTTATATTCTATCTAAAATCTGGCTTACTTTTATTCTGGCACGATATTTAGGTAGTAGGAATATAATTTCGTCCTTAGAAATATAATTTAAAATTCTGTCTAAAAAAACTGACATCTTTCTTCGCAAACAATATAACAATAATAATAGTAATAATAATAAGGATAAATAATATGCACAAATGGCGGTTTTTTTTAAAGCGGGACTCGAATATATAGATGTTTCACTTTCAGAGAATTTATTCTTGATTTAACGGGATAGTTGTAGTAAAAAATTTATTCTTGATTCAACGTAATAATTGCAGTATTGAATTGTGTTAGAATCCTATAATAAGAAAGAGATACTTTAAGTGTGAAAATCGCTTAAGCAAAAAAGAAACACTGAATGTACTTTGACATCTTTATTACTGAGCTGTTACAAAGCTTTCAAGAAAGAAGAAAATTTTGAATTTATGAACATGGTCAAATGAAACATTGACAAGGTATACTGGTGACTGCATTTTTATCATCTGCTTATTTTTATCTTGAAATTCACAATTTGTATGGAAACTGGAGTTTTCATATTAATTATTGATTTTTGACTTCTCTTTACTTGATGATGGGAGCTAGATCTCTGTATTAGCGAAGTATTTCTGTATTTCTTTTGGAATCTCTCTATTTCTTTTTGGTTTTTCGCTTTTGGTCTATTTTTATCTTTTCTCTGTATTTTTTTCAGTGGGCATCCTACTGCATTTCTGTCTTTTTTCTTTATTTTTTAACTTGTTCTATTTTCCTTCATCCTTTCTCAAGGATCTCATTCTCTTCATCCTCCAACCACCTCTTGTCCCTTTCGCCCATCTTTCTCTTTCTTGCCCCCCCTCCCCATGTAACCTTTTCTTCCATTCCTGTTCTCTCACCCCCTTCTTTCTCCTGCTCCTTCCCACTGCCCGTATGACACCCACTTAAAAACTTAAAACTAAATACTTAAAAACTACATAATTACTACATAAAAAAATGGTAGTGGAGCGAAAAGCAGAAGGACAGTGGAAAAGGGAAGGTGGGAGGTGAGAGAACGGGTATGGAAGAAGAGAATAAAAGGCGAGAAAAGGAAGAAGGGGAGAGGGGGGCGAAGGGGGCAGAAAGTGGAAGGAGAGTTGAGAAAGTGAGATCGATGGAAGAGTGAGATGGGGAAATTTATGATTAGAACTGGTAAGAGAGGAGAGAGATACTTCAAATATCGCTGAAATCCATATCATTTCTTCATCCGCTAATTCACTTAAGAGAAGTCTGCTCCTCATTGCATTTTTGAAAATATAACCAATTTGATAAAAAATTATGAAAACTTTTTTTGCCAAATACCGTAAATAAAAAACATACAATGTAACAAATTAATAATAATATTCAAAAAAAGAAATATGATTTTTTGATTTTTCATGATTGATATTTCCGATAAATGTTCTTTTAAAATTGCCTCTTTTTTTAAATTCTATTGATCTACTAATTTTTGCTGTTACTTCTTAACTAGTAAGAGTTTTTGAAAGCTTACTGATAAAATTTCCCTGATTCATGACTCCAGTATAAAGTGCTTCAATGAAAGCCCAGTTTACCACTGTATGCAACACATTTTTAACACTGAAATTTCTTCTTTCTGAGTTTTCAGTATTATTTTGATTTATGGCTTTCCCAGGTGGCATCACTGGCGTTTCACAACCAAAAACAATACTAAACTACTTCAGCAATATTCATATTATTTGTTATTTGATCAGGGAGAAAAATGTCTGATTGCACAAAATTGGTTTTTTTCCTCTTTTGAAAATAATATTTTTTCATCTGTGTTTTTAATTAAATCATTATTCGCTACTTCGTTTTCATACTGATCTGGATTAACTCTTTTTGTTTTATATCTGAGTTTTTGTGAAGAGAAGTCTTCATTGGATTGTGTATGCATGAGTTCAAATGGAACTACCTCACTTTTTTTGCTTATAATATTGAAATCATCTGATATAACGTCTCCTGTCATTGCACCAGTGATATTTCTTTCACTTTGTTTAGATATGGAAATTTATGTTTCTTGTACTGTAACATCCTTACTTTTGTGTAGATCTTCTTCATAGGTTATTGTAATCTTTTTGTTCTTACTTCTATTTACTGTATGAAAAAAAAATCTGTTTCGTTGCTTATACTTAAAGTTGACTGTGAATGCTGGTGATGAAGCACATGGATGAAACAAATTTTCTTTGTGCTTTTCAAAAAAAAAATTGTCTTTTTTTAGGATCTAGATTTTACTAAATAACAAGAATATTGTTTAAATATGTGTTTAAACTGTACAAAATTAGCATCCACACAGAAAAAAAAAATTTACACTTAAAATATAACTTTTTTAATTCATATCTAGCATAAAAATGTAACCAATGTTACCAGACAATTTTTGCTTAATTTATGATAGAAATACTTTAACAAAAGATAAAATTTTTATATTTTATTTTATCAAAAATGTCCTTTAGTTAAAAACAATACTAATAGAAAGATGAATAATAAATATAAAAATTTAATCATCATTACATGCGTAATTTTATCTCGTTCAGAAAAAAAAAACTAAGTTAAAGTTCATAATTATCACTTTTTTTAGTTTTAAAGAGAAGATTTTTTTTATTGAATTTAAAGTACATAAAATATTCTTTGTTTTAATTACATTTGGTTTATTATCGGTTTGAAGTTATTAAAATAAAATAGGAAAATTCATGTAACAGAGGTTACAAAAATTTAAACAAACTGAATAAATAATACTTACTAGTGCAAAAATAAATATAAACAAATGATAAAAATGATTGTAAATTTGGTACTTTGAATATATATATATATATTATTACCATAAGAAATCTATATTCAGTTATAAAATGTAACCTCTGTTTATATAACATCTGTTACCAAAATATGATAATAGAGGTTACATTTAAGGAAAAACAATTTTCTTTCTTAAATGATAATATTCTAAAAACTAGTTATATTGCTTAAATAGACTTATGTTACTTAGAGTTTTGTGTTTTAAAGAGAAATTTTATTTTTTAAACATTATTTAAATCTAAAATTAGAGTAACAAAAGTTACAAAGAGAAAACACACTCACCTTAGAGCTTGATAATATTGCTCCTTACTCTAAACATGTGGCGGACAAAGTGAAAATGGCACTTGTATTCTCTTCTAGAAAGTTCTTTGAGAAATATAGATTAGTAGCGATCTCTGATAGACAAAACTTTTATTATTTATTCTGCTAAGTATAATAAAGTAACAGAGGTTATATTTTCATGGACAAATGTTAAATTTAACTTTTACAGTTAAAAAATACATATCTTAATGCATTATTGCAAATTTATAAAACTACTATATATGTTAATTAAATAAAAATAGATAAATATTGTTTTGTTCATAACATTTAGAATTGTAATCTGTTTGAAATTGTCTCTCCAATCATTTGGACAGCTAAGTTTCATAGATAAAAATGGATAAATTGCATAAATAATGCATTAATTACATTAAAATTTTAGACTAATTAAAAATAGTTTTTTCTGAAAGATGACATAAAAAAATTTGGAATTTCTTTGTATATTTATTGAAAAAAAAATTAAAGTTTTGGGCATGAAAAGCACCTGCATTTTTGGTTTCACCCACATCTCTTTCAGCTTGCTCTTTTTCGCGGAGTGACAACTGATCTTTAATTTCTTCACCAGAGGTTATCTTCGGCAATTTGCCTGCACAGCTTGGTTTACTTTCTTCACACATCTTCAGCGAGTTCTTTAAAGCCATACACATTATTTTACGCTGGACTTCAGTCAATGGAACTAATTGGAATAAGATAAATATACATAAATTCATTTTTTTATATAAATGTGTTCGAGGTATGAAGTTTTTTAACATACAAATGGTTGTTTTTTATAAAAAGTAATTCTTATTTTCCATGAAATGATATTAAATTTCATACTTTTTAATTTTAAAATTCCTTATAGACATGAAAATATAAATTTTTATTTCCTAAATCGTTTCGAATTTAAAAGAATAATTTTAGAAGTATAGAAATACAGCTCGCTACAGTGAATTGTTAGTAAAGAAAACTTTAAGCAAATATACTTTCATTTGATAATATTTTTTAAATGTATTATTTTTATTGTAAAAATTCAGAGTAAATATATATAAATATATGGTCTGTCTATCAGCCTTTGCTTATTAACCCGAGAAGACCCTTTAAATTTCTTAAAGAAGGGCTTAGAGATATCTACTGGAAGAAGAGAATTAAGGGTGCATTCGAAAAACTATTTTTCCATCCTCAACAGCTCAAAATTTTCTTCCAAAAAAAATAATAATAATAATTATTGCTGAAGCGCTTTTTGATGATATGTAGAAGAGGATGCAAGATTTCATTTTTTACTCCGTTAATTAGTGTTTGATTTCTCAATAATTATCTTCTCAGTATGATCCTTTTTTTGTTCCGAGTTTTACTGCTTCGGAAAATTTGATTCAAAAGGCCAACTTTCATAACATTTCTTGCAATATTGTCTGCATTCACCAAAACATCGAAAAGCACGGCACATTTTGTAGTTTCTACATAATAGAATTTCCCTGTTTGATGGGTTTGAGAGCAAAAATTAATTTAAAAATATATCAGAAAATATGTAGTTTCAATTGGAATACACCCTTAATGTCCAAACAGCACATTCCACCGGTGCAGCCACTATTACCATTGACTGGTGCATAGGGAACGAACGTAGATGGGCTTACTTCAAACCACTTCGAATGTATAGATTTGACCCTTATTGTACCATGAATTCACAAAACAATGACTAAAGCATTAGACAGTAAATACTCGAAAAATATGTGACAGACCAACATTGGGTAGTGGATTGAAAACGGTTGGTGTTGATGTTTATATACATATACAGGGTGATTCATAAAAGATGGGCAGAACTTTAAGGGGTTATAATACACTTAAAGACAAATAATATTAAATAGGAGACTAAGGGTCCCAGACGTATTCCCAAAGAGATAGGGGGCATTAAAGTTTAGGGTCCGAAATTTCAAATGATTATAAAAAATGGAAAAATTGGTGGATTCGTTTGCTGTTTTTGCAAAAAATTTTCTTTATGCCAGTATTTTCTTGAAATAAAATTTTAAAGTTCAATTTTAAAAAATGCCGATAGGGGGCGCTTTAGACTTTGGAGTAACAAACAACTATTTTTTAACGTTATTTTTTGTATTTCTTTAAATGATTTCGAAAGCTTAGACTTAAACTTAAATTTTGATCTAAAAATCTGAGTCCTAACGAGTAGTTAAGTAGCGTAAACTGAAATTTGAAATTTGAAACCCTTCTCCCCCCAGAACAAAAATCAGTTATTCCCGATCTTTGTGTCGTAGATTAGGCTCTAACTACTGCCGCGTTTTGCTAAAATTATTCTTTATGTCAGTATTTTCTTGAAAATAAATTTTAAAGAAAAGTTTCAAAAAATTCCGATAGAGGGCGCTTTAGACTTTGGAGTAACGAACAACTGTTTTATACCGTTATTTTTTGTGTCTCATTAAATGCTTTCTAAAGCTTAGACTTAAACTTAAATTTTCAGCTCAAAATCTGAATCGCTGAGCGTGGTTCAGTAGCGAGGGGAGGGGGTTCAAATTTCAACTTCTGAACATAGTTCAGTTTGCACTACTTAACCATGCCCAACAATTCTGTGCTGTGATACGAGGCAAAAATACAACTTTCGTCAAGGGCTGCATAGTCGGAATTCACTCATAAAGGCACTGGCACAGTTGGAAACGTCGCTCATGCAAACGTTAAAGCTCCATTCCTGACGCTAGTCACCGGGTGAAGAAGGAGACAGAAAGTATGCAAATGTCAAATGGGGAAGAAGAAGAACACGTATGCAAAATTTCGACACGATTCAGGCATAAAAACCACTGAACGGTGAGTCAAGTGTAAGTCGCTGTAGTAATGAATCGGAAGATGGTGCCCTTCACGAATAAGGAAAAGGCTGAGATGCATTTAATTTACGGAGCGGCAGATGGAAATGGTGCAGAGGCACAACGAATGTACGGAGAGCGATTTCCCAACAGGCGGTTGCCTAACCGCAAAACTTTCGAGCGCTTGCACAGACAGTTGTGTGAGACGGGATCATTTCTCGCTTCCCGGTCGAATGCAGGTCGTGCAAAAAAGGAGGAATCAGTAGTTGTTGCAGAAGCAATTCTGGATGTAGTAGCGGCGCAGCCAAGTACAAGTACACGAACAGTGGCTAGGCAGGTGGATACCTCACAGTCCATGACTTGGAGGGTACTGAAGGATGAACATTTGCTCCCGTTTCATGGGCAACGAGTCCAGAAACTGTCTCCAGGGGATTATCCAAATCGTATTGAATTCGCCCGCTGGTTTCTGCAGCAGAACGCGATAAATCCACATTTTGGACGAACTGTGCTTTTCACCGATGAATGTACCTTCACACGTGAAGGTACATTTAACACACACAATGCACATGTATGGGCGGATATAAATCCACATGCTACGTATCCCAATGCTCATCAGAGACGCTTTTCCATCAATGTTTGGGCAGGAATCCTCGGAGACCACCTAATCGGACCGTACCTTCTTCCTGAACGCCTCAACGGTAAAACATACCTCACATTTCTGCAACATGTGCTGCCAGACCTGTTAAACGTTGTTCCTCCACGCATCCGGCGGGTCATGTGGTTCCAGCACGATGGAGCGCGAGCCCATTACGTACGAGACGTCCGCAACTATCTGGACATCTCATTTCCGAACAGATGGATTGGTCGAGGTGGTCCTGTTGCTTGGCCTGCTCGCTCGCCAGATCTTTCTCCCCTCGATTTCTTTTTTTGGGGACAATTGAAGGCTCTTATGTATGAGACACCCATTGAATCCCCCGAGGAACTGGTCGCCAGACTTTCCGCCGCTGTAGGGGAAGTGCTCGAAAAGCCTGATGTTTTCGCGAATGTTCGCCGTTCCATTCTTCGCCGTTGTTCTGCGTGCATAACCTCTGGTGGTCACAATTTTGAACATTTATTGTAATTACATGTTAATAAATATGCTTTGGTAACATAATCCTAATTTGTGTCTTTTTACCTCGTATCACAGCACACAATGTGTGGACATGGTAAACTGAACTGTGCTCAGGAGTAGAAATTTCAAACCCCTCTCCCCAGAGACTTAACCACGTCTAACGATTCAGATTTTGGGCTGAAAATTTAAGTCTATGCTTTAGAAAGCATTTAATGAGACACAATAACGGTATAAAATAGTTGTTCGTTACTCCAAAGTCTAAAGCGCCCTCTATCGGAATTTTTAGAAAATTTTCTTTAAAATTTATTTTCAAGAAAATACTGACATAAAGAATAATTTTAGCAAAACGCGGCAGTAGTTAGAAACTAATCTACGACACAAAGATCGGGAATAACTGATTTTTGTTCTGGGGGGAGAAGGGTTTCAAATTTCAAATTTCAGTTTACGCTACTTAACTACTCGTTAGGACTCAGATTTTTAGATCAAAATTTAAGTTTAAGTCTAAGCTTTCGAAATCATTTAAAGAAATACAAAAAATAACGTTAAAAAATAGTTGTTTGTTACTCCAAAGTCTAAAGGGCCCCCTATCGGCATTTTTTGAAATTGAACTTTAAAATTTTATTTCAAGAAAATACTGGCATAAAGAAAATTTTTTGCAAAAACCGCAAACGAATCGACCAGTTTTTCCATTTTTTATTATCATTTGAAATTTCGGACCCTAAACTTTAATGCCCCCTATCTCCTTGGGAATACGTCTGGGACCCTTAGTCTCCTATTTAATATTATTTGTCTTTAAGTGTACTATATCCCCTTAAAGTTCTGCCCATCTTTTATGAATCACCCTGTATATATATATATATATATATATGTGTGTGTGTGTGTGTGTACCAAAACAGAAAACTTATGTATAAAAATTTACATTTTACTGGAATTAAAGAAACATAATAATATACGCATTTCACCAGTTTTTGTTTTTAAAATCTAATTTTTGTCTCATCGTTCTAGATTGATTTCACGGTTAATTATCGTGCTCACCATTTCACCCATATATCATAAGTACTTCCCTCAATTAGCTATCACCATCCTTTTGGAATTATAGACTAAAACACAAATAAAATATTTTCTTTCATACTTTGGTTTATAAGCAAAAATTTGTTTAAATAGGACAATCATAAACAATCCGATATTTTTTTTAAAAATTGCTGAAATTTCCTTGAATTTCAGGACATTAAAATAATATCATTCCTTAATTGTTCTACTAGGGCACTTTACAAAAAATTTTAAACAATAAAACAAAAAAAGTTTTTTTATATATTTTTACGATTAATTGTCTTTAGCGCCATGCAATCAGTTACTTTTTAGAAACCAATTCGATGGTTGCATTTTCTTCTAGAATTTCTGTATACACGAGTGATACAGAATTTACAATAACTCAAGAATATGCTTTTCAATATACATACAAAAGATTTATTTTATTTCGTAGCTGACTAACGAAGTCTTTTTAAGATAAATGGCAGCAAGTATCTAAACATTTGTTGGAGAAAATCAAATGAATAGATAAAGGATGTAAATGTATTACAGATCTTACTGAAGATGAAAGTTATTTTATTCCTGTATGTTTTTATAAGGGAAAATTTATGCAGAAGTGTGACTATAGGATTTTTCGAAATGTACAGGATACAAAATTTGTCGCAGTACAAATGTTAGAAATACTTGTCTATTTATTTTTGGGTTTTTCTGTTTATTTTATCTTTTTAAAATTATTTTTATATATAGAAAAACTAGGCACAACGACACATTTTTATGAGAATAGTGAAATGGTGGGTATTGGAATTTTTTCCGCAAAATTAAATCATACACCATTTAATCTTCATCAATTACTTCAATAGAATGTCAAGTTTATTTTAGTGCACAATCCACTATAAATTAAATCTCTGAATAAGAAAATTGATTCCAATCTCTGAAGCTTTTTTAAGGCACGCTTACTGTTCTGATTCTCCGAAGAAAGTATGTAACGTAAAATTTTAATTATTAAAACCCTCTTACTGAAAACCCCGTATTAATATGCTCACTAAGTTCCCGGTTTCACTGAAATTTAAGCAATATTTGAAGCAGCATAATTCCATTGATTTAATGGATATTCAGTAAAATGAACAATGGTTAAAACTATAAAGGATTACATTTACATTCGTAATTAAATTTTTTATATAATATACAAAAAACACTATTTTTAAGCGTATATCACAAAATCCAAAGAAAACATTATAACAATTTTGCCCTTTTACAAGCCGGTCAGGGGATTTGAAATTATTTGTTCTCTATACATCAATATTGTTATTTGATTTTCAAAAATATACCACTATATTTTATTTATATCATTCACGTATTTATTGAGATACAAACTGCGTTTAAACAAATAAAGATGCTGCAAGAGTTATGGAAAATTTTTCATTGCTCCGAATATTCCGAATCTGGCAACGCAAATTTGACACGAGGAATATTTCGATAATTTGGAAGATGCCAGTAACATCTAAATAGTAAATAAGTTATAGAAATATCAGCCCATATTTAACAGCCCAATTAGCAGACTTGGCTGGATACATTAGAATGAGATCGCAGTGATTCAGCTATATTTTTAACTTCACAGGACTACGTGTTATTTTTTTTCAAATCAACGTTTGAGAATATTTCAATTTTTTCATAAAACTATAACCACTGTGAACATTTATAACAGTTAATATCGTAATTTAAATTATTCGTGTTGCATATGTCAGTTATAAAATACATTGTTAACCCTTAATGCACGGCAGCTTTAAAAACTTGATCCTATTTTTATATTCTTCTGGAACCACTATATATTAAAAATAACTTGTCTCTTTTACATGCTGTCAATATAAACTGAATAAGTTTTTTTTTTCATTTTTTAACCGATGCTAAGCAAAAATATTTTGTCAAATTTGCCAATGTCTCATACAAGGCGGTATTGCTCGGTTAAAGATCAATGTTTTTCATTAATGAATGAATTTCTAAAAAGTATATCCAAAAAAATCTTCAGAAATATAGAAGATTAACGATATTATCCAGACCAGTGGCGATCTTCTAATTAAGTTGCAGCATATTTTACTTTGAACTGGACATTATTTAAGTACGCAATCGCACAAATCAATTGCTATCGAGATAGATTATTTGTTTTTCCCATTGATTAAGTAGATAAACTATTATTATTATAAATAATATTATTTTTTAACACAATATATCTGACTGTTAAAGATATCACACGCATTGAATATTTCCAATGAGTGAAAAAATGCTCAACTGGAAATATTCAATTTGTATAACGTTAGCAATTAGATTGATTGTATTAAGAAAAAAATTGATAGTTTATCTATGAACCCATCCTTCAGATGGGGTTCCTCTATCTGTTGTTTATTCTGATGAGATGACAGGTCCATTAAATGACAGGTCCAGATGGTATTAATTATCAACAAAATTCCCTGAGAGACATATTTTCGGTGGTTATCGGCCCAGTTAGCTTGAACGCTAAAACATCGGACCTGTCAGCCGAGGATCGGGATTTGATACCGATCTTGGGCATATTTTCTCTCAGTTAAAAATATTCAGTTGTGTAAGGAGGATAATTACGCATTGGAAAATGAACGTGTTTGAATGTGTTGAGTAAATATATCATGTACATCTATTCTGAACTCGTAAAACAGCGCTATAAAAAAATCCTCCGAAATAAGACCACTGAAAATATCTTCCATATTTTCTGACGAGTAGTATTTTTTTCTTTAAATAAAAATTGATTATAAAGCTACTTTTTATGTGCTTTTAACGTAATGATTTAACGACATTAAAAGAATTTTCTTTTTTAAAATTCATTAAATTATTTTTCCGCTGAATATATTTTTTTTTTCGTTTATTATTTTTTAACACTGGTAACAGTATGTATAATAATATTTTTATACTTAAAAAAATTTTAGTTTAAAATTAAACATTGAAGAAAACCATAAAAAATATATAAACACTACAAATTCGTGCACACCATAATGTGTTTAAGTACGTGTCTGAAAAAAAAATGCTTAATTGCCACCGTAGTTTTTAAATTTCGTAAGCATATTTAACTTATCTAGACTGACCTAATTTAGCATTGTATAGCAATTAAACTATTTATTTTAAATCAAACTGTCTACTGCAGTGTGTTTGTCAGGTTTCTCTCAAACTGTTACTATTCATGTTTTTCTATGCAATAGCTTTTGCAGAGCCAGTTAAGAAATGGAAAAGGTTGCTATTATCAAAATTACTTCAGCGGCACTAATATTAAATAAAAATTTCAGAATAGGGTTATAATCAATATCAGATTTAAATTTTTAGATTTAAAACTGTGTAAAGTAAATAACTTTCTACGGAATTATTGTTTCACTACAATACAGGGTCAATTTGAGTTAAAAGACTTAGTTGTATTTAAAATGAAAATTGCATGAAATTATTTTGCATACAAAAGTGAGGTTTGGAGTAATTTCCTTCAATTTAACATCCTAATAAGGTGTTGAAAATAGTAAAAAAAATTAGTTCCAAATTTTGATTAGAAATCAAACCCACTAAAATTTACGTTTTAAAAACTATGAAAATAATAAAAAGGAAAGAAATTTTCAAAGCACATTCAATTTAAAGTTTGTTTGTTTGTTTGTTTGTTTATTGTACAACATACATCTGACTTGTGTGCTCGACATGAAGCCTGCTTATAAGCCATCGTCAATATACAGGGACGAGATAGCACACAAGGAAATATTAAAACACAAGAGAAGTACAACCAGGAGCTCCACACAAAGAGTGCGTGCAATGGAGCCAGTGGGATTCGAACCCACAACCTCACAATCAGCGGAGTGATGCCTTAACCACTCAGCCACGGAGGCCCCTTCAATTTGAAGTGATCTAGATCAAAAGTCATTGAAAATAACCCACAGAAAACATAATTGCGCTCTACTGAAGATATGTCCATTATTTTTTTAGACCTTAAAAAACATTTACTCTTCAGTTTTCTATGTATTAAATAATTTCATGATGACAAACTCCGACTACTATTCAACAATAATTAATGTTTTATTAATTGATTAGTTGGCTTATATGCTGAGTTGCCACCGCGTCTAGTAAAAGTTAAGTTTTGAGGGGTAAAATGAGTATTAAAGTTTTTTTTTATGAATATCTAACTCATGGAAAATGCGTTGAAATAGCCAAATCTTCATAAATAATTTGAATAATTTAAAGGGTTCAAGTACGTGTTTGAACAACTAAAAGGTGTAAAATATACATTATACAAGCAATTTAAAATTTTTTGGAGACAAAAAAGGACACCTTCCTCTTGATTATCGCTTTTTCGATTGAACATTTCAAAATCTGAAAGTTTTATAAATATAGCAAGAAATGGATTGCATAACACTACAAATCTAAAAAAAGCCCTTTTTTTCGTTAAAATTAATTTTGACTATGAGGTCGTTTTGTTGAAATATATTTTTGCGCTAATTTGACACGAAGTATTTATATTATATCAGTTCATACAATGTGTTACTAAGTAATTTTGAGCATTCTTTTCATCCAATAACTCATTATGCGGTCTAACAATGTTTTTTAGTTGCGTAATATTTTAATACAAAAGGTGATTTAACTCAAGACTGACATTAATGTTAATTTTTTAGAGTGTATAAGAGAAAAGATATATAATTTAATCAAATACAAAACTTCATAATAATACTTTTCAGAATTATTTGAAGAATCGTTAAAGCTGAGTGAAAAAAATCTATTAAGTTATCTCTAAAATTACGATTGAAGAAAAGTTATCAATAATGTGACTATTTTATATACATACATTTATAAGAAATAAAGAAAAGTCCCTGAATAATAACACTCGTATTCTTAATACATATACAAGTTATGTCAGATCATATTTATCGTGTTAATTTTTTGTATATTACCAAAATGGAATAAAAATGTAAAAGAAATTACGTTTTCTCATCATTACTTTTTCTTCAGTGAACTTTTTTTCTATATTTTTAGCAAACGAATCTCCCATCATCAATTCTGAAAATTCGAGCATTGTGTGACTCTCATCTGTTTCAAACTTCAGTGTATGATTCATCAGGCGTAAAATCTGTTCTAACTGCTTTCCTGCTGAAGATTTGAGATAAGTTTTTTTAACTGTTTTTTTTTTTTTTTTTTTTTTTTTTTTTTTAATTTCTGTACCTGTAATGAAAAAAAAAAAATTACTTGTTATATCAAAACCACATGATTTGCTTCATATTTTTTTCAAATTTTTCGTAAATGAGCGTCAGTGTAAAAAGTTGCATATTGATTAATAATTTATTGTTATGAAACATAATTATTTTGATTATATGCAATTCCGTGACATTAAGTACAACTTTTAATGAAATCGAATTTTCGTAAGTCAATTGCAATGTAACCAATCATCTTACGTATTTCTTTATATAATAAAATGTAACAGTCATATTAATTTTGATATAACATACATTACTAATAAGCCATATATATTTACTTTCAATTTTTATGAACATTTAAAGCAAATAGCCACACAGAATAACAGTCATCTAAGTAACTGTTAACTCTTTCAAGTCTTGCCTATATCCCAATCTCAAAGCTGAACAAACGCCTGAGTAGAAGAAAATTGAAGATGTCACTGAAATATGCCGATAAGATGCGCTAATTAAAAAATAAAATAAAGATTTTTTTTAATAACTTAACCCACTCTGGTCTGATGTTTTATTAATAGTAGATGTCTTTTAATTGCGTATTATTTTGTTTTAAGAAATACTTTTGCTACCGTCTACTTGTAATGATGTCAGTATATGCGTATGTATTTACTTGGATTCATTAACGCTTAGGCATTTAGTAATAATGATAGTAATAAATATTTCTAAAATTCTCTTAAAACCGCTTGTGATTCTTTTATTTGAAACATATATTTCACTCTTTCAATTGAAAATAAAAGTTGCTTTTCTGAAAGTTGTATAATAAAGCTCAAAAAGTATTAGAAAGTTAGGATATCAGTTATATCTTGTAGTAATATAGCATTTTCTAAATATCTCCGAATTTTTTTTCTTAGCCTAGTGTCATATGAATATGAATTGAATATTACTCAAAGAAACAACATTCGCCATGTTTATGAAATGAAATGTTCGTTATTCTCCAATTATTTTCTTTCGATAGCTAGTGTTGAATTTATTAACGTAAGGATATTTTCGTGTCAAAATAAAAATAAAACTCAGACCCCGAACAGGTTAAACAAAATGAAGGAAGTTGCGTCTAGTACTTCAAGTAAAAAAAAATAAATTAAGAATAGAAAGAAAATTAACAATTTCTTTACGAGAAAGTAGTATTCTGTAAGGGATAATGATAAAGTTTGACAAACACACAGAATCTCTTACATTGCACATATACAATTTATTTCAAGATTATTATTCTAATTATGGTATTGTTTTATTTCGGCAATTTTCATTTGCTTTAAAAATATTGTTTATTTTTTTAAATTCATTAAACATTATAAAACTAAATTCTTCACAATGAAATGCACTTACTTAGAGTATTTTATATATTATTGGATAAAGCTGAGGCCATGATGTGATATTAGTTGATTTCCGAGCGGTGTAATGGTCTGTGAGAGATTCCATTGCTATCACAGTCAAACACCAAACATCATACTTCTCCCCATCAACAGCACCACACAGTCTCACAAATATTTCCGGAGGCTGATAATGTGATAAGCATCCATATTCAGCTCTAAATAGTGAAGAAAAAGAACATCAGTATCCAAATTAATGTTTTACTGTTTTATCTGAAATAACAGGAAAAAATTAAAGCCATTGCTGTAACGCGGTACTGCGCGAATCAATAATTTTCTGGGAATTGGGGCCTTCTGTATCCCATGGAAAAGGTTTACTTTTGCATGGTGAAATTATTCGATAACAGTCATAGGTTATACTTCATTGGAAGTGGAATACTAAAAAAATGCAGCTAAATTAATGCAAAATACACCGGGAATTCTACTAGTAATTTAAATCACTTTTAATTTATTGTCATAAATTTAACTTTACTTCAATTTACCTTCTGTCAATTACCATAACCAATTATTTCACTTCAATCAGTCTATTATTTTACATTTATTTCTCTTCTTTAAAGTTTATCTATGACTGTATGAAAATGATTAATGTACATCTAAATTATCGAACTGTGTGATTTACATGTTTTTTATGTGAAAATGTCTAGTACGAATCAACATTCGTCAGGTATGAAGCTGACTGTAAGAGATTACCAGTTTCAGAATAACAAGACACAAAACACATCACTGCTGCACATGGAAAAAAATAGTGATGGCTGAGAATCTGATTAAAATGCCATTTCCATGAGAAATAAATATATCCAGCATCCGTATGTAATTCTTTGTTTTACTATTACATTTAAAATAACATATTTTAAAACAGTATAAGTAATGAATTACAGCTGTTACTAAATTTTATTGTTATATGGCACGGGTTAAAATTACTTTCACGATCCATTAACATTATGTAATACTGGAACTTTGTACCCTACGGGAGGCATTTTCAGAAAGAATCAAGTTTTGAGCACCTTATCGCCAGAACAACGATTGGCGCGGAGATGAAGTCAATGCTACGCACCTTTTCTTGTTTGTGATGACGTCAAACGCCTAGCGAATAGCAACCCTTCCTTCTACAAAGATATCGCGCTTATTGTTCATTTGTTTTTCCCTAAATGTTATCAAGCAAAGACTGTGATACGAGGAAATGTTATTCACCGTTGTTTACGATTAAAACACAGTTTAAAAGAAAGAGCTTTTTCAGATTAAAATGCTTTAAATTTCACAAAACATCTAAACATAGGTTTTTTTTTCTTAATTCAA
Organism: Maratus speculifer; assembly: GCA_964019185.1. Lineage (NCBI taxonomy): Eukaryota > Metazoa > Arthropoda > Arachnida > Araneae > Salticidae > Maratus > Maratus speculifer. The sequence goes on along the minus strand of OZ025296.1, from coordinate 75,167,327 downwards.
AAATATTATTTCCTTAACTCGCTATGTTCTAAGAAATTGAGAAGTTAATTAAAAACAGTAGTAAAGTTTCTCTTGTAATAAATATAATTCTATTAATGATATGTTTTATGACACATTTGAACTTAGTTTATTTTGTGTTTGGCGATGCAGCTAGCTGAACGTTCTCGCTTTCTCCAACTCGCCAAGGCTGGTGTTTAAAAAGTGATTCTTTCTGAAAATGCCTACATGAGGTATTCAATTTTCTATAAAGCAATCATTTATAGTGCCAATACTGAATTGTCTGTTATACGTAAAATTTCTTTACGTGAAACAACTATTTTATATGTAATCGAATATGTATATATATACATATATTATCATTATTTCAAAAATATATATATATACATATATTATTATTATTATTTTATTTTCGACTACAGATGTAATTCATCATGCATTGTTTGGCAGAAAATATCTGGATGCCTTAATTAAGAAATTGATCTTAGCAAAACTCATATGACTCATAATCACTTATTTCTTAAACAAAAAATAAAAAAAAATCATAATGTTCATTTTTATCGAAAGAAATTAGTATTCTAAAAGTTTGAAAAGTTTTCTGTATTTTTGACTGGTTGTACGTTTAGAGTAAAACATTGGGTATGAGAAAGGTTTTACATGTTTCTTGCTGTTACAAAAATTTCCGTTTTTTGTTTGTTACGCGGATTTATTACCATTTGTCTTGAATGTTTTAATAAGATTTTAGTGTTAAAAATTGATTATTTCGTACATAAGAGTTTTCAATAATGAACACTTTCTTACATTTTAAAAAGCTGTTTGACAAGGCTTTATTCCTCTTGTATTGGTACGTAGTTCCCCTTTTTAAAGTTAGCACATCCTTAAAAGAATTGCTAAAAATTATTATGCAACCATTTAATCCAATTTATTAAATTACGTCCTATTGCATGGCTCAGTACATGTTGAAGTCGTTACATAATAGTATCATCAGCATTAAAAAAGTACGTATACTAATATAGGTCGAATACGTTTTTTTTATATTCTGGAAACTGCCATGTATATACTAGCAAATGGTCCCGTAATAGTTGAAATATGCCAAATGCTATTTGTATGTCTAAATTTAATTATAAGAAATTGTAATTTTAGCAAAAATTGAAAAATTAGCATTTAAGTCACCGTTTGACAAAACTATGTCATTTCACTGCATTAGACAGAAAAGAAATGACATAAATGAGAAGAAATAAAGCTAATTTCAAATAAATGATAGTTTAGAAAATATTTTGAAATTTTTATGTTCAGTCCATACGTTTCTTCCAGTTTCATTTAAAATTTTGATTTTTTTAGAAACCATCTTCGTAGTATGCGTTTACATCATAAAATGATCCACCGTGACGATCTCCAAGCTTTTTTTCTAATGTCTACTATTTCTCTAAAGCTAGTGGCACCAGTCTAATGTCCCTATGATGAAGCATGAACTACCATCAATAATTTGCTAACATTAATTTTGAAATCGATTAGGTATTTCCTCTCATTCCATAGAAAAGTACTTTTAAAAAATCAAAGGCTTTTTTAGAAAGTTTGTTGTTTCTGTTATGTTTTAACAGGTTTTATCACCACCAATGCACTTTTAAAATTGACTTGATACTTTCTGAATTTGCCTACATTTAAAACGTCTTTAAGGCGCTTTTCGCGCATTAGTACCCAGTTAAATATCAGATTTTTGAGGAAATGTCGTTAAACATCATTTAAGCTCTTGCATTCCCTTTTCTTTAGTGACATTGACTTAAGAGATAGCCTGTGTTTGAACAAGGCCTATCACCATCATTTTTACATCATTATTTTTTTAATCGTTCCTCTACTTCCACAAATTGCTTTAAAATCTTAATTTTAGAACGTTTTCAGACCGCTTTTCAAGCATTTTTACCCTTTTTAAATTCCGAAGTTTTTAGGAAATGTTATTAGAAATCATTGATATCTTATAACTAATTAACATGCTAAATATTATTTTTCTAGGTTCTTATGAAACACAAAAGTCGGAATTTTAGAGCAATATTCATTCCTGCACCCCGTTTGTGGTGATGACACACCGACCTAAGATATAACCTATGTTAGAACAAGGACTGTCACCGTATGTTTAACATTATTACTGTTAAAATTTCATCGTTATATGCTGAGACTGCTTAAAAATTACAATTTAGAACGCTTATAGAATTCTTTTCGCACGTTTTCATCCCTTTTGAATCTTTTACAGGCGAAGTTAGAATGAATTTAGAACTTATAAATAATTAACAATCCAAATTTTTTGTTTCTAGACCCTTCAGTATCACAAAAGAAATTTTTTAGAAATTTTTTACTTCTGCACATCCTTTGCGGTAGTGACATTGACATAAAATATAGTCTGAGTTGGAGCAATGACATTCACCATAATTTTGAAATCATTATTTTTCAAATAGGTCTTTAAAAATCGTTATTTAGAACTTTTTTTAGAACGATTCTCACGCATTTTCACCATTTTTAAATTTCGTATTTATTAGCTAAAATTCTTAGTGATCATTTATATTTTTTAAGTAATTCACATGCCGATTTTCCAGTTTCTAGACCCTTGAGTAACTGAAAAATTGTATTTTTAGAAAGTTTTTTACTCTTGGGATCTCTTTGGGTTAGTGATATCGGTATAGAATATAGCCTATGTTTGATTGGTTCCTTTAAATTTGAAATCGGTTCGGTAGGTCCAGAGATTAGCGTCTAGAAATAAACAAACTTTACCTCTTTGTAAAATAGGTAGAGGTATATAAATATACACACATATATATACATTTATAATAGAACGGATTGAAAAGCTGAAATGTTTTCAAATTCGAATCGTAATAAGGCGAAATGTTGCTACACATGACTAGAAATACAGGGAAATTTTTTGTTTGCTTGTTTGTTTGTTTAATTTGTACAATGTCTTACGTTCGCGATCAAACTTTTCAAATTCGAACAAAAATTGAAAAAGGTATAAAAAAAGTCGTAAAAGATGTAAATTTTGTCCGATCAAGCATAGAATTTATAAATAGCATAGACTTGAGGTATAGAATTAAAAGGAAAATACCACACACCCTTCCGCTATCCTATTCTAAGCACCTGAAGGGGCAGAAATATACCCCATTCTCTAGAATTAAACCAAATTACAGAAAGCGTAAATATAAAAAATTTAATCCTTTTTTAACCATTTGGATAATAGTTGTTGTCCTCGGTAGGGAATTGGGAAATCTAAAGTATATCTGAATTTTTTTCTTCATTGAATTCCGCAACTTATTCGTCTTCTGATTGTATCATGTTTAATGTCCAGAAATGAAATACTTTTTTGCCACGATGACAAAAAATGTATTAAAAAAACTAAAAAAAAAGAAAAACTTAAAAACAAATTGACATACGGCTTTCATACAAATTGCATTAAAAAGTACTTGTTTTCTATACGATGGCATAAAATTTGAGAATGTGTAATGTTTAGAAGCTTAAAAATTTGTAGTACCGAAAGTGGTAAATCTAAAATTTCATTTTAAATTTGTATGTACTTGTACATACGATGTTGTTGTACGATGTTATGTTGTACGATGAATGGATAGATTTGTATATGATCTATGATAGATGATGAATAATCATCATCTGATGGACATGATGATTATTCCTGATGATGCTACAGGAATGTAAATTTTTAATTCATGGCGTACGTAATATAGGACTCTGTTATTGCGTAAACCACGTTCTATCATCATTAAAATGATGTTTATTATTATCATTTTCTTAAATATAGAATTTATTTATAAGTCTAAAATTCCAGTATTTGAAAGTCGTTGTAATTTCTTAAATTACATTTTCTTTAATACTTTAAATGCAAATGGACTTTTTTTTTGCAATATAACTTTTGAAAAATTTTTGAAAAATTCAACGTATTAGAGAAACATGTTGTACGAAAAAACCAAAATCTAACAAACAACAATTTATGTAAATTTGTAACTGAATCTGAAGTTTCATTACAATCCGTGCATTAGATTTTTGGGAATCGAAATTTTCAATACTTTCTTCTTGTAAAGACAGAAAAAAGAAAAAGAAAACTAATAATATAATCATTTAGTTAATTCAGAATTAGTTAATCTACACATGAGTGGGGGAAATTTTAAGCAAAAGTACATGTAAGAGCTTTTTATGAATACTTTTCAAATACGGTAACTTTTTTAATTGTTTCTGCGAAATTTTTTTAAACACATCATCTTCAAAATTTTAAATTCATCTTATCAATTTCTTTTAGAATATTAATTTCCAATAATACTTAATAAATTAAGAATACTAAAGAAAACAGATGTTACCTTTCATTCACTGTGGAAGAATGCCTTGCGCAATCAAATCCTCTTATTTTTGCTGTGTTGTCTTTGTCTATCATTACTGTTGTTGAACTGACATTTAAGTGAATGTGACCTTTGGCATGGATTTCCTTTAGTCCCAATGCCACTTCGGTAATCCACTGGCAGAGCTATTGTAATGCTACAGGAGATTTTCAGAAATCCTTATCCTTTATTCTATCCTGCAATTTTTCTCCGGTGTCTGTACAAATTAAATACGCCTCAAATTGGAGCAGATATCCATAATCCAGAGCTTGAACTGTATACCGACATTGCAGCTTATCCAATATAAATTTCCTGGGTTCCTCTTCATTCTTTATAATCAGGAGAACAGCTCTTTTTTCTCCTTTTCTCTCCAACTCAATTGTGGCAGAAAATCTTCCTCGACTGATGAGTTTGTATGATCGAAAATTTTTCTTCTCTAGTACCATATCAATCACGTTTTTCTTATCCATATTTGTTTTTTTTTTTTTTTTTCTTTTGTTACACCACTGAAAAATGTGAAGAAGCTGGAATCATATCAAAAATTATAAAATTAGAGTGGTGTTTATTATTTGTTTAACATTGAAAAAGTTTATGCTTTAGACTTTTTTTTCAACTATACATGGCAGCTTTATTTTAGAATGGTGAAATAAAGTATTCAATATGTGCATTGTTTCTTTTCGCGAATTGTTGTAATCAGTTTTATGAAACCTTTCTTACACATTTTTTTTAATTAACAATCGATCATTTTTATAGCAACAATGGTGAATTTCTTATACCTTGTATCTTGATACAGCAATTAAATATTATTACGTAACAGGAAAATATCTTGGTGAAACCAACTCAAAAAATTACAATAAACATTAAAAAAGAAGACAAATATATTTATTTATTTGATCAGAAAATTTTCTTTATTAATTATTATCTTGAAAGTCATGCTTCATCTATGTCCTGCAATTCATTTTTTTTCAACCATTTCTTAAGCATAAACGGATTCCAGTGATTTTAAGTGTTTTAATAACAGAAAATTCATAATGTACTGATCACTATATTTGAAGTTAAATGATTTTTTTTATTAAGCAAGACAAATAAAACATTACAAAAAATCTGGTAAAATGTCTGGTAATTTTCGACTATCCAGGCGCCAGTGTTATATATTGCCATATATATGTATCAAAAGAATTAAACCTGATTGACTCATAATTAACGCAGCCCAAACAACTGAACACGGAAGCATGTAAATTGAGGAAAAATATTTCTAATGACGTAAGCGTGCACAAGAAGGAATTTTGAACAACCCCACCTCCACCTTAAGAATGTTAATTGAGGACTCAGAAATTACAGAACATCTTGTTATATGTCAGCAGCCGTTTTAATTAGGAGCGTGAAGTTCCAGGAAATAAATTTTCTAAAAAAATAACTAAACACATATTTTACCTTTTTATAAATCCCCACCTAAATGTGTTAAAAGGAAATCCGAAAATTTTGAAAATTTGTCACATCTCAGAGAAAGGAGCATAAAGTTGGAGAAAATAAATTTATTAAAAATTAATTAAACATGTATATCAGCATCTTTACAAATTTATCCTTAAGGAGGTTAAAAGCGAGTCGAAAATTTTAGATCATTTGCCACATCCTAGGTGATGATTTTAGTAGGCGCGTGAAATTTCAGAAAATAAATCTATTATAAATAATTAAAATAGTATTTTAGTGATTTTAAAATTTTCACTTCTAAGGGACAAAACTGGGGTTCAAAAAATAAAACCATTTTTTGGACCTGTTATACACATATCATCGGAAATCCTGCGGGCGACTCTTTCATACTATTAACATTTCTTTTGCATTTCCTTCCAATCCGGCGGAAGACAATTTTTGAACTTTTGAAATCGTGGGTTTTTTATCATTTTAGTTTGTTTATTAGGTTGTTTTAAGTCAAATATTATTTATACTATATGAAAATTTAAAAGAGTGGGAGAATATTGCTTTTATAATATGAACTATCTTATAATTTATATCTTATCTTATATATATTATAAATGTGAAAGTGTGTCCGAAAAGTTGGAATGAAATTGGCTTCAAAACGGATTGATTAATGTCTTTGAATCTTTGCATGTAGATAAATTGAAGTCCGGAAATGAACATAGGCTAATTTTTAATTGATTTATTGAAATATTTTCCTCAATAATTCAAAATTTCATTCTTTTTTATACTGAATAAATAGGCATTTTTTAGAAAAAAAATAATTAATTTGCTTTCCCGTTGCCAAGAAAATTAAAATCGGCAATAATAATTTCTGATAAGGAGAGGACTTCAAATGGAAGAAAACATTGCTGATACTATTTTTCATTCCTTTCTAAAGTGATAACATTTTTACAAAAGTGTAAAAATTTTAAAATTTTTGAAATTAAAACAAAGAAAAATTACATTCGTCTAAAATTAATGTCAGTTTTTAGTAGTGCGATTTTTATTATGCTTTCACATAAATATCCGTTCTCATTTTTGAAACTGTTTAAATAATTGAGAAACACATTTAACTTATGTTAATATTTATAGTTAAACATTTCAAAATCTTAATTAAATACATAAAAATAATTTTTGTTTAAAATTTACATATTAAAAAGGAATTTTTTCATCATTCACAATATAACCACTTTAACTTAACTCCACATAACAATTTTTTTACTAAAACAATTTATCTAGTTATATGGAGACTCAAGAGTGTTCTAATTTTAAAAAAAACTGCATTTATATTCAATGCATAGTAAGAAATTATTTTTCATTATTAAATATGAGATAAAATTACTTAAATCGATTTCCGTTTAATTATTTTATTAAATCAGGAGGATCTAAAGAAATGGGAATATATATTTCTTTCAGAATATGATTAAATTTATATTGCATTTTAAATTAAAAACCTATCAACAACTTTTAAAGAAATCCGTTTTCAAATTATGTAGATTTTCATCGTAAATACATTCGTTTTTGATAGTCTACTTAAAAATAATGGAATACTTTCTAAAATTAATTCCTTTTCCAGATTTGAATGTTCTCTTTAATGAAATATTTTTTATTTCTAAAAATGAGATACCGATTCTAATCGCTTTTCTTTATGTAACGAAAATTTTTTACCACATAAACCAATTTTGTTATGGTATATTCTTTTTAATATCAAATGCACATTGAATGATTTTCGATTTTATTTTATTACTATCTTTTACCCGTGACTTCGTTCACAAAACATTTATAGAAGAAATAATTGATTAAGCAAACAAAAAATTTCGATGATTAAAAGCATGTGTAATTAAATTTTTATCGCGATTTATAGTAAAAAACTTCTGATGACCACAATTCGCCAATTTTTTTGCTGGTTGAAATTTTCGTTTCAGCGATTTATACTAATAGATAGAAACATTCTTGAATACTTTTGTTCAGCCCTGTAGTTTACCTAGTGCATTTAATAAACGAAATTATTTTTTCTAAAATTTAGTTCAAACAAAAATATTTCTTATTACTACCTAAATTACATTTTCAAAAATTATCATCCGAAGACAACCTCGTATCCAGTCCTTTGCGTGACCCTGCATATCATTTTATCTATATACTACAAACATTTCTTAGTTTACTGAATGCAGTTCAAAATAAAAATGCGTATTTTATTTTAAAACTACCTTTAAGTAAATTACGCTCATATTCAGTAACCTTTCCGAGTTCTTTTTGTAACCCTGTATATCTAAATTTAATTATTTAGACTATTACCATTTATACTCACATTTAATATGCATACATTTAGGGAAACTTAAAAGCACATATCATAATTCAAAATGCATTTCATCCATGCAACAGTCATTATCCATCATATACAGTACTTCGGAAAGAATATATACTATTTGAAATTTTTTGTGTGTTCCTGTAAATGCTATGCACTTTGTATTATGCATGAAATAACTCACATTAAGCCTCAGTAACGTCTATCAATTTGATTATACATGAAACCGTTTACCATAATTAAAAGACGTCGCAAACTGTTCCTCCCTTTATTATGCAATGAAATTCTTCTGTGTGACCTTGTAAATAAATAATAAGCGTCCTTTTCACTGCATACTTTACAAAATACATATTTTAGTGCACTTTGTAGATGCATATAAATATGAATATATTTCACAGGGTGTAACATCGTTAAAATTCAATTGAAACAATTTTCCCCCATAATGCCGTAATGTAAGGAAAATTTTTGACTATCCCTGTAAAGAAACTAATCATGGTAGAAACTTCATTTTCAATAGGTATTTGTGCTAAGGTAAACGTTAATAACGTCCGAAAATTGCATGGCAATCCGAGTATATTTACGAAAGTTAGAAAGCGGCCAGACGGACAAACAAACCGAAAGCATAACTTTTCAACTTTGTTGGAAAGTGTCAAAAATTAGAGTAAAAAATATATTAGTCAGTAGTTTTATTTTCCGCCTTTTCCCCACAAAATATTCTTCCATTGATAATTATGAGTTTTGAATAAAAATGTTCATTTGTATGTAACTTATAACGTATTAATTAGTATGAGTAAAAAACATTTCTGATTCATTTTAAATATGACGTCATTATTTATCTCGCTCCATTAGCTACTGATATTCATACCCCTTGTATTTTTAACGACTACTATAAAGTAGTACCTGTTTTATTTCAACTATGACGCCACATTTTTAAAAGTGAAATATATTGTTAAAAATAAAATTCGTTTTTATTCTTTTTACTAATAATTTATGTCGCAATTTTTTACACAAAAATTCTCATTAACCAAACAAATATCCTTGTTAAATATATTATAAAAAATACACCTTTTATTTTTATTTCAAACATGACGTCATATTTATTTTCTTTTAATTTTTCGCGTGAAATTTTTTTTTTAAAAATTATTTTTATTAAAAATTATAATTTATATAAATATTATTATAATTATAATATATAATTTATATAAATATTATTATAATTATAATATATAATTATAATATATTATTATATATTCTAATTATAATATATAATTTTTTTATTAAAAATTAAAAAAATTTTAATAAAATTTTTTTTTATTAAAAATTCATTGCCGCTGAGAAATTATTATTCCAGATTTTGATTTTATTGGCAACAATAAAGTAAAATGGTTAAATTTTATCTGAAAAATGCCTATTGATTCTGTATGAAAAACAATTAAATTTTGAACTATTAAGGAATATATTTGAATAAAATAAATAAAAGTTATCCTATGTTCATTCCAGGCCTATAATCTATCTATATAAAAAGATTCAAAGACATTAATCCATCTGCTTTGAAGTCAATTTCATTCCAATTTGCGGACACATTTTCATATTTATAATATATATAAGATACAATGTTAAAATTTTGCTTAGTTAGAAAAAGTATAACGAATATTAAAATTCACCTTTAGCAATTTCTAATAATAGACAGAAACTTACTTGAATTCCTTTTTACAGTCCTGTATATTACGTGCAAATATTTATACGACCGCATATTTAGCTTGAATTATTCAAGCAAAAAATCCGATACAAATTATTGAATTCAAATTTCCAGGAATCGCTATTGCACAGGTGACCATATATCAAGTTTATTGTATAGTCTGATACATGATTTATTTAAATTCTACAAACATCTGTTATTATACCAAATGTAGCTGAACTTCAGGTTGCATTAGTTTTCCTTCAAATACATACGATAATTCAAAAAGCTCTTCAGCAATCTTTACTGATAGACCATACTTTGGATACAATATCTGAGATCTGGACACAGGTCCAAAATCTTTTATGCGTCTCTGTAAATGAACAAAAAATGTGATGCAATCACATGATGCAATCAAATGTGATGTGATCTTTTCTTACTGTCTAAGAATGATAAAAAGTATTTTTCATTGATCATTACGTCATTTACGATATGTATAAATTATTAACAATTTCTAGTCATTTAATATTTAACCTTTAAAAAAACTTATTTCACTTGAAAATTAAATATTTATATTAACGATGCTCAGACGATAAACTTAATTTTCTTTAAATAATAACTTTTGATATCATAATTCAATCTCATTTCATTGCAACATCAGAGCACATTTATTTTATTTTTAATATGTGACGTCACATTCGTCTCTTTTTAGCACTTACTCAAAATTACATTGTGTTATTATAAATGAAAACTTGAAAACTTATACTTTGTTTCAGATATGACGTTACATTGATAGTTTAAAAATTCTTAATGGAAAGTATTCGTGTGACGTCACAATTGGTAAAAAGTTGAATTTTATATCCTCGAACCGAAATTTAAAAAAAAAGTTCATTTTGATTACGGATTAATATCTGGAAAAACTACTAAAATATTTATATTCTTGTGAAGTGTGAAGTTATATTCTTGTTCTCGTCATCTGATCAAGGCTCTAAATTACGAGACCATCTTGCGAAGCCAATTACAGTTCAAACAACAAACAGGCGAAACAAAGTATGCTCAACGACAAGCAAGTACTGCAGAAATGATGGCATGCGTAGCAAAGAAATCAGGTTTATTGCCGCTACGCGGCAATCAGGCGGTCGACCGCCCCGATACCAGGTATCTAACCCGTTAAGCTGAGATAACTCGGCAGGTAGGGGCCTGGCCATCGGTTAGAAAGAAAGAAAGTTATATTCTTGTGAAGTCTTCTAAGTGTAAAAGAAATTTCATATAATCGTCTGCGTGAAAAACAGTATTCCTCTGACGTCACAATTGATAAAATTGCGGTTTTAAACACGAACCGAAAAACATTTATTTATTAGGTGCGTTCGTAATTATGTAAATACGTAGAACCTATAGTTGTCGTTCAGTCCGTCCGTCCGTCTATCTGTCCGTCTGTCCGTCCGTCTGTCTGTCCGCATATAACAACGCAAAAGCTACCCAACCGAATCTTTTGAAATTTAAAATACATAATTATTACATAATTTTGTCGAGCCATTTCAAATTTTATGAGAATCGGATGGATAGATCAATTACAGAGACGATCAAAAGTATTCCGTTACATTACGGTCAATGGGGAAAAATGTTGCAATTGCATTTTAATCGTTTGAAATTTAAATTACATACTTATTATAAAATTTTGTCTAGTCATTTCAATATTTTTGAAAATAGGATGCATAAATCAAATACAGGGACAATCAAAATTACTCCGTTACATTAGAGTCAATGGAAAATAAAGTTTCAAATGCATTTTAATAATATTACACTCATTCGAACATAATAAAATTGATATGCATCATAAAATACATATTATAATATAGATTTTGCATAATCGGTTGTGCAAAGAACTTTTGTTGTTGATTTACAAGGCCACACAAAATTATTCCATTACATAATGAGTATAGAGAGAACATTGTTTGTTGCGCATTTTAATTGTAATTAACTATTTACAATTTTATGAGATTGATATATGAGAGTGATATTTTAAAAACTTCATTATCTTACGAACGCACCTCATTTGCTACGCTTCACGTGCAATTTTCAACTTGTTTAATTTTGTTTTATCACGTAAAAATCTTTCAGTTGAAAATTAATTACAAAAGAGAAATAATTATTCTGTTTTTTATTATTTTTTGGCAACGAAAAAAGAAAGATGATTAAATATTATGGAAAATTTTTCAATTTACTCTGTATGAAAAATAGTGAAATGTTGAATTATTAAGAAAAATATTTGAATAAAGTAAATAAAAATTAGCCTATGTTCATTTCAGGCCAATAATCTATCTATATACAAAAATTCAAAGACATTAACGCATCCGTTTTGAAGCCAATTTCATTCCAATTTTTCGGACACGCTTTCACATTTATAATACATATAAGGATTTTTATAACATGAAGTTTTACAGTATTTACAGAAAAAAGGATACTTTATTCAGCTTTACAAAATTTTAACACTACAAAATTTCAAGATTCTAGGTCAACCTGAAGTACTATATAATTTTTAATAATTAAACATAGGAACACTGTTTTACCCAGAACCTAGAAATTATGCATGTAGGAAATCTTATAACTTAAGTGAAGAAATTTTTTTTGGAAATCTTCAATTTATAAAACTATGTTCAATTATTGAGCGAGAAATTCTTAAATTTACATAATGAGGATACAATATTTAAATTAAAGGTTAAATTAATGTCTTGACATTGATGTTTTTGGAACGGCAACATAACAAAACATACATATATTTCAGGCTGCTATCCCTACTGGTGCCTGTCCCAGTTTTTATATTGTCTCGTACTGCCTATTTCCTCACATCTCTAAGCGATCATATAAAAAACAAGTGAAACCAGAGAGAAAAGTAGAGCTCGATCTAAAAAAAATGTTACAATAAAAATTGGAAAATATTTTTAATCTAAAAATGTTCGTAGAGAAGAAATTGAATCAGATGATGAAAATGTGGAGTGAGCTTTACTGGTGCCTTAAAATCAATCAGAAAAAAGAGGCCTTTTTAACACACTCCGTATTTCAATCATCCATAACCAGTTTATATATTTGGGTTCATAATCATATGTTACAAGCTGAAGTAATGAAGTATGAAAACGATTCGTGCAGTGCAAACTGTGGACGAAATTCCATTCTAGCAGTGGATAAGTGGTATAAGTATGATAAGTGGAAGATCAAAGCTCCAAGTAAACTCATAACCTTGAAAAGATGCGATTTAACCATATACTAAATATTTGTGTTCAGACATATTTATCTACATCAATTCCTCAACAACCTGATTATATTAATATTATCCTTTAATTATTACTTCATGGTTTATATCATAGGTTCCCAACCTTTTCTGGTCCACCGCCCTCTTTACAAGTGAAAAAAATGCCAACGCCCCCTTGTTTCATAACAGTTAATCATACAAAATGTTAAAATATTATTGAATATTATCTATATTTTATCTGTATGTCAATCTATTAATCAATGTAGTAGTTAAGTAAAACGACCATCAAATGTAGTAAAAAATTATGCAGTAAAAATTAAAAAATAAACGCAAAACCAATAAAAATTTTTAAAATATATAGCAAAATAGTTGAGGCTATTGGAGTATTAGCAATTTTTTCATGTCAAATTCCAATTTCTTCTACATCAGTCACAAATTATCAGGTTCAAAGATGCATGTTCCTTTCTGTAGACAATAAATTAGCTTTCTGCACGGAATATACTTTCAGCCAAATCTAATGAAAAGAAAGCAATTAAAATGTTATGCATTATCCCTCACAATCCAGATTAGAGAGCTGTAGGTTTTTTAAGTTTTAACTCTTGGTATTCATTTCTGAATCTTACTTATAATTCACATTTGCTGCGAGTTCCACGATTTCCTCCTCCAAATATGATGATACTGCTGTTGCTCCCTTTGCTAAGGGAACTAAAAACCAACTCGGTATAATCATGTATAAATATCTTAGAATCGCTCGGAGAAAAATTCATGAAGAACGTCCAAGTGTTGACAGTAAGTAAGTAAATATTCTTGTTTTCACAGACTGCGGATAATGTGGCAGTTTGGCTGTATTCTCTTTTACTTAGATTTCCTGTGAGCAAAAGACGTTTATCCACAGAAGCAACTATGAAATATATATATATATATAAATATATATATATATTTAATTAAATTCAACTCATCATCTTGCAATCATCTTATGCCTTATTATAAATATTTAGACTACTTAAATCTATTTAATTAAAGATTCTAAACAGGTCTGCCATATAATCAATGTCATTTTTTAATGCAATCAGGTTTTAGCGTATTTTTACACCTCTGTTTTCAGTTAAGTGTAATGCTTTATCAAGGGAATGAAAACAAGGAAAACAATGAAATCAAGGGTTATTTCGAAAAACGATTCAGAAAAGTGCCTTTTCAGAGACAACAGAGTACTGTCTGCAGCAGTAACCGATTGAATTCATTTGTACATCTGATGCAAAGTGATAGTGACAACTGCACTACAAAGTAAAATAATTGTTTCACTTTGTTGTGAAATGTTATTACTATACAGTTGGCAAAATATCCTGTCATTCAATGAATGCTTCTATTCCTATTGACTGCTCTAATAATGTAATGAAGCGACGTATACAGATGTTCATTTCAATTTTATGAAACCAATTGCTGATGATGTGTAACGGAATGTACAGAAAGTACATTTAGTACTACTTGTTTAAAATGTGTTAATGAAACCCTCCTGATGTCCCATCGTTGTTCGAGCAACGTCAATAGCAAGTGACAAAATATTATGATAAAAAAATTTATTTCTCTTGCACTAACTTCATGGTATTAAATATCGATTCTGTATTTGTATCAGTTTCCAAATCTTTAGAAAATTATAACTCTTGATTTTTTTTTCTTTTATGAGTTTTTGCTATTTGGTAACTCTGATCCATGGAGTTGAATGGAAAATTTGCAGGTAACAGCATAATGATATTACAATGCTTTTAGCAATCTATTCCTCTTTGTACCGAATTATTACTCAGGATTTTTTCTGTTGATATCAGACGGTTTCTTATAATGAAGGACAGTTTTTATTATCTCTCTGATTACAGGCAAGATTAACTTCTCGTCGACTGTGTGCAATTTTAATACTTTTGTTATTAAAATTATAATGATATATGAGACTCGTAGTCTGTCATCTTCTTATTTAGAAGATGATTTAAAAAGGTTTTATATAGCTGACTGTTTTAAATTTTTCTTTTCCAATCTTTGAACTGGTCAGATGTGGCAATCCCAAAACTTTCTTCTACCTCATACATGTTATTACTTCAAAATTCGCTATCACACTATCAAAATTAAATGGCAATCTATGTCCATAGTAAGGATTCTAATGGTATGAAATTCCATGCATTAGTTCTTAAAATTGGACTTTTGCGACTATCGAGAAAAATGCAGAATAAAAGCTTCACCTGTTATGCGATTTGCACCAAAACATAATCAGCAATAGTATTTATCAAAGTAAGACCGAATCTGAAGTTTGATGAAAATTATTCTTGATTACATTAATTCTTGAGATACAGCTGTTGCAGAAATAATGAAAAAGACAGCATAACAGTGCCGCCTATTGAGCGATTTTTATCAAAATGTAAACAGTATATATACAGAATAATCAAATCAGATGATTAGTAAAAATCTGTGCAGTAGTTATTGAGATAAAGCCGTTGCGGAAATTGTGAAAAAAGCAGCATAGCAGTGCTATTGAGTTATTTACACAAAAAAACTAATCAGCATCAATTTGTAACAGAGAATACCTGAATATAGATTTTTTTTTTATAAATTCCATGCATTAGTTGCTGAGATAGAGTGTCCATAAAATTTATGTCACAACAGACAGACTCACAGACTTTTTGTAAGAACATGTTTTAGGAATATCTGATCCCTAAAACGTGTAAATCCATCAAAATACGGAACTCGAAAATTTTGACGAATCTAATACTTTCTTCTTGTAAAGATAGAAGTAAATAAAAATAGCACATATCTTTGACTTTTCTATTAGCACGCATTTATTCAAATGCTCTTGTAGCCTAGAAGGCTTCATTGCTTCATTCAAACTGCTTGGCAAATTAAGCACATAGGTATCGATTGGTTTGTAGGAGAGTGCCTGGATCCATAGTTCAAATACTCAATACTGTTCCGCTGGAACTTCTTCTTCGATTAAGATATTTTGAAATCTAAAAATTTTTCCTACATAAGTTTGAATTATTTTACTTTTAAACAAATTTATATCTATAACGATTTTTATCACTTTCACTATCATTAAACAAATTTCTTGAACTGATTTAAATTACGGGTTCGTTTGAAAATCTTTGTTCAGACATGTGCCATCAAACTTCAGGATTTTTCAAAACACATGTTAATAAAAGTAAATTAATAAAAAAATAATTATGTTTAAAACTTTTAGCCAGTCAATTATCGCAAATTTCTTATTCCACAATTTTTGAATTCATAATGATTTTTAATTTGAGTCATAGCCCTTCTTCAAATACCAAGGCTTTTTTTTTTAAATCTTGGGAAAATAAATTCACACCCAGCCACCTCCCCCTCAGATTTAGATTAGTCTGTATAGATTTCCATTCAAAGGTGCAGTTAAGGTTTTTGTCTCGGACTGGTCAATGTAGAGTATATAAACTATTTTCATTATAATAGTTCCTAAATAAGTAGGTATGCCATGACCGCCCCCCTCGACTGTCCAAACGCCCCCCCCCATTTTTCTCTAGATTCGCTACCGCCCCCCTCGATGGCTCCAGGGCCCACTGGGGGGCGGTACCGCCCCCGTTGGGAACCTATGGTTTATATTCATTTAGCGTTGTGGAGCTTAACTGATTTGAGACAACATAACAATATAATTCTATTGACTACTTTCCTCAGTAATCATCTTGAGTGGACAATGGTATAATTCTAAATATATAAGGCACCAGTAAATTTCTGCCCACATTTCCAGCTAACAAAAATTTGGGTTATTTCATGAGCTTTACAGATCATCTGATTCCATTTCTTTTCTACGAACATTTTTAGATGAAAAATATTTCCCAATTTTTATTGTAACATTTATTTAGATCGCGCTCTACTTTTTTCTCTGGTTCCACCTGTTTTTTATATGATTTCATAGCTTTTTCAGATCCGTTCAGGAACATTATCAATCACATTCAACTTACAAATCTAAACTATTATTAGTATTGGTTTAAGTTATCAGTAGACATATTAGTTTGGCGATTTATCGCCATGCTCGTGAAAATCTTGGCGACATTTGGCGACAGAACCGCCCCCTCCAAGATAGTTGTCCCATTGCAGTTTCTCGATATCTCCGCAAATTTTCTTATGACCATAGGTATCTACATAGATTTTCATAGCTTCTTTTTCAAATCTTTTTTTTTTTTTTATAAACATAGAATTTTTTTTTTCTAAATTATCCCTTTTAATTAAAACATCTGTATTGTAGCAACTGTTTTGACGCCGAAAACATTCAAATAAAGGTGCAATGTTGTTTTAACACAGATTTAGTTACAGTTTATGTACATGTTTATGAAAAATATGTATTTTTCGTTTCGAATGACGTTTATTATAAAAATTAAAAAATCTATCAGGAGAATAAGAATTTTTATTGATCTATAAAAAAAGAACACGTGTTATCTTTTTATAAAAATTTTTGAACTGTTTCTTATTTTATGGCAACTCGAAAGAAATAATTGAATTAGCAATTAAAAAGGAGAGATTTTTATAATGTTGAATTAAGGAAGGTATAGCGTTATATAAATTTTAAATGGGTGCCATTTCCTTAATATTGGATATTTTTTGACAGAACTTTCGAAAGGCATATACCTAAATTAAAAGCTTTCGAACAAGCTATTAAACGTCACTAAATGTTTCCTGGTTCGGGTTATAATTGAGTTGTTTGTCTTTTCTTCTTTTTTCACGAGAAAAAAGTGATAAAACAGGAGTAGTAAGGGACAATATTAAAAGACGTCACATCTAGGAAACTATTTTTTTTACTATATTTTTCTTTACTTATCCCTTTGTAATTGAAATATTTGTATTATAATTGCTGTTTTGAGTTCAAAAACATTCAGATGAAGGTAAAAAATTTTTAAACATACATTTAGTTGAAGTTTACATATATATTTATTAAAAATGCGTTTTTTTTATGTTTCAAATGACATCAATTCAAAAAATGCAAAAATACATCAATAGATTCTGATTTTTATTCACCTATAAAAAAATAACACGTGTTATCATTCCTTTTTTAGGTGCGTTCGTAATTATATAATACGTAGCACCTATAGTGGTCGTTCAGTCCGTCCGTCTGTCCGTCCGCATATAAGAACGCAAAAACTACCCAACCGAATCGTTTGAAATTTAAAATACATAATTATTGCATAATTTTGTCGAGTCATTTCAAATTTTATGAAACTCGGATGCATAGATCAATTACAGGGGCAATCAAAAGTATTCCATTACATTACGGTCAATGGGGAAAAAAGCTTCAAATGCATTTTAATTGTTTGAAATTTAAAATACGCAATTATTACATAATTATGTCGAGTTATTTCAAATATTTTGATAATCGTGTGCATAGATCAATTACAGGGGCAATCAAAAGTATTCAATTACATTATGGTCAATTAGGAAAAAGTTTCAAATATATTCTATACGTTTGAAATTTAAAATACATAATTATTACATAATTTTGTCGAGTTATTTCAAATTTTATGAAAATTGGATGCATAGATCAATTACAGGGGCAATCAAAAGTATTCCATTACATTACGGTCAAAGGGGACAAAAGTTTCAAATGCATTTTAATCGTTTGAAATTTAAAATACGCAATTATTACATAATTATGTCGAGTTATTTCAACTATTTTGATAATCGTGCGCATAGATCAATTACAGGGGCAATCAAAATTATTCAATTACATTATGGTCAATGGGGAAAAAGTTTCAAATATATTCTATACGTTTGAAATTTAAAATACATAATTATTACATAATTTTGCCGAGTTATTTCAAATTTTATGAAATGCATAGATCAATTACAGGGACAATCAAAAGTATTCCGTTACATTGCGGTCAATGGGAAAAAATGTTTCAAATGCATTTTAATCGTGTTACACTCATGCGAACTTAATAAAATTTATATGCAACTATAAAGTACATATTATAATATACATCATACATAATTTGTGGTGCAAAGAACATTTGTTATTGATTTACAAGGCCACACAAAAGTATTCCATTACATAATGGTATAGGGAGAACATTGTTTGATGAGCGTTTTAATTGTAATTCACTGTTAACAATTTTATGAGATTGATATATGAAAGTAATATTTTTAAAACTTCGTTATCGTACGAACGCACCTAATTTGCTACGCTTCACGTGCAATTTCCAACTTGTTTAATTATTGTGTTGTTTTTCAGTTGATGGCAACTAGAGAAAAATAATTGAATTAGCAATTAAAAAGAAGAGATTTCTATAATGTTAAATTATGGAAGGTATAGCGTTATGTAAATTTTAAATGGGTACCATTTCCTTAATATTGGATATTTTTTGACAGGACTTTCGAAAGGCACATCCCTAAATTAAAAGCTTTCGAACAAGCTATTACACGTCCCTGAATGTTTCCTGGTTCGGGTTAATATTGAGTTGTTTGTCTTTTTTTCTTGTTTCACGAGCAAAAAGTGACAAAACAGGGGTTCTGGATCTCCAAAAATAATCGGTGGATCTGGATGATTTTTTGTAAAATTTGAGATCTATAGTAGGACACTTCCCTTTTTCAATTTCATCGCGATCCGATGATTAGTTCCAAAGTTATTAAGAGGCAAAATTTGGGCTTTAACATTACATATGCACCTGAGCTCTACTATACAGCACTATCGTGCTGTATGATATATAATGTTGTTGTATGTTATTAAAATAAACATACAGCATAATCAAAACGATTGGGTCAAAATACATCATCAATCGTATTCATTTCATTTTGAATCGCTCTGTGTATTAAAGTCTGCTTATAAAACGTCTCTTTATATACCAATTTTCCGATATGTATTTAAATAAAGTTTTTATACAGAAAACACTGACAATTTTTAACTCAAAATAATCTTAAAATTTTACTAATAATTTGAAACATGATTAAAAATACAGTAGAACTTTAAAAAGTGGAAACCGCATTAAAATATTTGTTACGGCTAATAATCTGCGCAAGGTGTATGTACGATGATGGGATTTTCCTCAGTAGTGATTACTCTAAGAAACCTTAAGTCGTAATTATACAATGTTCAAAATGTACCCAGAAAAATTCGAACGTTTAGACAGATAAAGGCGGCATGGGTTGCAACCAAGTTTCTCCCATGTATAAATTTTAAACCGTGAACAGATTACAATCAACTACGGCGGATCCTTTCTCACTCTCTTTGATGTGGTCAGTCTTCTGTTTGGCATCTACGAAAGAAAATCATTGACATGTTCATCACCTTCCATTTCTTTAGATTATACTCAATTTTTAATTCATGGCCCCAGGATGTATGATAAAGGAAGAGCAGAAAAATAATTGGTGATTTTTTTATGCCAAACAGTATCTAAACGCAGCGTTATGGTTCAAACGCATTGCATACGGCATCAGCGAAACCTTTTATATTGAAAGGTGCTATCTCAGCTGTGGACAATATTCAGAAGTTTATCTAAAGGTCAAAGATTGGCGGATGAGAAACCTAACATGTTTATAATATCAATTGTAGCTTTATTCAGATTCCCCTTCCTTCTATTGATAACCACTGAAACTTTAAAAAAGAAAGACTACGGGAATAATTTAGGAATTTTTGTTGTATTTTGTTGAAATCCCGAGATAAATAAAGCGTTAATAGCAGAATGTGTGGTCTGCTGATAGATACTTCCATTTGAACTTAAGTTAATAAACAATCTATTTAAACACAGTGAATTAACAAAAATTATTTTTTGAAATATACTTAAAATCTATATGCAGTGGGGTTCATTTTAAAATAAGTTAGTATTAATAAAACATTAAAAGTTCAAATTTTTACAAAGGCAAAAATCCTACACTACCTGACCGATTCTTATTTTTTGGGAATCAAACTTAAAATTATCAAATAATCAAAAGAGAATGTCAAAATTATGTGTCAGTTTTGGAGATTTCTAAGTTTGTTTCTATATTTTCATGTAGATGGCATCCAAACGTAAATAATTACGTATAATATTAAAAATGCGCACTGCAATTAATCCCCCCAGTTGCATGAATCGCATTTTTTATATGATGATTTGAAGCAGTGATTAAAGGAAAGCGAATACTTTTTATTTCTTAACTGGTACAAAATCATATTGCAATACTTAAATAACTCCTCCCTTTGGAAATATGTTTTCAGGAAACTACGAATATGTAATTTTATTATATTTAAGTATTTAATAAAAAGGAATTTCCCTCAAAGCGATCGAATGAGCACGATACATTGTTCAAGCTATATAGAAGTTGAGATTTATAAATTATTTTTTTATGTAAACGCCATTAGAGGGGAATTTAAATGATCGGAGACAAATACAGAATAACAAATACAGAAAAATCACAAAACAGAAATAATAATTATATTACAATAAAATAACAATTTTTAATTAAAAAAATAATAATTGAAAAGGTTTACTTCATCTCATATCTAAATTCATGTTTATACCTATATTGATACACAACAGAAAATACATTACGGTTTTTGTTACATTCTCATCATTTTAACAAAAACTGGTTTTACCCTCAACAAGTACGTATTTGTATGTTTTTACTTCCGAAAATCTAGTATCTCTCTGAATAGCGGACAGATTTCATGCATTAGATACCTTTAATCCACTCTTCAGAAATTTTCAGAAAATTATTATTTCATAAGTATCTAATTAGGAATTATTTAATGCAGATAAAATAAATAGTCTAGTTCGAAGAAGATTGTTCCGAAAATATCTCTTTAAAACAGAAGGAAATAACTTTAGATACTCAGTATTTAATCTAAAACAGACTTTCCCCTTTCCCTATACTTCTATCCGAACAAGGATTTTCGCAGATTCCTTGGAAAGAAATGATTTTTTGTATTAACAATAAAATCAAATTACATTCGTTTAAAATAAATTTATTATTTTGTAAGATTATGCAAATATACAAATATATTTTTTAAATGATGAAAGAATATTTATAAGGGCGTGTTCAGCGCAACTTACCAAAAATAACCAATGTTGGCACCAATGAAAACTATCCTGTTGAATTGTAGCTGACGTCACACTTCACCTTGATTTTCATTTTGAACTTGTATACAATCAGGGCGTGTTCAGCAATGTCACCGGTAAGTAACCGGTAAGATTGGTTAGTTACCAAAGCGTTCAGTCTGCTAACCGGCACGCAACCGATGTCGTTCAGAGGTAGTTACCAATGTGACCGGTAAGGAACCGAGCTAACCGAGGAAAAGTCCCGGTTAGTTGTGTCACGTGATTGGTAACATGAAAGTTTGTTTGAATCAAATTGGCAATCTACTATTTCTACAGATGGCGCTACGTGACAAAACTAACCAGTGCGTCCAGAGAATCTGTAATTGGTTAGCTACCGGTTACATACCACTCCGGTAAGTTACCGGTTACATTGGTCACTTTGGTAAGTTGCGCTGAACACGCCCTCAGTAAGCGACCGGTAAGTTGTGCTGAACACGACCTAGGAAACGCAACAAGTGTTGGTGCGGAGCTAGAGATTTTGGCCTCATCATTTGCTTTAGCTAGATTAACAGTGTGGAGATTTGACTCAAGTCTCGTTGATAGGCAATTGCTTTAAGTAACAAATTCGTGAAAATATGAGTCTAAATATCAGGTAAGATTAGAAAAGAATTTAACTCAATAAATATTGTGTTCATATTATACATTAAAGCAGTGTTTAATTTAAAGTGTCGAAATTTGTTTGATTAATCAAACTTGAAATTCCTGTGAATTGTAGGTAAAATTGTTAACCTTTTAAAGAAGTACAACTATTTTAAAAGTGCTTTTTTGTTATAGCTCTTTTATACATAAAATTTGACAAGGTATAAAATATAAGTATATGTGTAAGCACTTAGAAATAAAAATGCATCGCATAGCTTGATAATCAGCGACCTCCGGCACATAGATATGGAAAGAGAGTTTTTGAAATGATTTTAATGTGTTTTATTTTAATATAAATTCTAACTTTAATTCATTCATTCATTATGAGACCTTTTTTTGTTTAAACTGTAAATATATTTTAGATGTTTTAGTCTGTTCAAATTAAATTAAATGAACTTTCTTGCACTATAGTTCTCATGTTCAATCTTTACTGGTACAAAATATTTCTGGTTAAATTTTTGACACTGGATTTAACATCTGCTTTTTTGATAAATTAAAAACTCGCTACTTTAAACTTCCATTGTAATAGCATATATTTATTGAAATTCTTCGTACTATTTGGAATTGGAATTATTGCCCCGACGTGACACCACTGAGCCGGAAAGGGTTAATAAATTTTACTCTACCGTATCACTTTCTGTTTAGAATTATTCGATGGTAAAATTTACTGAAAAATGTTCCTGTTGTAAAGCTTGGATGTTCATGTTTAAATTTATATGTAGAAATGTTTTATAATTTTAAAACAGTAAGGCACTCCTTGCTCCGCAAATTGATAATAGCTTAACAACTTGTGATTCGTAAATTCTGACTTTGTGGCTCCTTGCCGAATCTAAAAACAAAATCGGAAAATTGCAGTTTCTGGAATTTTTTGCATTTTCGATAAGCGTTAAGGCTTAGTTTTACAATGCGCAGTAAAATTAATTATGCGTTTATATGAATCTGGTTTTGAGTCCCCTCGTCGTATGAATTAAATTTATCATTCTCTAATCAACATGGATAAAATAAGAGGATAATTCTAATTCCCTGAAAAATGATACAAAATGATATTGCGGTATCGGCTTTTTCAATTAATCACTAACCATAATAGCGATGTCAAATACAACTCAATATTTTTTTCACTATCTGCAGAGTAACGACGGGTTAAAGTTTGTTGTGAGTTCTAGTTTGGCGACTTTTTGTGCATGAATTGAGACTACAGCCTGATTGCTAGAGGTCTCAAACACCCCCCCCCCCTTCAAATTTCAAACCACTAAATAGAAAGATGAATGCATGGCATGGTTTGCTGGGATGATGGTTATATATTTGTTTCTGTAATTATTTCTTATTACATTCTGTTTTATATTGGATAAAGCGTCGCTATAAATTATCTAGCTATAATACTGGGACTTAAACATTTTCTATACTTTAACTGAAAAAAATGCAGTCATTAGTGAGATGCTAGCATCCATTAAGGAATAAACTGCGTAAACCGACAAATGCAGCAGTCTGTGAAACCAGCAGAAGGTATTCGCACACTTTCGGAAGTGATTTTTTTTAAATTTCTCTTGTTATATTTTATAACATTTTACTTTAAAATTTTGAAAAAAAATAATTGCCCATATATATATATATATATATATATATATATATATATATATATATATATATTAAACATTCAAAATGACCAAATATGGACATTTTTCGCAACGTGATAACTCAAAAATAAATGTATTAACATTTTTTTTAATTTCATAATAAACACAAGTTTCTCTAGGACTTAAGCTACACTCATTATAATAGCTTCTCTATCTCGGATCATATGCCAATTAAAATACTAATGTAACGAAAAATTCGCAAAATGTTTCAAATTTGTCATTTATATCAGTGAAAATAAAAAAAAATATCTAATATATTATGAGTGTAGTCTATTCACTTAAAAGACATTTATACAAGTACAGAAAATCTCGTGGCACTTCATACATACCTTTTTTACTTACCCATCATACGTAGTATAGGGTAAGTCTTTCAATCGTTTTTAAAATCTAATTTTTTGACTGATTTACACGTTTTAGACACTGGAAATTTCGAAAAACATTTTTAGAAAAAAAAATCCGTCCGTGTGTCTATAAAGGCTCTATCGCCCGAACAAATTGAGATAGACTTGAAATTTTGTATGTACTTAGTATGTAAGAATGGGACGAAGCCTATTTGATATCGGTAACCTCGATTATCCGGAACTATTATCGGACTCTTGAACTTTCTGATGAAAGGTATATAATTTTCGAAATTTTTTATTTTAAGAAATGATCGTAAAAGGCAATAAAATAACACAAATTTTGCATAAAGAACGAAATCGATCGAATTATTAGTTGCCGAGATATCTGTAATCCTGTTTTCCACATTCTTCAATTTTCCATGACCCTGTATTTCATTCAATTTTAAATTCAGAGATATGTTTTAAATGAAAATGAGACGCTTCATCCGACGCAGTAAACTGCTATTTAATAAGATTATTATTTTTGGAGTTATAAGGATGATTCTTTTTCGCAATTCAATACTACTTGAGTAGTTTGGCGTGTTTAATTTGTCGAAATGGATTCGTCAGCAACTCATTAAGAGCATTTCTATGCATAATAAAAATATTTACATACACGTTTAAATTTTGTTTTGGAATTGCAATGCATTTTATAGTTTACAAATTTTCATATTATGTATGCATATGTATGATGGGTAAGTATTACGGTGACCCCCCAATGACTAGTCTTTGTTTTGTTTTAGGATGTTTTGCGTATAGTAAAAATCAGAAAAACCTGAGAAATTTTGAAGCTTTAATACACAATTCAAAAGTTGTAATCGATGTAAATTTAAATGGCTGTAACTCTGCTTCTATATTAGATGCACAGAAAATTTAAGCAGATTTCGATAGATAAGATTCCGTTTTAATATTGCAAAAAAGAGAAACCGATATTTTGATAGAAAATAATTCTATAAAAGAGTTCAAATATCTTAATAGTGGTTAAAGGATTTAACTTTTTAAATGATTTTCAGCTTTTTAAACTTTTTCTTAAAGTTTTATAACCTTGTTTTACGTCAATTGTATTAAAAGTATTAATGTAAAATGTGTTTTAGGAATTTGACTAGGTGTATTCTTGGCAGTTTAATCAGTTCTTATTTGGGAATTTGTTACTATTGTAATAAACTTTGATCATTAACCAGAAAGAATTGAATTTTCATTTAAAAATCTATTTTCTATTATAAAAATAAAGCCTAGAAAATGTTTAACTTTACCGGTTCTTACGCTCAAACTATGTCACAGAAAATGTTATATTACAATTGTTGCAGCCTCCGAGACTGATTGAACGAAAGTTTAATCGCCTAATAAACTTATTGAATACTGTTTCATTGTTAATATTTTTATATTGTAGTAAAAGTATGACAAAATTCATCACTCAAAAGTTTGCTATAGTAAAAGGGAAATCTCAATTAGTATTTATAGTTAAAGCGAACGTTGGAAGTTGAACTATGGACATTCCAAATTGCACCGATTTATCTACTACATATATACAAGGTATGATATAAATTAGGTAAAACAGAAACTAGAGAATACATTTTTTATTGCAAGGAATGACAAAACTTGTAAAATCATTTCTTAAACAGCTGAAATATTCTTTTCTTCAGGATGAACTGAAGAGATTTTAATACTTTGTTAGTTTTACAGCATTAAAACTATCAACAGATCGTTAGACAAAGTATAGGGATAATCAATCGCTTCTCTAACAAAACGTATCAGATCTTTAACAAATGACATTCCGTATTTTCACACGAAATGCTAAAGATTTACGCACTTTTAAAACATAATTTTGAATATAGCTAACCGAAGGAAGATCCATATTAACCTGAATAAATATAACGTTGGAAATTGCACCTGAAGCGTAGCAAATGCGGGCGTTCGTACGGTGAAGTTTTAAAAATATCACTCTCATATCAATATCTTATAAAATTGTAAATAGTTAATTACAATTAAAATGCTCACAAAACAATGTTCTCTCTATACTCGTTATGTAATAGAATACTTTTATGTGGCCTTGTAAATCAATAACAAATGTTCTTTGCATAACAGATTATGCGAAATCTATATTATAATATGTACTTTATGATGCATATCAATATTATGTTCGAATGAGTATAATATCATTAAAATGAATTTGAAACTTTTTCAATTGACTAATGTAACGGAGTATTTTTGACTGTTCCTGTATTTGATCTATGCATCCTATTTTCAAACAGTTTGAAATCACTTGAAAATTATGTAATAAGTATTTTATGTTTCAAACGATTAAAATATATTTGAAATATTTTTCCCCATTGACCGTAATGTAGCGGAATACTTTCGATCATCCCTGTAATTGATCTATCCATCAGATTCTCATAAAATTTGAAATGACTCGACAAAATTATGTAATAATTATATATTTTTAATTTAAAAGATTCGGTTGGGTAGTTTTTGCGTTGTTATATGCGGACGGATGGACTGGACGACAACTATAGGTGCTACACATTCACATAATTACGAACGCACCTAAAAAGGAATTAAAGGAACAATATGCCAATTGATCACTCAATAGAATCTGAAAAAATAGATACCTTACAGATTCTTTTAGATATGAATGCTTATTTGCAAGATTGTCCGATGCCCTTTCAAGATATTCTCATTAAAACTCCATTAATCTGAATTACAAATAAGCAAAACTATTTTGATCGTTTAACCTACCGTGTACTTGTGCTTGTTATTTAGTGGGAAACGTAATAGTAAAATTTGTAGAAAAAAAACGAACTCATCGGACATATTACGTGAATACACATTACACCTATCATCCTTGGATAGTGTAATTTACTTATGAGAAATTACAAGAAATAAAAAAAAACATTCCCTGATTAGATTTGCAGGTTATGCATAACGGGAGGGGGGTCAAGGCGGATAATTTCTGTTATGTTAGCTAAATTGTTAATTCAGAATTACCAGATTTGTTCAAATTTG
The DNA here is from genome assembly GCA_964019185.1 of Maratus speculifer. Classification (NCBI taxonomy): domain Eukaryota; kingdom Metazoa; phylum Arthropoda; class Arachnida; order Araneae; family Salticidae; genus Maratus; species Maratus speculifer. The sequence goes on along the minus strand of OZ025296.1, from coordinate 75,139,542 downwards.
GCATAAAGTTTTATCTTGATAAGTCGCTTCACTGATTAAATTTAAGGGTTCATTGGTTAAGCATAAGGGGAGGAGGTCGGATGGGGACTAACCCCTCTTAATTTGGCGAAATAGTTTATGCAGAGTCGGAGCCTAAGAACTAATTTGTCCGCAGGTTTCGTATGTATTTACGTATATGTGAAATCGTGCAAAAAAAAAGCAATTGCCGCTTACTAATTCTGTAAAAAATAATCGTAAAAGAAAGTTACTCGTTCTAAACGATTGGATATTAAAGTACTTTTAAATAATGTATATAAATATTGTTTAGGGGGCATTCACAAATTAAAACCAGTATTTTTATGGCAACATCCAGTTTTGGAAAGGTATTTTAAATCTTCGGTTCAAACTATGTCTTAAAACGAAATTTCATGTCATTTGGATAACAATTGGTTGAATTATAAACATTCAAATCTTTAGAGCTTCTAACATAAATTTACATTTGTATATTTATTAACGTCTCTTAAAATTATGATCCTAATGCGATTTTTTGAGTTTATAGCACTAAAACGTCCGAACATGATTACACTGAATTTTTTATTTTAAAAATTTTGATATGAATTATAAAACTATTCTCACCGGTAAATTTTTATTGTAAATTTTGCCTCATTTAGTTCGAATTATTTTCCCGATTCAATTAGTCAAAAATTTCAGTTTTGAAAAACCAATGATACAAGACTAAGGCTAATGTCAGACGACAGACTATTTCGACGTTCGTTTTTTCAACGTGAAAAAAAACATCTCCGCCACTTCGGTCAGACGAGCGTTTCGAGTCCCGTTTTCAGACGATATTTATCGAAGTTACAGATTCCATTCTATGTTTTCATTTAAGCTAAATGTATATTCTGCAGGGAATAAATGATTCTGTAACTTTATATGAGTTATACAAGAAACTAGAAAAAAAGACTATGATCAGTGACAGATAATTTATCTGACATTTCTATTTAAAACACCCAAAATATATAGACATTTTCTTTAAATTCATTTGAGTCTTTTATTTTTAATATATCTGATGTTAAATGAAAAATCCACCATATTTAGGAAATACAAATGGGTGCAGATATTATTAAAATCATAATTGTTATTCAACTTTAATTTAGATAATATTTCTTCTTTATTATTATTATTAAATAAAAAAACTAAACTGATTTTTCTTAAGTTGCTACAGAGCATCATAGCAAAACAAACATCTTAGCTACATAAATGGAAAATAGAAATGACAAATTTCCAAAGAGCGAAATTTCGTTAAATTAATAAAGAAGCATGTGTTACCGTCGTATGAGCAAAAGCAAGACTTTTACCCTCTTTGGATCTGTGCACATATACATAATGTTTTAAACTTTTTGGAATTTTGAACCCCCTTCCTTCTTACGATATCACACGTTTTCAAACCTCGATTATCCATCCTCCATAATGATATCGTTATCAATGTCTAAGAATTACTTTGATTTTTCGAAATTTTTCTTTTGTTGGAGTGATATGCAAGTATGATTACATTTATTTTTCACATACTTTATTGATTCAAATGAAGAGAAGTCAATAAAATCACTTAATATATGAAATAGCTTTATATCAAATATCACTTAAAGGAAATAGATACTATTTAAAAGTATTTTAAAACAGCTTTTTAGCTTGCAGGCGATCAAAGCCTGAAAGCTAATGTGCCCGCTGGGCCTATGTATGTTTGCATGCATGTACCGCAATAACTCTTCATATAAATATACGATTTGTTTAAAAAAATTGTCTAGGCTCATTCTGTTAAAACGCTTCCTTGATTAGTTTTGGGGGTTCATTCGTTAATATAAAGGGAGGTAATGGAGACTAATACCCCCCTTAGCTTTGATAAATGGGTTTTGCATGCAGAATTATTCAACTTGCTTCACATTTAATATACGTTTCTTTCCGATATGACATTCCCTTTATTACATTTGGAGATTCATTGGTTAAGTATAAAAGGGGGAAAAGAATGGCAAATCCCCCTCCCCTTATTTCAAATAAATAGATTTTCATGCAGAATTGCCCAAACTGCTTCGGTTTATTTCTTAGTTTCATTAAGATAAGGATTTTCCATTATTATATTTAGAAGTTCATTAGTATAAATGGGGGGTGGGGGTGCTAACACACCCCTTATTTTAGCGATCGATGTCATGATCGGTGAAAATATGTCAAAATTTTCCAGAAGTGCTTTCCATCGGACACTTGCAATAGGTAGCTTCTTACATTTTGTAATGAAGGATACCTAAAAGTGTCCACAATTTTGGCCATTACTGTACATACATATCCCCTTTCTAGTCTGTCTGCTTCTCCTTTTCCAGTAACAATGCGCGTTTTAGTCCAACGAAGAATGTTTGATGTTTTCAATTATTCTTTAATTTTAAAGTGCATTTAAAAATTTAATAAATATAATTGTTATTTATATAGTTGAAACCTCATAAAGGCTGACGAAACATAAACTATTTAAAAATTAAATTTAATAAGAAAGTTCTTTCTATGGTTTAAAAATCGTGCATTAATAATATTGAAAAATTACATTTTCAAATTTATCGCCATATGCAAAAAGTCATGTAATATTTTACCAGAGGATATTAACTTTCTGCTATCCAAACTTTTTACCCCCCCCCCAAAAAAAAAAGTAGTAAAAAAAGAAAAAAAGAAAAGCGGCATTTTTACCAAAAATAATTTTATTTGCTTCAAAAATATAAAAGAAGCTATTTTTTCTTTTAACTAGATTTCATTAATACTTATCTCTGCAAGACATTTGTTTAAAAAAATTCTGTTAGTACATTCAGCATAAAATAGAAAATTTATAAAAGGTTTATAGGGACCACAATTTTTAGGTCAACTGTAAAAAAGCTTCAAGTTTGTTAAAGCTTTAACCCAGATAATTTATTTTAACGCATTTCACGGCCCGATCAAGCAAAAAACTCATTCAAATAGCAAAACTATTTTTACAAAAATCTCAACTTTTTTAACCATCTTCCTTCAATTAAAAACCTTTTGAAAGAATATTATACACCATAGTTTTCAACTTCGATGATTAAACAAGACAAATTTATATATTAAAAAACAGTGTAGTGAGGGAAAAATCGTAAAATTTCCTGGTATGGTATACATATTTATACAAATATGAAAAAGAAATAATAATAAAATAATAATAAATATAAATTACAACATTTTTCAGAATAAATGTTCGCAGTACATAGCATCGGTACTGGATATGAAAACAAAAGCTCAGTTTTGTTGTCGACTCTCTCATACCGGATTTTTAAAATCAGATTTAGCTTGCAAAGATTTTAATTTCGGAGATCGATCCAGGAAAATTTTGCGTTCTAATTAGTTCCTCTTTACACAAATTCATTTAATAAAACAGGCCCCTTCTCAAAATATGTAATAATAAAACATTGTTTCACAAAATTATATTCCTAAAAACATTGATTAAAAATTGATTAACATATTCTAACTTATTCACTAATTAATCTAATGTTGAGTTTTAAAATTTAATTTGCAAATGAAACAAGTTCCCCAGAAAGAAAAAAAAATATAGAACGATTTAAAGAGGGTATTACTAAAAAGATGCCTGTTTTACATTTTAGTAATTGGATTTCATATTGTTACAAAGTGTTACTTTTCACAAATGTAAAATAAATTTCCTAAAAATGTATTAATTTTCACATAAATACTTTATAGTTTTTGCAAAATCTCAATTGTTCCTGGTATATTGAATCCACGTTAAATTCTAGCGAGAAAATTCGATGCCCAAATAAAACAAACTCATGAATTTCTGAAAAAGAACATCGAAAGTCAGCGTTTAAATCGCTTGCCGTCTGACCACAACAGTGTATTCCGTAGCTTTCAAAACGCAAACGACCGCCAGCGGCATGGGGGGAAATCTGGGAATCGAAGCGAAGCTTCACGCATATTTGAACGCGGCGTATCGTCTGCGTTCATGTGGACAAAACACCAGATTGCCATGCTCTCAACAGAGGACGTCTTTTTGGCTGCATTTCAAATCCGCTCGTGTGACATTGGCCTAAAAATACGCTCGTCCCGAAAGGGTTAATAGTTATCAAAATTTATAATTTTGTTTCTAATGTAATCAAAATTTTAAAAGAATTGTGTGATATTTTATATATGGTAAACGACAGGCATTTCGCTCGCGACAAACAATCGGAAAATATCCTCTGCTGCATTTTCCTTTCAATATTTGAAATCTGATTTTAGTCTATGGCTTCCTAACTATCTGGAAAATAGCTATTCTTGGTAAAGAATAATCTGAAGTATAACTGAATCCGTTTATTGATTGAATTCCGCAATTTATTAGTTTTCTGATTGGCCCATGTTTAATGTCCAAAAATGGAATACTTTTGTTGTCACAATGATAAAGTAATAAAAACTAAAAAAAAAATTTGAAAACATTGCGATAGATTTCAAATTTCATTTAAAAGTGAATTTTTTACTCTACTCAACGGAGTAAAAATTTAAAATGGGCCATGTTTAGTAGTTTAAAAAATTGCAGCTGCGAAAATAGTAAAATTTAAATTTCATTTAAAATTTGATTTTAATGGGTCCAAAAATATTAGTATTTAATGTCTGTCGTACGTAATATGAGGCGATTAACGTCATTGAATAAAAATGCACATTTTTAACAAAGTTGTATATCTATAAACTGCTTATTTTGGGCCTAGGAATATTAATGTTTAAAACATAGCAAACGTAATGACTCATTAAGATCATCATAAAAATGTTTTAATTATTTAAATATAGAATTTATTTAAGTCTCTAAAATTTGTCTTTCAAAATACCATTTCCAAATAGTCATAATTTCTTAAATTACAATTTTGTTTTTATTTGTAAGTTTGTTTGCTTCTGAAGGTCTAATTCCAGATTTACCGGATATTAAAAGTAATGGGGGCAAAATGATTGTTATCGACACTGCCCCAAAATATATTAATTTTTATGTCGACACCATTGTCCTTGCACGGATCAGTAAACGTTTTGAAATTGCAATTGTGATATATTTTGGATGGGTTTAAGGTTGCGTTAAATGCTTGTTTTGTCATCCTTTAATATTTTTTAAAGAATCTTTTGTTTTGGACCCATCTGAGGTTCATTCATAAGAGATGTGTGGATTGAAACATGTGTCTACAGATAAGTTTATCTTTACTTGACGGAATGTTTTCTCTTTTACCAGATATTAGTCAATTTGTTTTATCAGCCATTAAAAGATGAGAAACACCGCTTAACCTTAAGAAAAGATGCCGATACTCATAACAATAGAATGGCGGTTTATTTGCATCCTAAGATGCAAATGTTAAATAGTAAGATTCTAAAAAAAATCATTATTAAAGGGCGATTAAATTAAAAGTTCTTAAATATTAAGGTTAGAAATGTGAAATGTACCATGTCTGAACACTAAAAAATATCGTGAAAAATTAGTAAAATTGTAAAACCAACCGCATCTAAATATGACAAATTTCATCTATAGCATTAAAAAACTAAATGAAAATGACTTTCCCTTTAAACCCTCTATAATTAAACATGATTATCTAAGTTTCTTATTTTCATACTTTCTTACTAGGTTAAAAAAACGAAACTTATGGCGGTAGTTTTATTTTAATTGTATGATCAATTTAATTCTGTGAACCACAAACTATATGGCCAATGATCACACTTTCAATTTTAGATATTTTTCAAATATTTAAATACATACTGGTCGGATTCTTCTGGAACTTCAGAATTATAAAGACAATATAAAACCTCATATTTATCAATGTCTATTTCAATAAGAGGGCAGTTAGGGTTCCGACAAAAAAAAACCCTAACAAAAATAATAAAGATTGTGTTTGCTCATTGTTTACAAAGAGTGTAAGAAAACTCCATTTTAATTAGAATGAATAGCATAATTTAAATTATATATATAATCCGTTTTTTAAAAAGTTCCACTAAAAAACTTTTCAGAAGTAAAAAAAAAAAGTTAAAGTTGACTAAAAAATGATATCAAATTTACTATCTTATACTGTTCTTATTTAACCTTTTCCATTAAAAAAATTACCATTTTGTAAGTTGAGTGTCTTCATACACTTTATGGCCAAAGGTGACCGACCATTTGTGATTAGACATTTTGTTACAAATCTAGAAAAATACATCAGGAATTATCATTAAACAATAATGTATACAAACAATGTAAACAATACAAGTCATACATTTCCGTGAAGTTTTATCTTTCTACACCCCTAGTGGACCGTTAACAAATTGAAAAATAACGAATATCTTTTGGATAACGTTGTCAAAACTAATGTTGAAAAAGCATTTAAACTGTAGATTACAATTGACTTATTTTAATGAGCTCTGCTCATTTTTATTCGAATAGCATGTACACTTGTTGAGGAATTAAGGTTTTTATAAGAAACATCCCAAAATTTCAAAGTTATTTACTTATAATTTGCAGAGTTCTTAATATAAAATGTTCTTTTCCGAAATCATGATAAACAACATTGTACACAATACTCTACAGTTGGAATTAAAAAAATAATAAATTGTATGAAAAACGAGTAGGTTTTCAAAATATTTTTTCATTGCGCATGCGTAAGGCTATCAAAGTTTCGTTTTCGTATTATGATAGCGAAATGCATTGAGCAACTTTTGTGAAAGTCTCAAAAAATACCAAGTGACATCTGATTGTCTATAGAATAATCTCAAAATCCGTTGTTCCCAAAATGAAGCAAAAAAAAATGAGGGGTTGTATCCAAATAAAGTAGTATGTGCCATATTGTCTTTTCTATATACCCTGATAAATGGATACAGTCCCTCATTGTTTTGTCTTATTTTGGGAATAACGGATTTTGAGCTTATTCTATCTACGACCACTTTTAGAATTTTCAAGCTATATTTAGTTATTACAAAAGTTGCTCCATACTTTTAACACAATATGCAAATGAAATTTTGATAGCCACCACGCATGGGGAATGAAAAATTATTTAGTAAAACTGCTTGTTTCTCATACTTTTTACTGTATTTTTTAATTCTGATTGTAAGGTATTCTGTACAATATTGTTTGTCATATTTTCAAAGAACATTACTTTATATTAAGAACTCTGCAAATTATAAGGAAAAACATTAAAAAAATTGACTGTTTTTATAAAAACCTTAATTTCTCTACGTGTATCCATGCTATCCACATAAGAATGAACAGTTTATCACTATAAGCCACTTAATCATAATCTACATCATAATCTACAGTTTGAATGCTTTTACTACATTAGTTTTGACATGGTTATCCAAAAGATATTAGTTTTTTTCAATTTGTGACGGTCCTCTATGGAGTTTCGGATAAAAAATCTTCATGGAAATGTATGACCTCTACTATTGTGTTTACACACTTAGAATTTAAGGATAATTCCTTATGTATTTTTCTAGATATTTAACAAAATGTCTAAAATCTCAAGTTGCCGGTCACCATTGACTAAATATTGTATATGTTGATAGGAATCTTTCTTTTTTACTAAATGCATCGTAACGTGTTTCTGATAATTCAAATGTTTTTCAAATTATGCATTATAGGCTTGGCAGTCATCTTTCATATTTCACACAAATTTCTATCTAGTCAAATCCATAGTCAATATAAAATCTGATTCAAAATTGCTCTTAAATCAGACATTTTAAGTTTTATCTTTGGGGACTTTTATTCGCAGAATTTTATTTCATAAAATAAGTGATTTATCTAAAGTATTCGACTTGTAATTTATTTCATAAAGTTATTGATAAAAAAGCAGTTAGTGTCTACTATTAGTGTTTCTCAATTTGTCCGTTTGCAGATGAAAATCAGTTTTACATTTTACAAGAGAAATCATTTTCTCTCCTTTACAAAAGTACATGCTTCGGATTTTTTTTTTTTTTTTTTTTTTTTTTTTTAAGGATAATGGTGAGATATCTTCGATTCCTCTCACGATTACTTTTTCGAGTAATCATTTAAAAACAGTAGCAATCAATTTTCTTTCAAATAATAAAAATATTTTTTTAATTTATCTGTCTTATTACAATCAGAAGCTCTAAATGGCTGTTAATGCAAACTTATTACGCTTTCATTTACGAACTTGGGTGCTCGGACATTTCTGTAAAATGTGGAAAAATGGCTACAAAGTCCATCATGCATTATTTTAAAACATTTGAAATTTCAGAAACACGTTATGTATTTAGTATAGGAAAAAATATTTCTATCAACATATACAAAGTTACAAATGTGATTTTTTTTTTAATGGAAAATATAAATAAGAACCATAATATAAGCTTGGAAGTTTGACATCGCACCATTTTTTAGTAACGACTTTAATATATTTTTTTTTATCTTGGCTTTTTTTTTTTTACTTTTAAAAAGTTATTTAGTGGAGTAATAGACATTCTGTAACTCAATGAATTGTCGTGTATTTTCAGCCCTTCCCATTACGCCATAGTTTTTTCGCAAACAGTAAAACCAATCAGCTAAGTTTTGTTAAAAAATATATTCATTACTATGCCTATTTTAAAAACAATGTTCTGATTTAATAAGAGAATGTATATTTGATTGAATACGATAGTTATGCCCCTGGTTTTCTGCAAATAAATTGTTCTTCTCAACCATTTCGGAATCTTATATTAATGATAGTCTTGATATTTCATCGATCATTATTTCGTCTTAACAATTTAGTTACTTTCTACATATAATAGAGATAGTATACAGCTATGTCTTTCTTATAACTTTGTTTTGATATTCAGTTATAAAAATAATTATAAAAGTTAATTCTGTTTCCACAGTTGCCGATTCCTTTATTTTATACTTATATTTTATCCTTTAAATTTAAAATATAGATTGGTTCTGAACAAATCATGTGTTATGAAGCGCAAAAAGCATTATAAAAATGCAATATCGGTTAAACACTTTTTATACCATGATATTTTCCTCATGCCTTTTCCTTACTCGTTACTCCTCCTTAGCGTATTATCATTTAAATATGAATTGAATTGTACACAAAATGATTACATTCGTTAGATTTCAGACATTGTAATAATCTTTGAACTTCAATATACCTCTTTTGATAGCTATAGTTAACATTATTAAAGTAAACCTAACTTTGTTTTAAAAATAAAAACAATGGCACCCGAAAGGGGGTTAAGTAACATCACTACTTGTATGTTTTAAATGGAGTTTACATTCTGTGTAATTGTCTACAGTCTTCCATTCTGTAAAACATATTTTTTCCCTTTTAGGTTTAAATATATTGTTCTTCTATTATTTTATACTGCTAATGGTGCCCATTGCAATGTGACATCTATTTGCGGCCAGAAAGAGATTTGCGGTTCATACTTGGATGCAGCTATAGACATGATTTCAAAGGCAAAATATAATATCCCTACATGTAAGAATAAGCTTGATATTTTTTCCACTTTTTAAAATTAACATTTAGGGTATTGAATTTGTAAAAGGAATAAAAAATATTTTATTGCTCGTCTGTCCAGCCTTAGGATTTTTTAAAATCATGAATGATGTAAATTTCTACCATCTAGTATTATAAAAAACATGCATTAATATTGAAAAATATTTATAGAAATTTATTTATGCGTATGTCAAATGACTAATGAAAGATTTAATGAATGTGGTTTTACATATTTTCGTCGACTACTCATTTGAATGTCATTCCTCCTATTTTCAAAGCTACTAGTGGTTTAAGGCAAACATTCAAGAGGAATTATATATACATGGTATTTTATTACAGCGTTTATTTTTGAGTTGCGTCCAAATTTTTATATTACATAATCATTCAAAAATATTTTAGCTATATTTTGTAAATTTATTTTTAAAACTTAATTGTGTAAATATTAATAGCATACTAAAAAAACATGAAATTTTACTTCAACCTACTAGTTAAGTATTACATTAAATTTCGAAGAAAATACCAGGATATTTTTTATTAAATTATTCATTGTCATTTTTTATAGACTAAAAAATATGGCATACAATAAGAGTTTAATTTATTATTTAACAAAAACTGAAACGAGAAATAATCCCTTAAATAAAAATTACACCCATTTTTAAACCCTTGGAGACGAGCGACACGTATATGTTCCGTAAAAAAGCTTAATAAACCTTGTTTATTCCCACCGGTAAAAATATAAGATAAAATTTGACTTATTCAATCGGAGCATTTCCTCGATTCAAAAAGGAATAAATTTGTTTTTTAAAACCGGTGACAAAACATTAAAAATTTCGTAAAAGGCTCTCGCAGTGTTGCCAGATGTAGTATTTTTTTCAGCCAAAATTAAAGGTGTAGTATTTTTTGTAGTATTTTGATTAAAAGTAGTATTTTCGTGGTATATTTTTCAAAAACAAAAAAAGAATTGCAGGAATTTTTTGTAAAAAAAAAAAAGGGGGGGGGGGAGAGGAGGGAAAGAAATTGGACATGGCATCAACTAATTATCGGAAAATATTACATTTGCGAACCAACAAAGCATAGCTTCGGAAATTTTAGCAACTCATGAAAGATGCACAATAGCACAATGTTTAGCAGATAGGTGCTTTCAGTGTGACGTCAGTCATGACGTTTTCATTGAATTCTGACACCAAACAAATGATTGCTACGTTTAATGACTTGTTAAACATAAATCGTAGAAAATGTTATTACTGCATATAAAGTATAAAAACTCTTAACTGTGATATATAGCTGTGAAATGTAATTGTAATATACAATAACATGAAATACAGCATACTTCTGTCATAAATTATTTTGATTTAAATAATAACTTAAAATGACATTTTGTTTTGTACGAAAAAGTTACTTTTTTGTTATTTGGATGCAGGTTATAAATTACCAAATATTGTTCCATCACCATCATTTGGATTGCATTAATTTAAATTAAAATGAAAAAATACACACACACATATATATATAATTAAATAAATAAATAAAAGAAAGAAAATAAAAGAAATATCATAATTTAAAACATATCAAAGCAATACATACACGTAATTTAATTTATGCACATTTTAATTTATACACGTAAAATATAATATCAACCACTTTTTAACTTATTGCAAAAATGTACATTTTATTTATAACCAAGCATTATCTAGAAAAATGTGTCAGTATGGCTGCTAGATTCTTTTTCTTCTTCCATATTTAAATGCAAATCATAATAAAGCAATAAATAAATATATTGAGATATATCATAGATTTAAAAATTAAGTAAATAATTCAAAAAATTACTACATTCTTTATTGAAAAAATTCAAGTATACATATCTGAATTGAATGCTTTTAACATTTCGCTGTCAGGAAGAAACTGAGTACAATTACCTTCTAAACCTTCTTTTGAAATGATTATTTTAGAAACTGTAGCTGTAGAAAGTCTATTTCGATGTTTAGTCTTTATCAAAGACACTTTGCTAAAAATTCTCTCACAGTCTGAGTTAGAAACTGGGAGTGATAACTACAAAAAAAAACAAATTTACTCACATGTTTAAATTTGAAGTTTTCTCCTTCTTTTATCTTCCCAACTTTTGCCCAAAATTTCTCCACTGTTATTGTTGGGTTTCCTTGGTGTATTTCAATGGCACTTTCACATATTATTCATGAACGCCACTCATTATCGATAAATTCCATATCTTCAGAGCTAAAATGATGCGGAAATTGCATTAAAATTGGCAACAATGTAGGTGTTGAACCAGTAATAGTTTTTGCTGGATCAAAAGCATTTATTATTTTGAACAACTGGTTGTTGAAAGGAAGGCGTGCCTTTAATTCCTTGCACAATACAATCAAAAATGATTGGCAAACAGTAAAAAAATAATTTGTTTATCCTTTTTTAAGGTTTCATTGGTATAAAGATATGATGTACCTTTAACACCAATATAAATGAATTTTGTAGGTAAGAAATTAACTGTTGATTCTGGATCAATGTCTTTTATATTAGTTCCATTTATATATCCACTTTTCATATACATGGAGCACAGAGATTTATATGCTTCACTGATAGTCGTGTAGAAATTAGTCATTGTAGAATTTCGTGCTTGAAAAATAATCGATAACTTGTTTCATATTTTTAAAACGTGACTTACAAAGTATAAGTATAGTTTTTTGTATGGATTCATGTAGGGGAAGATGGGGATACTTGAGCCGTTTTTTAAATTTTAATTTTTTGTAATTTTTTGTAATTTCTTAGAATAAAATAAAATATTGAAAATGAAAATTTAATATTTTTCCTTCAACTGAAAACCAGTTTCAATAAATTTTGAACTATTTTTCTATGTTTAATTAATTTTTACTTTTTTTTGTACATGGCTCAAGTATCCCCATGAGAGGGATACTTGAGCCATTGTGAGGGGATACTTGAGCCAATATGGAAAAATACCTACAAAAGTAATTTTTTTTGCTTTATTTCTGCATAAACATTTTACAGAATGATAAATTATGATACATAAAGTCCTTCAAAACCAATTGAGAAAACAAAGCTAGTAATACGATCATCTTTTGTCATTAGAACTGGTGGTCGAAGGATCATTTCAACTTGAGTTATGCCGATGGTAGAAACATCCTCAGTTCAGAGCCATTTAAATTTGGAATCTGCAATTCTTCGGGTAAATTTCATTTTCAAATTATTAAGCACTTGTCAAATTAATAAAAAGATTTGATTTATAAAAAGATTTAATAAAAAGATTTGTCCAACAAATCTTTTTACAGTTTCCTATTTTATTAGTAACCAATCATCAATAGAAGGTTTTCTTTTCATATCATCACCATCATTGACAGAATTTTCCTCTAATTATATTGTCGAACTCATGCTTTTAATTGAGTAGCTGTCGGAATCAAAGCCAGATGTATCATTCTACTATTTCAAACACTTTTTTGATTTCACAGGAAAAGATTTTGTCTTCCCCTTTGGCTCCCTTTTTGGTATATTTTAACTGTGATTTTTGTTGCTTTTCTTGTATTTTGTGCGTTCTTTTTACCAATTCTTCTTCAATTTTCTTAGTTAAAAAAAGTTACAGCAGGAGAAGTTACAATTTCAATATAAAATATTAATATTAGTATATTATATTAAAAAATAAACATTTAAATATGTTGGACTTAACTAATTAAAGTATCAGAGATTATAACCTGTAAAACAGTTTTAAAAAGTTATTTTAATTTAATAAAAGTTAAATTGAAAATTATATTTACATTTATCAAGACAGGGCATTTTGTTAGTCAAAATGAAAAATAAAATGACAATTTTCATTTAAAAAAAATATATTTTTAAACATTTTTTTTGGTCGTTATTTAAAAATAATCAATAAAATGAAAAATTATTCTCCCTTTTATCCAGAAAAAATCTATTAGTGAATATAAGGATGTAATTTTATTTTTTGTTTGTTTCACCCATGTCTAATTTCATAGTGGGGATGGTTGAGGCATGGCTCAAGTATCCCCAGTCTTACTGGCTCAAGTATCCCCACTACCACTATTTTTGTTTATCAGCGTTTTACTAAATAAAGCATGCAGCTATTAGAACTATTTTAAATTCAAAATACAATTGAAATTATACTTATTAAATTTATGTATATGGTTGTAACTTTAAACAAAACTTTGATAACAAAAAAACCATGCACCTAAATATTTACTTCAGATAGGGAAAAAACAACTATTAATCACTATACTTTCAAAATGGTACCAAGGTGTGTGATTTCTTTTTTACATGTTCAGAACTATAAATATGTTACCATATTGCCAATTTTAGAAAGAAAAATTGGCAAACTGTAGAGATAATAGGGGTGGCTCAAGTATCCCCACTCTCCCCTACATATCATATAGTCTCTGAGCTGCTAACAGTCTATCACTTAGATGTTGTTCTGTGAAATAGAGAATCAATGCATCCCATTGCTCCAATATTCGGTCAACACAATCACCTAGTGATTACCAACGAATATCATACAGCTTGAGGATGTTATGTACGGGCGTATTCGCAAAATCTTGAAAATCTTTAAATTTCTCTTCTTTTAGAGCTGTAAGAGAAATAATTATAAGTATCACGTATCATATCTTCAATGTCCCTTGGCAATTTTAAACATGCCTTACTCACTGCTAATGCAATTGAGTGACATACACATTTTACGAACAAGCAATCTGGTGAGACTAATTTTATTTTTTGTACTATACTGTTATGTTCACCAAACATAACATTAGTGGTATCACCTGCAAAACCTAATACATTTTGAATTTGCAGGCCATGGTTATTTATTTCACTTGATAATGAGGTAAATAATCCCTCTGCTGATTTGTCCTTCACTGCCACTAAATTCAATAGGTTCGTCTTCACAGTATCACTTGTTTCAGAATGATATTTTATCACAATTGCAAGGTTGCTTTTAACTGAAATATCAGTGGACTCATCTATAATAATAGAATATTTGACTTTTGAAATACCATCGCTGCTACCTGTTATGTCCAAAAGCATTTTATCTTTCATACTTGAACTTATAACATTATTTGTCAGTGCCACAGCTTTTGTTCTTTTACAGGAAAATTTTTTGGCAATTGCAGAATCAGGAAATGAACTTGAAATGACATTGGAGAAATGATCCATAAATTTGAAGGGAATGCCGTGTTCGATTAAAGCTGCACATACTTTCAGTTCCCCATTTTTTACATCGCCTTCAATCGGCGGTGTTAAAAATTTGCTAATACGTTTTGACGTTCCATTGAAATGTCATTTTTTTTTAATATGAACGCCGGATTTTGCATGTTGCACAAGACTGGCTTTTCGCGGCATCATAGATGAGTTGCAAGCTTTGCAAAATGCACTATCAAGTCCATCCTTAGACATACACAACCATTTTTTAAACAAATCGTCGTTTTCCCATTCGGGCCGATACTGTTTTCTACCCTTTTTGGGGGCTTTATCGCACAGATCGGCATCGGATTCATCGTTTTCATTTTCATGTTTCATCGAGTATAATTTATACACTAAATTAATATTAATCGAATTAAATTTTAGCTTACAGCTTACATGTATTCGACGAATAACGTTGAGAAACACAAACAAAAACAAAGTCGAGATCAACAATAACAAAGTGCAAATGTCGGACTGTCAACTGTCGCCAATCTGAAAAAGCAATTTAACAAAATATTATTTTCGTGGTTTGCCTCCGTGGAGATATGAGGGTAAGAAAAACATCGATAATGGAAGTTTCTCATTAAAAAAGTTAAAATTATTTAGAAAAAAATTCTTATTAGTTTTTCAAAGAATTTATAATCGCATTTAAAGTTATCTAAATTATCGATAACGAATATACTGATTCATTAATACTTGTAGTACTAATTAGCGCCAGTAGATGGCGCCAAAGTCAAATTTGTAGCGTAGTATTTTGTAGTATTTTTTCAGAGGTTGGTGCGGATAGGTGTAGTATTTTTCGTTTTAAAAATCTGGCAACACTGGCGCTCTCTTCGTAAAGAGGTTAAGGGTTGAGTTAAACAGATGGTCATTGCCATTACTACTCATTAAAAGTAGATGAATGTATGAAAATTGTTGAGTGTCAAGTCCAGACTGCAGTTTGGTAAAGAGAAAAATAGTCTCTTCAAATGTTCTTGCGTGATCTTGGCGCCAATAGATTTTCCTTATTTCGTTCACATAAAGTAGCGATTTGCCTTGTATAGTACGAGATCCGGTATAAAAAATATACCTTCATTTGTTATTTAATCATAATAAAGAATATATGCTAGAAAATGATACAATTAATACATAGCAGTTAGGTTACCTAGCTAAATCACGTGCCTATAATGTTAAGCAATAAAATGTTTAATTAAACTTTGTTGATAAACTTCCCCCATCTGTTATTTGTGAAAGTCTAGCAACAGCAGAGAGAATATACCCCGACGAATTGAAAAAATACAGATTGCCTGCTCTCCTATGCTGCCAGCCATGGGGTTGCCAGCTATAAACAGGTAAGTAACCGTTGTTAATACACCCCCATAATCTATTTAATCGAGTTGCACATCAAATGAAAGATTATTTTATTCTCAATCTAACCGTATTAGTTTGCTTTATCAAAAAGTGTGTTGAAACCATGGTTGCCAAGATTAAACATGTTCAACTTCCTGCGCGACCATTGAGAGTGACAGAGAAGCGTTGTGCATGCAACTCCATTTGAAGGACAAAGTTGCAACGAGTTCTTTCAAAAGAATGCTCGAATTAGATAAATATAATTTTTCACTCGCACATTAATTTATATACACAATTATGAAAAGTTTTTCGTTGAAAATATAGTTTTTCGAAAGATTTTTTCAATCTTTTAAGCGCGGATTAAAGACTGGTAAAGGTCAAATAAAATATCGCATATCAATTTAAATGTATTTATTAATACATAAGTTTATTAATAGTAAAATACAAAATTTTTATATAAAACACTTATTCGGATTCAAGATCGTCAGAAGTGCCAATGTCACAATCTGATTCTTGATTAACTTAATATGTCGTTAACTCGTAACGGTGTTATGCCACCTTTAAATCACATAGCCTTCAAATAACCATTCAACAACCATCCATAATCTTCAGGATTGCCTTTAACGCAACATGCATCGGCTGCATGAAACCACGTAGAATTAACATGCATTGTGAGCAAAATTTTCCCTTTCAATCAGACCTAGCACGGTGGAATCATATTGGAGTCTGTCTTTAATCTCTTTCCTGAAATGCTCTTTGTCTTTGTTTTTTGAAACAGCTGCTATCTAGCGTCATTGCTTGATCCCATAAAGAGCAGTAAATTTCTAAACAGTTTGAACTTTATTGATAAGTTTGACGGATTCTTCTGGATCCGTCAATATGCGAATATTTCCTGGAAATCCGTTCGTCTTGAAATTACTTTTAAAGGCTCGACTTTCTCTTTGTATAAAAAGCCGCCGTGTAATTACAGCCCATAAGTACGTGGAAAGCTGGAAGACCTCGGTATAAAGTAGGACCCAATTTCATTTCAAGCTCAGTACAGTTAATAAAATAAAGATCTTTCTTACTGCTTTTCTTTGGTGATGAACTCGCAAACCGAATTTGAGTTTGCGGGATTTCGTGGATAGTGACCAGTAAAATTACCAAGACATCGGTATCATTTGCTTTGACAAATATTTTTGAACGAGCTTTCGCTTTTGATGATTTATTATCCGTGTATCTGCCTCTTCATGTCCACATAAGTAATCTCCACGTTTCACGGCGTGATCACCGACAAGTGTGGTAAGAAAAATTGTTCTGTTATAAAAATGTTCTTGTTTTGGATTATTGAAACTAGGTCATCATTTTTCCAGTTATTACCCAAGAATTGTACAAGGACTTCTTTGAAACGGTAATTTTTGAGATTTCCGAGAAAAACGTTGGTTGTAGAGTTCATTGGATGGCATATGGTCTATCGAACTTCAGCCAACTTTGACGTTCAGTCTTTGATAGACTGTAATGTGTCTATAAAAGATTATGTGTATTTCAGAGGCTTTACTTGAGCACAATTTTATTAAGATCGATTCAACAACCTTTCAAATGTCTGCGGCATAGATGATCCACTAATATACAGGTAATAAAAATAGTATTTTTATTCAATATCGATACATGTAGTCTCAATTGTTTCGACGTTAGTTTAATATTCGCGCTAGTTTGGATTTATCAGTTTTTTGCAAGTTACCAGTATTATTCCTTTCCACACTTAATAATAAAAAAATGATCTTATTTTTTGTCATGTATGTTATTTTTTTAACTTCCCCCCCTTAAGGGGCGGTGGGATACGTTATCCTACCTAATTTGAACGAGATCGAGATTCTCACCAGAAACTTTTTAAAAAACTACATATTTTTAACATTGGCTGACAATATGTTTATAAGTTACCTTTTCTTATTTTAAAACAAAAATTTTCGATTTTTCCGGTGAGAATTTAATACTGCAGAGACATTACTTTTCAATCAAAGGGTTAAATACAGCTTCTTGCAACTATTTTTTTAATTCAATTATAAGCGCTGTTTCTTATCTACACTCAGTGTTCTCGCTGACATTTGGCCAACGTTAGTAATTTGGCTAATTAAAAATAAAAAACATTCGCCAAATGAAAAAAGTATTAGCCAAATAGATTCGCCGTGTAGCCCCTCCCCCCAAAAAAAAATCCTTTAAGGGTGTTGTTAAATTAAAAAGGGTAACTTTGTGACATATGCTTTAATTTATTTTTCCATGAAATGCATGAAAATAGCAGGTGTTATTCAGAAGCTGTCTAATTGCACTCCATTTTCTGTTTTTTTTTTTTTTTTTTTTAACACAATAGATCTTTTATAAGTAGCCTTCAAAGTCAACATTTTTGAGCACATTTACCGACGAAAGCAGGAAAAGCGGGAGAAAAACGGGTGATCACGTGATCAAAATAGCTTAAAACTGAATAGGTATTTAATCATCATAAAATGGAAAAATAAGTTCTATTCGAAATCGCTTCCATAGTTAGACATTCCGATTTTATATCTTTCTATTAAAAAATGAATGTGTAAATGTGTCAAAATATTTTGCGCTAATTGAGCGGAGCAGTTGAGAACAACCTTAACGCACTCCCTTTTTTTCCCCAATATGTTCTAAAATAACCTAATTTTTTATAACTGCGACTACGATTGCTATTAATCTAATTTCAACTATCCGCTACAAATATACTGAAAATATGTATGTATTGAAAATATGTATATATGCATATGTAGGAAAAAAGAAGAAAAAAACAATAATTGAGCACTAGCAATTTGGCGAATCAAATCTCATGTTTACTCGCCAAATGAAGAATTTAGTCGCAATTTGGCGCATTGGCGAGCGACAGAGAGAACACTGACTACACTAATAAAATAACAAATCGCTCTGACTGTGTGTGTGTCTGCGATGGTTAGCAAACTACGGCACGTACGAGGTTGAATGTTTTTGTGAAGATTATTCAAGGCTTTTCCTAATGTACCAGACCCTCAGAATTTTAAAATTCTAATTAGTTGAGAAATTATTTAAAATCCCTAAATTAGAAGAAAGGAAAGTACTCATAATTCAATACGAGCATAGATTTTTATCAAACCGCAGAATATTTCTTCGAAAACTAAAAGAAAAGGAAAAAGCTTAATGTAAATAGAGGGTTGCCATAGCATTGAATGTACTAGGCTTTTTTTATAAAGTGCTGTATTTTAAATTATTCTGTGCCTAAAAACTCATATTAAACAGCTACATGCAGAAAAAATTTCCTTTCAGAAATTCTAAAAATTATTTTCATAATACTGTAAATAATTGGAAAAATCCGTAAAAAACCATTTATAAAATCTCATTTTATTTCCATTAAAAGAAGAAACATATTTTCGAGATATCTTTCTAAACGAGAGCAGGTGTGGGGAGTAGTGGCATTTTTAGACGACCTGTAAATATTTTGGAATATTAAATTTATAAATTTTAGATTTTATCAGTTCAGATGACTTTTTCGCTGATTTCAAATATGTAAATTTCTTCAGTTCGCTCAGTTACAATCATTGATATTAATTATTAATTCGTTTCTTGGATGACTTGCTCTATTTAAAAGCACGTTTTTTGAAACAGCAAAATATTTTTATAATAGGATTCTTTGGTGCGCTGCCAAATTTTTAAAACTGCACAATTTAGAGATTTTAAAGTTATGCAAGGAGCAATATCTTTAAACGCAGTTTAAAAAATCTAAATTTACAGGAATCCAAGGGTTTTTTTTAAATGAAAAAAAGTCGGTTAAAAAAATGATGAATCTCGAATTAATTAAAAAAAAGCTATTTTTAAAACGATCGTTTTGGAGCTTTCAGATAAATTATAACATAATAAATGTTTTAAAGAGTAGTCAGCATCAAATATAGGGCGGGGGGATTTTTTAGGGGGAGTGGTCAAATATTTAAAATTTCTACCTCTTCAAATGCGGACTTTCTTATTAAATATAAAACTTGCAAATAGTTTAAAACACATAATATAGATTTTAAAGAGTAGGTGACGTCAAATTTATATGCAGGGGGAGGGAATAATTATTTTAGGGAATGCGTGATTAAATATATAAAACCGTACCGTTTTAGATGCGGATTTTTCAGAGACCTGGCATAAATAATACTTATTTGATATAAAACATTAAAAGTGTACTTACTCCTATTTTCGTATATTTTCATTAAATATCTTAAATTCACATGCAGTTTTGTTAAGAAAAATGTTCGCCCCTGGGTTCTGCAATACGAAACTAATGGATTCCACCCACCCCCTTTTTTTGGCCGTGTGTGCGCAGTACTTCTGCTACCGGAACCGTAGGCAACGGGGATGCGTTTCGAGATTTTTTTTTTTTATAGATTTTGCAGTAGAAATTTCAGGTTTATTTAAGAATATTATTACGGACCCAGGCAACGCCGCGCCGGGCGGGTCAGCTTGTTTTAGATAGAGGTTGGGATAAGCGAAAATGCGTAGTGCCGCGCAACGCTTCTGAAATTTCGCGCGCAACGCTTCTGTCACTCTCTACGGTCGCATCATCGGTACATCTTAAATCTAGGCAATTATGGATTCAGCACACTTCTTCATAAGGATTGGGAATAAATAAGCTTTCATTTCATGTGTAACTCTATTAAATAACTTATGAGGGTACATTAACAACAGTTACCTAACTGTTTATACCTTGCAACCCCATGGCTAGCGGCATGGGAGAGCAGGCAACCTGTATTTTTTTCCAATTCCTTGGGGTATTTCCTCTCAGCTGTTGCTCGACTTTCACAAATAACAAATAGATGTTGATCAACAAAGTTATTATGCAACCTAAGTGCGATGTATTAATTGTATCATTTTCTAGCATATTGTCTTTATGATTAAATAACAAACGAGGGTACATATTTCTTATACCGGATCTCGTACTATACGAGGCAAATCACTACTTTATGTGAACGAAATAATGAAAATCTCTTGGCGCCAATTTACGCAAGAACATTTGAAGAGATTTGATCTCTTTACCCAACTGCAGTTTGGACTTGACACTCAAAATTTTTCATACTCATCTACTTTAAAAAAGTGAGTTATAATAAAAATGATTTTCTGTTTAACTTAACCCTTAAAAATGGGTGCAATTTTGTATTAAGGGATAATTTTTCGTTGCTGATTTTGTTAAATTAAACTCTAATTGTATAATATACAGTCGAATCCCTCTATAACGAAATTCCATACATCGAATTTCTCAATATAAAGAATTTTTAGTAAGAACCTTCCTCTTTTCCCATGATTACATTAAAAACAGTCTCTATATAGTGAAATATCTATCTCCACATAACGAATATTTTCATAAAATGTCCATTTCTCTATTCAGTTTTAGAAAAGCTTCGAAATCGCATGAAATAAATTTTCCATCACTTTCCTAATTTATCGTTCAGTGCTGAGCCTGTTTATATTACTTCTCTTTTCGAATCTCCTTGTTTAAGTCCAACGAATTCATCCCCCCCCCTTCCTTCCCCACACCTTTTAACATCTTTTTCAAAACAGCGTCAATTGGATAGTTATACATATAAAAACGGGATCAATGGGGGGTAATTGAAAAAAAAAATTAAAATTGATTCAATAAGGCCAAATTTTGTATATTAGAGGATAATGCGGATTCTCAGAACCGAGAAGATGCGCTAGAGCAGACTTAAAAAGAAAAATGGAAATTAAGGAATACGTAGACGTCAACAATATCTGATTTTTTTGGAAGTGGATTACAATCTCACTATTGCACAGTACTGATACAGTAATTACTGATAGTGATATTTTAAGCAGAGTTATGAACAATTTCAGATTCTTAATTAAACACATCAAAAATTAAAATTGTTCAAAATTTACACAATAAAAAAGAATTTTAACGTTATTCTCTATACAACGAATTTCTCTATATAACGAATTTTTTACTCTAACAATGGATTTCGTTATATAGCGACTCGACTGTATTTGTTAGTCTATAAAAAAAAAAAAATGACGATGAATAATTTAATAAAAAGATATCGTTTACTTTCTTTGACATTTAATGCAATACTTAATTAGTCGGTTGAAATAAAATTTCATGGTTTTTTTAATATTTATTTCTTAATGCATATTTCTATACCGGATCTTAGACTAGTAGGAGTTAAATGACATTAACTTAGATTTAGCACTTTGAAGCTGCTACGTACTCACGTGACCTAATTTTATGAAAAAAGAAATTGTAAATTACTGAAACATTGTTTAAAAGTGCTTAAATTTAAAAAGTCTATTTTTTAAAAATGAAAAGCTATAGCTTTTAAGAGATCTCGCTATTCTTATAAGTAATGTACGCTGTCACCGCCGTTGACAATGAATTTTTTGTGACCTAGAATATTTCTTCGCTAATATAAAGAAAACTACTGAACTCAAAATTTTGAATTTTAGTGGTATTAAAGAGAGATACGCTAATGTAGACAGTTTTTAAAATTAATATTTATTTTAAGAGATAGTTAATGTTAAATTTGGTAAAAATCATTCCGCTAAAAAAGTTTTATAGCTGAAAAAGTTATACATAGGAATTTAAACATTTTTATATCATTTTATGTATTAGGAGTCGGTGTGCAGACTGCATTTGTTTTTAATTTTACGAATTTGAATTTATTTCCATTTTTAAACAAATTTTCAGTAATTTGCGACTTTTTTTATATATATTCTCGTAAAGGTTTTTTTAAACTGTTGCCAAATGATTGCAGAATATCTCCTTCAAATAAAAATTATTTACACGCGACTACCACAAACAGAAAAAGAAACTTTCAAATTACAATTAAAATTTTAAGATTTAAAAACAAAAAAATATTAAATTACATTTTAAAACTATGTATGCAAATATTAAATGAGAAAGAAAATTTTGAGAAAATTAAATCTGATTTTAACGGTACATTTTAAACGCCTTATTTAGAGATATTTCTTATACCGCAGTTCAAAAAATACCATGAGGGCAAAGACTCAGTGCATTTCATTGTTTAACTGATCTTGTTTAATCAAACATGTTAAAGAACTGCTGATCATACCTTAAAATTCCCCAATTAAAGGGAAATGTAGTATGAAAATCCGGTTACAAGGAGATCGCCACTTAAAATAAATAATATAAAAAATATTGTTCAATGTTTCGCAATCTTCTGAAAGCCGATCAAATTAGTGTTTTTAGTTTTTTTTTTCTCAACGGGGTTGACGAGTCTAGCTCGTTGGAGACAGAAACCAATAGTTTTGTTAAGTACATTGAAAGTGTTTTATACTATGGAGTTTATTCTATGTAGATTCTTATTTAAACGGGACTTTCTTTCCGAACAACCCTCTTATTTTAAAATCTTGTTCTATATGTTTGTATTTTTTTAGTTTCATATTTTTTTTTGTTTCTTTTTTTTAGGCGAAAAATGTCCAGTAAATTTTACACATCATGGAAATCAAATGCAGGAAGCGACAGACTGCTTTGATATTTTTCAAATGGGCCATAATAAAAGTGGTGTTTTTGAAATCCGGCCTATAAACAGAATAACTGAAAGCAAATCTGTCTACGTGTATTGTGATATGGACACACAAGGTGGCGGATGGACAGTAAATATTCTTTTATTCTTTTAAAATTTGTTTCCTTTAAGACAAATATAAACAAAATACCACCCATCTTAAAAAGCGCATTTACAGATGGGTTCAACGCAGACGCAAGAAACGTAAGTTGAAAGTCCTTGTCTAACCAAACATTGCATTATTTCTTTGACAAATTAAACTGCCAAAAACCTTTATTAAAACAACAAACTTCAAATAGGTTCGGACTAAGAATAGTGAAAATATTAGCACATTTAATTGTTAAACATTTAGATTTTTTTATCAATACATTCTTCCAAATACCAATTCAAAGAAAGCTCATTTGCTGAAATTGAGAATACCATTTTTGAAGTATAGAGGTAGAGCATGAGAACTCTCGCTTTGCAAGAAATTAAAAAAAAAATTAAGACTAAGCAAAACACTAGATGCGTTTTTCTCAAAACAGTAATTTCGAAATCAGCCACAAAGTTTCAATCCAATTCAGTATCCTTATGAATATTTCACACAGCATATTTTTCTATCAAAATTTGGAATGTATGTTGAATTACTGATATCGCTCTTTATAACTGTATTCAGCCACAAAATTATCGAATTTACATGTTACTGTAAACGTACATATTACAGCTGTTATTCTCATGTGTAACATTCTTAGTAATAGCAAAAACTAAATAGCAAAGTAGATAAATATCACTAAATTATGACCAATATAGTTATATTGAAGTAGTCGTAATTAGAAAAAAATTATTTGTTTTGCCTAGGTGATTCAAAGAAGAGGGGATTTTCAGAGATCGAAAGATTATTTTTATCAATATTGGAAAAACTACAAAGAAGGATTTGGTGACATAGAGAAAGATTTTTGGCTTGGTAAGAAAAATTATTTCTCTATTTATAATTGTTTTATGAAAACAATTGTAATACTATAATAGGAAAGGCATAAACTTTTAAAAAGTCCTATCGTAAAAATATTTATAGAGGGTTGTAACAGTTAAATTGAATTATTAATCATTCGTTGCGAAGTAAAAAAGAAAATGCCTAAAATTCTTTATTGCAATTTATCAAAGGCACATTCCTCATAAGTCCTATTGTTCATTAAATCTGGGTTAAGTTTTTATTTTCGTAAATGATTTAAATGGGCACTTTAAACTTTCCAAACTGTCAAATTTCTGTTTTATACATATTTTGATTCTGTAATCATTTCTGAAGAATATACAAAAAATCGTTTTAATTCCGATTAGTTTAGTAATAATGAGTTTTATTAAGACTACATATGTGATGTTTAATGTGAAAATAAATCCTTGATTCGCATTTATTCAAAACGACGAATTTTGATACAGCGCATAATGTTACTAAACTACGCGCGACATTCAAAAGACGTTTTTACGACATATTCTTTTCTGTATTAGCTACAACTTAAAACTAGAAAAAGTAATTTTTTTTTTTTTTATACTCTGAAAATATTCTTAAACTAAAAAAAAAATTACTTTTATTTTTGTTACTTTAGTAAATATTTTTTTTTTTTTACAAATATTATGGTTTTAGTATAAAGATGATACTTGCGTTATTTCTACCAAAATTTCTTCTTTATCTGCATATTTCCAGATTTTATGATGCTCAGAAGAGATGGGTTTTTTCTAGTATCATATTTTAATTATTTCAATATTTAATTATAAATTTATAAGTATATATATATATATATTTAAACATAAATATATGTGTAAGCTTTATATTTAGGCACATTTTATTTTTATTTTTGATTTATTACAGAAATTTATGCAACATAATGATAGTGATTCCTTTTTTGAAGTGTTCAAAGGTATCATTTTCCCTTATTTTCCATTTCACTTTTTCTTGAAATTCTAGGCAAATTCACCTTGAATGACCAGATTTCAATTCACGCTTCATAGTAACTACACGAGTTAAGTTTTTTTACTACGGGACATTGACGTTTATATCATACAGTGCAAAATATAGTTGACGAAACAACCCTTTTTTTTCTTCATTCTTGCCCCACTACTGACCTCTCAACTGGTAGAGGGCAGTTGCTGGGTTCGAACCCAATCGGGGCCTTTGGCCTAATCGTTCGGAGTTTTCGTGGTTTTCTTAGAACCTTGCATAAATACGGGTTATTTTCCCTTAGAAACCACTCCCACGAAGGGCCTATATCCCCAGGGTAGATAATCGTCCGACACAAAATAAACTTTTTTCATTCTTATTTCAAAATGCTGTACATGGGAAAGAATTAGATAGAAGAGGATGCGATACTTACACTTGCACACCATTGTCTGTTCCTGCTTATTGATATAATTATTGCAATACCTAATGCCAGCTCTATTACTTAAATTTCTGAATTCTCTGGACATTACTGAGGAGTGGTGACAAATACTTCTGAGGAAGTGAATCACTTAAAAAAGACTTATTACTGGATTACAAGGAATTAGATCTGAAATACCCTTCCGGCCATTTCCCCAAAAAATGTGGAAAACTGATTTTTTCCCCCGCACTTGGTTATAATTAGATAGGAACCAAAACATTTAGTTTGTCATTAAGACAATACATTTGAAAACTCGAAATAAGGTGCCAGACATTAATTATAAATAGAAGTTTTCTAATACGTCTATTAAAAACATTTCAAAAATATGCATTAAAATATTTAATTGCTATAAAGGACGTCAAATACTAATAAAAACATTAAAAGATCTTAATTTTTACATGTTTCGTTTGAATTTACTCAATCATCATCAGAAAAACAAAATACAAATAAACTTTCCATCTTTGTGTTTATTTGTATTTTGTTTTTCTAATGATGATTAAGTAAATTCATTCGAAACATGTAAAAATTAAGATCTTTATAATGTTTTTATTCGTATTTGACGTCCTTTATAGCAATTAAATATTTTAATGTAAGTTGCCAGAGGCACATGAAGGCAAGGATTTGAGTTTTTGTTTTTAGGATTTGACTGCCTTTGGTACTTATAATAGAGTTGACCAGCTTTGCAGAAACAGAAAATAATCGCTAAATTTTGACATTGTGTTTTTAGTGCCAACAAAACCACAATGTTTTTTTTTTCAATTACATTTTAACAAAGAGAAGCATCGAGATAAAACAAACATTGGCAATCTATTGAAGAGTGCCTATATTAGCTTGGATTTGTTTGATTACTAGCAGGGCAGAACATGGCAAAAATGCCATAAACTATGAAAATGTATCCAGAGTGATAACAAATTTATCAATGAGTTTCAAAATACTGAGATTACTGTAGTTGTACACAACCGTACTTAAATACACCACTATCATGCGGTGAATAATCATTGGCATATTATTACATTAACATATTTTTATGGTTGTCGGAATGATTAATTAATCAAAATATGCTAACTATGATGCTATTATGGTATGAGTCAATTATGTATGATGTTACTAGGTTGAGAAAAATGTTCTGGAAAATTTGTGAAAGTTACGTCGTTATACTCAAATTAACAGCAAAAGTAAGAAGGAATATTCTTTAAATTAGAGATCATCATAGTCCATGACTTTCTGCCAAGATTCCTGATTTCTGGAAGTACCATGGCGTCACCTTCGAATTGGAAAAAAGCCTTGTACGCTTCAACCCTCATTCAAATCAACGACCTTTTGAAAGTGTTGCATTGCTCGAAAGAGGCCATAATCGGATGAAACTACGTCTATAGATGCATCACTAGACAGCTAAAAACTGTACAAATTCTTGGAATCTTTAAATGTGATATTTATTAGAACTTTTTGATCAACCTAATATTACTTGGGGTGAATTATTGTAAACAACCTAAGCTGTGGCGTACGTTGCGTAGGAGAGCAAAATTATGAACTTTAATGCAGTGAGATCTAAAGAATTAAAGAAAACTTAAAATTTTAGAAGAATGCTTTAAATAAAAATGTATTTGCAACAATTGCATTTGAAACTATTTTTTTCTTCAAATTTTCAATACACTATTACAAAATTTCTCTCATTTTTATAATATTAAATAACATATTTAAGTAACTTTAAAGTACAGCAAGATTTTTTTTTTCTTTTTCATTAGTTCGTTTTGATGGAATTACCTAAAGGTATCTTGAAGTAGTTTTCAAATTATGCTTAAGGATGGCAAAATGATGGTTTAAGGGACCGTGTACGATAGAAATGACTAGATATTTTGAAACTGCGTATGTCATCCTATAATCTAGCAGCCTTCAAATATTGCTCGAGTGGTTCGTAAGAGGTCTTGATTAAGGAAAGGTGCTCCCTCAGTCAACAATCGAGTACAACTTTAATTAGGATACAATCTCTAAAATATGTTAGTTTTAAAATTAAATTTTGAAACTTATCGTAGAAATTGCATAAAAGTTTGTTTTTCGGCTACATCAAGGGTGCAGAGTTCATTTATACTGTCAGAATTGGATACTGCTATTGAAAACGAGTTAGGATTCGTTTTAACAAGTTCGTTGCTGATTACTCCGCCCTCTAAATGATTGAGAATTTCACGCACTAGCACGTGACCGGCAGCGAATGTGTTACTATGTAGATGGTCCCATAAGCAAATTTCATATACGTCATTCAAAATTACTTAATAACCAATTATTTGGTACCAGTGACTAATATTTTTTTTTGCAGAGTTAGTAAGGGGTGTTTTTTCCCCGACTTTACAAATATGACAATAGCGATTTTAATAAAGTTTTAACTGCTTTTTAAATAACAATAGAACAATTAAAATCTCTATCATATTTGCTGAAAAATTCACAAATTCTTTCGGTTTTTATCTCTTCCTCAAATATGTATTTAAATATTAATGAAAATTGCATTTTTTAAAGAAGCGAAAATAATCTGAATAAACATTCTTTTTTATTAGCACTTTCCAACAAAGTTAAAGTGCTTACGCATTCGGTTTGTCTGGAAAAGCTTTAACTCTCGCAAATATACTCGGATCGCCATGAAATTTTTATGTTATTGACATTTACCCTAGCGTGAATCCTATTGAAAATGAAGTTTCTACCATGATTAGTTTATTCTCAGGGGTAGTCAAAAGTTTACCGTTACATTACGGCCTACGGGAAAAGATAGTTTCAAATGAATTTTAAAGATGTTACACCCTTCAATCATATTACAATTTATATGCATTTTCAAAATGCATTAAAATATGCATTCCGTAAAAAATGCAGTGAAAAAATAGCTATTATTCATTTACAGGGCCACTTAAAAGAATTCCATTACATAATAGTAAAAACGGGAAATGTGTGCGACATATTTTAACTATATTAAACTGTTTCATATACAATAAAATTTGTGTTTATAGCTGATGCTTAATATAATTATACAATATAGTCATGCATAATATAAAATACATTGCATTTACAGGGATACACAAGATTTCAAATAGTATATTCTTTCCGAAGTTCTGTAGATGTATCGGATGATGGCTGATGGATGAATGAAATGCTTTTTAATTATGTGCGTTTAAGTTTCACTAAATCTATGCTTATTATATGGTGTGTATAAATACTGTAGTTCATATACAAGGCTACCCAAAAGAGGTCGCAAATGTTATTAAATAAAAGCTTAAATTATTTAAAGGTGGTTTTTTAATAAGTTATACATTTTTACGCTGAACTGCATTCACTTTACTAAGAAATGTTTGTAGAATATAGATAAAGATTTACATGGCCACGCAAAGAATTGAATATATGGACGCCCATGAATGTAAATTCCTGAGAATGTGATTTTAGTAGTTTTAAGAATGTTTTAGTTTAAAAAATATTTTAGCTTAATAGTGACATATAATAAAGGTACTAGTTAAACTACAGTGTCGAACAAAAGGATTCAAGTATGCTTGCATCGATTAGTATAAATTTCAGATAAAAAAATTCTACCTGCTAGACATTTTTTATTAAATTTTCTCATTTATATAGAATATTGCATATCAAGCGACAGATTAAATACTGAGCTGTTCAACAGTATTGGAATACATATTTGGTTAAATACAATAACCTTATTGCTTTAAATGACGAAGTTTTAAGGATTTCATGAAGTGTTTGAAAGTGCTTCATAATCTATGCTTAACGCATGATTTTTTTAAGTTCTTTTTATCCATTGAAAATAAAGCGATAAATCAATTTATACATTTTTTGGTATTGCTGTAGAATTTTTCACTGAATTGTGTATTATAGCTCAGTATGTAATAAAAGCTTATTTTGTTTCATTTTTGGAAGTAGATATTTTATATAGAATATTTTCTTGAAAAAAAGTTTTATCTTTAATATAAAATGTTTTCCTTCAGTCTGGGAGTGAAAATATTTAGTTCTTAAATAATTTTTCTTCAATATAGTTTATAAAGTTTCAAAATATCACTAAGAAAACAACTGTTATCGATCAAGCTTTTCCATATTTAATACATGACTATTGCAGCACATCAGGGGTTCCTGTAATCTGCACAGGGTTATGTATCATAAATTATTTATCATTTATAAATAATAGAAAATGAAATATTTACACCTAATTTGAAACTTGAAAATGGTTTTGTATTTACAGTATTCTCATCTATACGCTCGATTTGATTCATTTTAATGTGATGAAAAAAAAACTTAAGACTAATTTTGTAAAAAATTTACAATGTTTTATATGCGAAAGTTGTTTAACAAATTTAACTTTTATAAATATTAAACATTATGATTTAGTTTTATCGACAACTTGTACTGCAGAAAATTCTAAATTTTCTCGTGAAGGTCTCAAATCTCATTCTTTCATAAGTTCTGATACAGAGTTATTAAAAACCTATTGTAAAAAATATGTACACACGCAAACTGAAACATGAGGCATACTTTACAAACTCAGAAATTTCCTAAGTAAACAGAGTTTATATGTACTGATAAACACATTCTGAAGAGATTTCTTAAAAAATGAATTTTGTGGTTCATGTAAGCAGTGGCAATAATGAAAAATTTAGTCAAACGTTTGTAACCGAGAAAAAAATTAACCATATTTTAATGATTATTCTGATAGTCGTAACAATGACACACAATGATTCATTGCAGAAATGCAGATTATTTTAATAACTAAATAAAAGTACGAAATGAGATTTTCTTTTTTACCCAATGAACTGAATGATTCAATATACAGAATATTTAAATGAAAAATAGGTACAGATTCATTTAAAGTATAACAGTAAAAACTACAAATAAGTTTAATACCTAGAAACAGCAATTTTACTTTAATAAGCTTCTCCTTTCTAGGTAACGACAATATATTTGCTTTAACAAATCAGAAACTATATTCAGCAAGATTTGACTTAAAGGACGTGGAACACCATAAGAGATATGCACTTTATGACAAGTTTTGGATTGACGACGAAAGCAACAAGTACACCCTTCATATTTCTGATTACAGTGGAGATGCAGGTACGGTTGAAAATAGTAAAATTAAAAATATATACCTTTTTTTTTTCTATGAATCCTTAAATTTTCAATGTTTTACATTTAAAGTTGTCACAACCTATTTTTACACAAATTTCATACAAATTTCTTCATATGTCTTTCATAAACTTTGTATGTAATAAATGCGTCTTTATTATTAATAAAGAATGTGAAAGATTACTTTTAGAATATTTTGATTTGGGCTACATAGAACAACTTAAAAAAATTTAATGCGTTTGTGTTTTAAATGGTATGTGAAGTGAAATTACTTGGGATACGATGCTAAATTTTACTATCGATAAAATATGAACTTGCATGGAACACAATTCATTTGATAAATGTTAAACACTTAGTTTAATTTGATAGCCTAAGAAAGACTGCTTAGGCCAGGATCTAGTCTGTACAGCACATATCCCACCCGGTTACTTTTATTAAGGTTAAAAAAAACTTTTCAATGAAAAATTTCATGATTCCGTCGGAGCTGTATCCGTCGTTAAACTCGAAAAGGGGCGGGTTTCAAAGTAAATTTCCTAAAATAATAAAAAAATAGCAATTGGTTTATAGTCAATGACCATATCGCCCAAGGGTGCTGCTCTGCCCGAAACTCGATAGTCATCAGACATTGAGAAGATCTGCATTGGGAATTTCAGCTGACGGCTACGAGGTGAGGTTTGAAAGATCTTTCTGAAAAATATCTATTTTAAGTAATTTCATGTTAAGGGATTGTCTATATAAGATATTGCGAAGCCACTCCTTAGAGGACCATATCCTTTGAGAAACTCTGTGTGCAGGGAGAAGTTATAGTGGTTTACTGATATTTTCTTTATAGGATTGTCTCAACTTAAACCAACGCAGCTACTTCATCCACTTCTCCAGGATAAATGAGATACTGGGGATCTTTCTTATTTCGGGCGAATTTTTACTTTAGAAGAGGGTTGAGAAGCTGTAGAGGAGAGGAAGAAAAACTTGACAGCGTGTGTGCTACAATTTTACTAAAAATAATTGGTGTCCGTATATAAAGAGGTTTGGGGGAAAGGTGTGAAAAGGAACAGATTAGAAATAAAATGCGGCTAGGGAGTTTTATGTTTACTAATAGTTTAAAGTGTGTGACGGCCTTTGTCAGTCTTGCCCTAGATTAAATCCTATTTGACAATTTTTGCTTTTAATGAACGTTTTATATATGTGGGTAGAAGTGGGAGATAGATGTCAATATGTGGAAAAAAAATATAAGCACAAAAATGACATTATTTAGATATACGAGTTCTGTTTGATATTTGTTCGACCTTGATTTTTCGCGCACACAGTAATTCTATGCGGCCATACTTCTCTTCTCATATTGAAAGCAGAAATAGAATGCGCATGCTTGAATGTCTTCTCCACTTCTCTGTGAGAAAATCGTTGTCTGCTGGACGTTCTAGTAAGGTAGTGTCATGTTTTCGTAGAAATTTTCTTTCAAAAATGACTGAGCAAGTTGAGCAAAGGTACCGTATGAAATTTTGTCAATGTTTGGTTATTCTAAAAGCGAGAAAAACCATAAAATCCATCAGGTGACATAAGATTAATCAATGCTGTAGCTCATTAATCACAGATGAATCGGAATTTCTTGGCGAAACATAAAATTCCAGTCGTTCACAAACTCCTTACACTCCAGACATGGCTCTTCACGTCTTTTTTAGTCTGACATCTAAGGTGTCATTAAAAATATCCCGTTTTGAGAGTAGAGATTATATACTTACGGTATATATAGTATTGAGATAAGCGAAACAATCGGGTCTAATCCCAGTAAGCAAATTATTGGCAATAGAGTTAAAGCATTTTATAAAAAAATAAAGTTGAAACAAAGTAGCACAAATTTTCTTTATCTGGTTTTGGTACCGAAATTTCACAAAAAACCTGTAAAATTTAGAGCTATAACTTGTGGTTTCGGATCTTATTTAGTAAATGGAAATAAAAAATTGTTGAAATTATTGAAATATATTTTTGATAAAGTTCTTGTGGGTAGTCCAACATGTATTATTAAAAACAGTTTTGATTTGGTTCAGCGAATAATTCACTTGAAAAACATTTCAGGTTTATATGCATATGATTTCGAAGATTTATATAATAGTATAAGTTTAGACAGTTTAAAAATTAAAATAATGGAATTTTTTGAGATTTAATTTTTCAGGTATTGATCAAGATTAATTCATTGATTTGTTTAAATTTATTGTATGTGAAAATTATTTGTTTGACGGTAAAAAAGTTTACAGACAAATTAAAGGAATTCCGATGGAGGGAAGTTGCAGTTCAATTTTAGCAGATATTTTTTTTTATTTATGTATGAAGAACAATTAGCAATATCTAGAAACATTAAATGTTTCAGATATATTGATGACATTTTACTTTATGTAATGATGTGAAAAATTTACAAATTCAGTAACTATCCTAGCAGCTTGAGTATAAAACCGGCTTCAAATTGTTACAATAACGTAAATTATTTGGATATTAACATTATTTTAAAAAATGGAGAGATAAGTATGGGTATTTATGGTAAACGTAATAGTTTTAATTTTGATACTCTAAAAATGCTATATTTTGGTTCTAACGTTCATATACCTATTTGTAGAAATATTTTTATCAATGGTTTAAATCGTATAAATTGATTTCAAATACAGATTAAAAAGATTGACGAATTATTTAATTGGTATGACCAGGCTGTGAGTTATAGTTATCCTACGAGGTTTTTGAACAGGTTACTATGCGACTTTGCAAAAAGCAAGAATTTTCAGATAGCCGTTGAAAATAGGTTAATTCAAAGGATGGTTTAACTGTTTGTCTGTTTAAGAACTGCTCACTTTCATTTGTTGTTTGGTAGCTAAGTATCGCTGGCCTATGTATCTTGAACTTTTGTTTTTCAACCTGGTCGTGGTGGGGTTTTGGTGAGTGTTACCGGTATAAAACTAGTTTAAGCCGCACCGTGTGTCACAAGTCCTACGGCAGTCAGTCTTCAGTGGTTTATTTTCGTTTTTTTTCCCTTGTTATTCTATGTTCATATGTTTTTATGATTGAGTTGGAAGTTTTTGTTTAGCGTTTGTTGTTATACCTTTGTTAGTTTTAAAGTTTGTTCACGAGGTATGTTAAATTTCTCTTGCTTAGTTTAATATTTTTATTATGTATGTATGACTGATGCTTTTCAGGCAGGCCACGTATAAATACTTACCCAGCTATCGGTTTCATTACAGGAACATGCATAGAATACAGGTATAAATGCCGTACTAATTACCAGATAATTCATGCAATGAAGGCGAATATTTACATCATAGGGAACATTGAGAAAATCTAAGTGTCAGTGTAATCTACTTGATTAAGAAATTGTAATAAACATTTATAGGTAAGGCTAAATAAGTAGTGTGAATACAGTAGAATATAAATTTAGTATATTCTACTAAATTAATATATTCTACGAAACGTGATTAATTTGGGTCAAATTAACCTTTATGGAGGGGCTGTGACAGCATCTGTCCAGGCTTACATGTATTCTCAGGTAGACACCGAGAGAGCCCCTGCGTAAAGGTTAAACACTTTACGGTTAAATCTGTTTGCGAAAAAATCAAAGTATGTGTGTATATATAGCTTCAATGTAAGAAAATGTATGGAAAAGATGCTTATTCTTTTTATTAGTAAATCTATAGAAACTTATTGTACCTAATGTCGGTAAAAAAATTTTATGCGTTAATCAAATCTGTAAATCTAATCTTTAACCTTTATATACCTCTGGAACTTTAAAGTACGGTTAAAAAACTTTGTTAAACGAAATTAAATCTAATTAAAAAATGTACTTTTTAAAATTTAATGATTGTGTACAGCTTCTAATGTACTTTCAATAATTTTCGAAAAATGCTTTAGAAGATGATGAAATTTTCATGAATTCAAAACTTGGGGCATAAAGGGTTAATGTTATTCCAAATGTTTAAATGTATGCATATATAGCATGACCTCTCCCCCCAGAAAAGCCATTTGTTAGATATTTTTTATAAGAATCTAACATTTATTTCTCGAACTACTAGTATATTTAGAAATATTTTTACTTAGGTTATTCTTTGCCAATTAAAAAAATATATATTGTATAATATTTGCCATTTAGAATGTTTGTTGCATAATTGTGCGGTTCTCAGTTAAGAGGACACAGACGATTGAAAAATTTAGTCTACCTTTTAAATAGTCTTAACAAATTTATTATAAATCATAATATTCAATGTTTTTAAAAGTATATTAACAAATGGTTTTATGTTGAAAAGTAAAAAAAAAAAAAAATATTTCGTCCTTAAACAGAAATAACACTTTGTTATTCAGATAAAATTAATGCATAACAGGCGTCATTTTTCTCTTGTAAATATTTCACACTGTAGATTCTTAATCTGCGACTCCTTATACATTCCTCTCAACGTTTTTAGCTCACAGGCTATCATAGCCTGAGAGCTTATGTGCCCGTCCGTTCTGTATGTACGTTCGTATGTTCGTTCGTGCATAACGCGATAACTCATGATAAAAATATCGGATGCATTTGAAATTTTGTATATAGGTACATCCTGATAAGGCGCTTCCCTGATTAGTTTTTGGAGTTCATTCGATATGTATAAGGGGGGGAACGGGGGGCTCATGCCCCTCCCCTTAATTGATATAAACGAGATTTTCATGCAGAATTAAGTTTTCGTTCAAAATTTAGATATTGGATCATTCTGATGAGGCGATACCGTGGCTGTTATTAGGTGTTCACAGAATAAGTATAAACAGAGGGAACAGGGGGCTCATGCCCCTCTCCTTAATTGATATAAACGGGAGTTTCATGCAGAATTAAGTTTTCGTTCAAAATTTAGATATAGGATCATTCTGATGAGGCGAGTCCGTGGTTGTTATTAAGGCGCGATCACATTGGGAAATAAGTGAAGCTTTAAGCTCAACACACAACTTTTTCTGATGCAAAAGAGGTGGGGTCAGCCGCGAAAGGGTTACTGGATGATGCGTAGAAAGTTTCGTCTAGGTAAACAAAACTCAGCAAGAAGTTTACAACAGAAAATTGTTTATCGCCCACACGGGCATCTAAAGTTATGAGTAAAATAAAAAGTTTGAGTTCCTCTAATAGCGGCAATAATTAAAAATGAATTGTTATTTTTTAAGGGGGACGAGGGGGGAACTAGGATGTCACAACATTTTGCTCGAAAAAACTGGAAATTGAGATATCGTTACATTAAATCATTAAGAGACTACTTCATTCAAGCAAAAAGACTCATTCGCTAATGCTAATCTTATGGAAGAGATTTATAAAGATATCTTGATTGTATTTCAATATCTATTTTTATTTTATTTATTATTATTATTTTGCATTGAATAGCTCAATACGATGTGTACAAGGATCGTTTTTTAATTTTGTTTTACAAATATTTTCAATGGGCACACTTACATTTTCAGAACGGGTTTCGAAAATGAAAATATTCTCATAAAATATATATTATATAAAATATATATTTATATATCTGCAATCAAAATTGAAAAAGCGGCCTTTTGTACAAATTGAACTCAGCTACACAATAAAAAAATTTAAATGCAACCATATTATTTTCATAAATTATATAGATACTTTAAAGATATAATTACAGATATTTCTGTAAATTTCTCCCATGTAATTAGTACTAGAAATTGAGTCTTTTCATGTGATTAAGTAGCCCTTTAATTATACTTAGATTTTTTTTTAACACTGCAAATACTCGATAAGTTTTAGCACCCCCCTCCCCCATATTTTGGCGTTCTATTCTTATTTTAACTCCAAAAGTTCGTAAAAATTCGTTCAGGAAAAGAAAAATAAATGGTATAAATGGTTAAAATCGTTTTTTAAGGATAAAATATGTACTTAAATTTACTTTAAAAAAATGCGAGTGTAAATGTTGATTTTTAAGTCAATATATAATTTTTCAATGTTTTTCTTTAAATGTAATAAATTTTGGATGGATTTTATTAAATTTAAAGAAATTTCATGCTTTTTACATTGATATATATTTTAATATACTATATATTTATACAGGAATAAGTTTAGGAAAATTTTAGGTCCTTTAAAAGACTCTTCACAAAATAATTTATCCTCAAACTGCACCCTTCATAAATTTTTTTAATCTCCAAATAGGACCCTTCACAAAATATTTTATCTTGAAATAGTACATTTCAAAAAATTATTTCTTTATTAAATAGAGCTTTTACAGAATTTTTTCACCTTCAAACTGAACTTTTCACAAATTTAATCATTTAAAAATAAAAATTGGCCTGTAAATAAACAGTTGAACTCATCAAAGATCATATTACTTAGCTTTTTCATACATGAAGGATAGAACCTGAAGATTTTGATAATTTAAAATTCACAAAATTATGACTGAATTTTCACAAATATAAGAAAAACTTCACAATTTCACAAAAACAGAACC
The DNA here is from genome assembly GCA_964019185.1 of Maratus speculifer. NCBI lineage: Eukaryota > Metazoa > Arthropoda > Arachnida > Araneae > Salticidae > Maratus > Maratus speculifer. The sequence goes on along the minus strand of OZ025296.1, from coordinate 75,102,076 downwards.
CTGTGAAAAAAGTCTGGTCAGACCCTTGTTATATATATATCAGGCATGAAAGTGGGAAATGAGAAAAAAGGTGGAAATTTTTTTCCATCAATACAGTGTGCGAAACTTTTTTAATTTAAGTATCATTTTAATAGCTACCTATGCAATAAAATTAAATATAATTGCGCATATGTTTTTTTTTTTTATATATATCTATGAAGTATTAACAATGCTAAAGGGATAAATCCAAATAAATCTGACCAACTTATGTGAAGTACAGTCTTTAATGGTTTAGCTGTTAAATCTCCCCCCCCCCCCCTTTCTTTAAAAAAATTCTCTTCACTAAATTTCTTTGCTTCAGAAAAAGGTATCACAGAAATTATCCAGAAGTGTTTATAATTAGCACAAAATATTCTATTCCAAGAAAAACTTCCTTTCACTTTGAATTGTTATGATACATTAAAAAAAAAAAAAAAAAAAAAAAAAAAAAAAAAAAAAAAAGATATTTAGAGTAGTTACTTTAAGCATCTTTCCTGAATGATTTTTTTTTTTACATGACTTTCAGATGCTTATATGATATAAGCTCAGCTTTCATGTTATATCTCTTTTCACAATAACTCAAGAACAAACTCCAAGTATTTAAATAGACAAAATGTCAAATTACTAAATATTCAAGGCATTCCCCCCCCCCCTTATTATCCTTCCTTTTTCTTTGCATTTTTCCATCAATCTAGAGAAAGCCCAAAATTTCTTTAGGAAAAATGGAATTCCACCTTTAGGAGGAATTCTTAATAAAATATATTTATATTTTATTAAAAGATATTTATTTTTTCCTTTCTTTCTGCCAAGCGTCTCGCTTTTTTCTGAGATTTTTAATTACAAATTTAATTAATTTTCAGGTGTTGAATTACATCATTATGACAGCATGACCCTTTCTCTTGAAAGTAGTTTGCTCCATGATTTAGGAAAGATATTTTTTGCCTTTTAACTACTAAGTTTCTGGCCATTAAATAAGGAAATTATTTTTTACCAAACTAGTAATAGCTTGAAGGTTATCAGATAAAATGTTATGCACTGCTAATAATATAAATTTATAAATAATTTATAAATGTTGAAATAGTTTCAAATAATATATATATTTGAAACATTAGTTTATATTGTATTAGTGTTTATAGATGTTTAAAATAAATTGTGTAAGTAAATATTTTTTTATAAAATTTAAAAGTTTTATAAATATTAATCTTGCATTTTATTTAACAATAAGATTAAATGCAATGTTAAGAGGTTTTTGTATTTTTACTTTTTATGTGCTTTGATGGTGTTTTATTGGTTTTCATATTTCTAAAAATAATAAATCTGTTATTTGTATTCCATCACTGACAAAAATCTGCTAAACATAATTCTTACCATTTTAAAATATTATTGTATAATTAGGAAAAGCCACCAGATATAATTCCATTATTTTTGAAAAAGGACTTTGAAAAAGGAAACAAGGAATGACAAGGGATATCCCACGGCATCTTCATGTTATTAACACAAACTGTGTAAATACCTCAGAATTAGATAATGAAAATGATACGATTCACTTTGTTCCCATTAAAAAAAAAAAAATCTCTCCAAATACTTATGATTAAAATTTAAAAGAATTAAATATTGTCGCCATATTATGTAGACGCCTTTTTCTTTTCATTATTTTTCATTTTTAATGTTTTACAATAATCCATATGAAAATAACTTTATGCATAATAAAGAAATAAAGTCAATGTTTACACAAGCAATTCATCAAATAAAATTTCAAAACGCTGTTTAACAAGAGATTTAAGCAGTATAGCTGATAAATGTTTTCCAGTTAATTTGTTGGTATTACGATATACGATTAGTCAACCAATATAATTTAATACGACATATGACATGCATAAAAGGTAAAAAGATAATTAGTACAATGTTTTTAAAAATAGGGTACACCAAAAAATGAATAATCGGATATATTGATTTATAAAGCTGACAGAAGCATTCAACTAATATTTTTGCGTAATTATATATTCAAAATGAAAGAAAATACTTTGTTTACTAAACATTGGCGAATTTGGCGACAAGTATGGACAAAATACAATCAAATTTCATAAACAGTAAAAATATATTCAAAACTCCTTAACATTGCAATTAAACTTATTGTTAAACAAAATGTAAGAATAATAGTTAAAAATACTTCTAAATTTTATAAATATTTACTTACTACTTAGAACATTCGCAGCTTGTAATCATCGAAAATTCATGGCGACGGTATTTGGATTTTGCTATTTTTAAGTGCCGAAGGATCCTTATTTCATTGTATCGCAATGAATTCGATTAAATATTTCTTTAATGTGAAGTCTTTTTGACGCATAAAAAACCGTTTATTGCGTTTAGATCTCAAATACTTTATTTGTTTTCTATACAAACGAGCGTCCATATACACTGACAGCCGCCATCTTGATTTAGACGGCCATTCAAAGGAGTGACGCAGACAATCTGCTTCTACGCTATTGGTCAGATTACGCGCTGCACGCAGCATTTTCCACTTGGAATGGAAAAAGTTTCAGCTAATGTTGCGCATATGAAATCTCAATTGCACGGCGTTTTTCGCGAAGCAGCTGCAGCCAATGGTGAAATCTTGAACCACAATTTGTAGCTCCTGTTGAAGCACAGCTTCAATAGTTGGAACGAGGTTGAAATAGGAAGCTCCAAATGTTGGCAAAAGATTTCACCATCTTACGGTGGCAGCTACTAAACACAAATTTCAAACTATTGCAAACCAGCTAAAACTAGTGCAAAACTTTTAAGTGTATAAAATATAAACTAAAATACACATTCTGCATTATATGTGATGCAAACAATATTTTTAATTTACAGGGCCTCACAAAAGCAGTCCATTACACAATGATGTAGGGAGAAACACTGTTTCGATCGCTTTTTAGGTGCGTTCGTAATTATGTAAATACGTAGCACCTATTGCTGTCGCTTGGTCCGTCCGTCTGTCCGTCCACATATAACAACGCAAAAACTACCCAATCGAATCGTTTGAAATTTAAAATACATAATTATACCATAATTTTGTCGAGTCATTTGAAATTTTATGAAAATCGGATGGACAGATCAGTTACAGGGACAATCAAAATGATTCAGTTACATTACGGTCAATGCGGAAAAAAGTTTCAAATGCATTTTAATCGTTTGGAATTTAAAACATATAATTATTGCGTAATTTTGTCGAGTCATTTCAAATGTTATGAAAATCGGATGCATAGATCAATTACAGGGACAATCAAAATGATTCCGTTACATTACGGTCAATGGGGAAAAAAGTTTGAAATGCATTTTAATCGTTTGGAATTTAAAACATATAATTATTGCGTAATTTTGTCGAGTCATTTCAAATGTTATGAAAATCGGATGCATAGATCAATTACAGGGACAATCGAAAGTATCCCATAACATTACGGTCAATGGGAATAAAGTTCAAAATGCATTTTAATGAAGTTACACTCATTAGAACATAATAGAATTGGCATGAATCTATGAAATATATACTAAAATATGCATTCTGTACAATCTGTGATGAAAAGAATTTTTATTTTTAAATTACAGGGCCACACAAAAGTATTCCACTACATAATGCTATATGGGGAAACATTGTTTGGGACGTGTTTTAATTATATTCAACTATTTCACATTTTATGAATAAGATATACGTTGCTGAGGTGTAATAAAAATTACTTCCTGCATATTTACAGAAACGTAAAGATTTCGACTACTATACTGTATCCGGAGTACGCTCTACTATGTCAGCAAGATCTGAATATTTTTATAACTTCGTTAACGTACGAACACACCTCATTTGCTACTTTCACGTGCAATTTCCAACTTGTTAATACTATTAAACTGCATTTTTTTTTAAAATTGACACACGTTCCTAAGGATTTACTCAAATCACTTTGTGTATAATAGAAAGCAGATAGTATTTACTGAGACACACAAAAGATTTCAGCCACTCTACTGTGTCTGACGTACTGTATGTTTATGTACTGTTTATTATACTGTTTATTATACTGTATGTGTACCAATATCTGAATGTTTTGAAACCTTTGTTATAGTACAAACTTACCACAATTGCTATGTTTGGCGAGCAATTTCCAACTGATTTACCTTATTTAAAATCTCGGCACATTGTTAGCAATTATTTTCATTTCAGGTGATTCAATGATCTCTCTGCACAACAATCAAAAGTTTTCCACTCAAGATCAAGATAATGACAGTCACAGGGGACAGAACTGTGCTGCATCGTACAAAGGTGGATGGTGGTACAATGCGTGTCATCGGGCCAATTTAAATGGTCTTTATCATAAAGGAAAACATGACAGCTTCGCTGATGGAGTAAACTGGTATACTTGGAAAGGAGATAAAGAATCGCTGGCGTGGACTGAAATAAAAATTAGACCAAAAAATGTAAGCTTTAAGAATCTGAAATTGTGATTATTATATTTTTCAAATGGCGAGAAAGTTTCAGTTAATGAGACTTATTTTAATGTTTGTTGCTACGCCCATGAATGTTGTCTTGGAAAATGATGTATAATTTTTTAAATACATAATTTTTGTACATTAAATATATTAGCATTCACGTGAAAATATCAAAGATATTAGCATTTTGATGCGCCTAAATTTGGTCTCCAGTTAAATACATAGGGTTTTTATTTAAGTTATTGTTTGCAGAATATTTATGTCGCAATTGAAAAACGTAATGGTGATTTCCACTCAGTTGCTTTTTTGAAGTTTATATCACTGGGTTCGTTGCATATTTTCTAAAATTTGTTCTTATTGGTTTTATTTGTATTCAGTTTTAAGATATTTTGTTAATTATTTTAATAAAGTTTCTTATTTTATCATAGATGAATTTCTTTCACAAAACAAATCAGTTTCGGAAACGCCGATTGAAATATGAATTGGTGTCAATATTATAAAGAACAAACGTATCTGTGCGTAACGCATGAGTAATTTTGCGAATGACAAGATTTTGAAATTTGAAATGAAATTTCGATTTTGCAATTTTTACTGCTGCAAGTTTTTAAACTTCTAAACATCGCACATTTTCTATTTTCACATCGTAGTATAGGGAAAATTTTAAATGTCATTTTTAAAAGTGTATCTTAATTTATTTCCGAAACATAAATTTTTCAAAATAACATCGTTTTTCTAATTCTGGCAACAACCATTTATATTTAAAGCAAATGGGAAAAATCCACAGAATAAAAAGAAAGTGGAAGTATAGTTAATGGTGGCGACGCCAAAAATGTAAACCTAAAAATTCGCTACATTAAGCCCAAACAAATCAACATGCTTTCGCAAAAATGAAAACTTTGAATAATAGTTTTTATTTCATAATACAATGAAATGTTACTGTAAAATGCTTAAATATAATGCATATCACTTTTCATTTAGAGAAAAAATGCTCGGCTGATGTCATACTCCATCCCATTCCACTTGATTGTATTCTTTCGGTCTAATAAGGCATTTAAATTTGAGCGATAACGGGCACCATATTACAAGCTGATTTTTGGACATATTACATCTCCATCTTTTTCCTCCATGGAAAAAAATCTGATTACTGTACCTTTTTATATTGTATTTAGAGACTCTAAACTTCGAAACTCTATGGCGCACGAGCATTTTGTAAGCTGTGTGAACTAATAACTTTTTGTGTTCTATTTTGATTGGTGTTTTTTGTTCGTGTTCTATGATTGTTCTGAGCAAACGAGACGTACAGTTGTACGCATAAAAAATAGAGATATAAAAGAAAGAATTCATGTAATATATATGTTCGTCTTGTCAATTAAATGTTTTAGTTTCGTCAAAAGGGATGTTTTCTGAAGAATATATTTATCATTTAGACGAGATACACCAAATAGAAGCAAATCACCTAGATCCGAAGTAAGAGTTTTAAAATAATAGATTCTAGTATTTTTTTACTAAACATTTTTGGCGCCCATACGTTGCGCATTTATTTAGTTTAAATATTATTGTTTGATAAGTATTTATTTCTTTTGAGAATATTAAAATGGAAACCTTGGATTCTTTAAAATTGAAACGGAAAAGTATTAAGACTAGCGCAACGAAGCTTTATGAATAATATGATGTATTTCAGAATCACGATCGTACAATTGATATGCTTTGGTTAGAAGAATCGTCTGCGCAAATTGATAAAGAAAATCAATTTCTTTAATTGTGTAAATGTATTAATGCCGAAATAAAAGATTTAAAAAGTTCAGAGTTTTATTTTTAATCAAACCAAGAGTATATGGAAATATTTATTTCTGTGAAAACTGAATTGAATCGCAAAGTGAAAGATTTACAAAAAGGGGAAAGTCATCTCGTTTCAAATTTGGCTGCTGTCTCTAGTAATATGAACACAAATTTACCTCTGGTGGCTGAACATAGAATTCGTGTTAACCTTCCTAAGCTGAACATTGAGAAATTCGATGGCAATTTAGAAAACTGGAAAATTTTTTAGTCAGTTTATATCAAATATTCATGACAACGATGAAATATGTAAAATAGCTAAATTTACATATTTGAAAAGTCTCTTAAAATCATCTGAAGAAAATTAAGATATCGCTGTTAATATTTTAGAGAACCGCTACGGAAAAAAGGAAATATTAACCAGATCTCGCATTAACAAGTTATTAAATTTGCCACCCGTCCCTAATTCGTCTAGTTTGAAAGAATTGCGCAATTTGTATGATACTTGTGAAATACATTTTCGCAGTTTAAAATCATTGGGAATCGAATTAGAAAGTTATGGGAGTTTACTATTTCCTATAATAACAAAATGGTACTACTAGGTTATCCCGTCGACCAAAAAATTATCGCGAAACTATAAGATAAAATGCCAATAATGGATGATCGTGAATGTCACATTAAATGACATTAAATACGATTCACATGTTTGAAATGTCAAAAACTGATATTTATTTCGACTTTTTATTAATATTTTAATATTCTATTTTTTTTTTTATTTTTTTTATTTTTTTTTTAAATAAAAATTGTCAATGTATAATTTGGTTATAAGTTTGGCGATTTGTATAATTTGGCGAAATTGGTCGACGGGGTAACAGAGTAATACCAACGAAGTTAATATCGAGAAATTCAATATTGTGTTATAATAGAGAAAATAAAAATGAAATAGAATCGTGGAATGTCTTAAAGCTGTTAGATTATTTTAGAGCGGAAATAGAAACAAGAGAACGTACATTTTTCGTTTCGCAAGACAGAATCAGATGAAAACAAAGTTAGAAAATAAATTAGTCGTAAAAAAAAAATTTCAGATAGATTTTGTCAGTAGTAAATCATTTAAGCACAGAATACCTACGATAGCTACTTTGAATGCAAACGTTGAAAATAAATGCATATTCTGTTCAGAATGCCATGATACAGAAACTTCTTCAACTATAGAAGAGAAGAAAAATATTATAAAGAATAAAGCAAGATGCTTTTTATGTTTGAAAAATTTTCACCTAGTTAAATATAGCAAGTCTAAAAATAGATGTAAGTTTTGTTTTCAAACATATAATTCAGTAATTTGTGAAGAAAAGATGGATAAAAGAGAAATAAGATACATTAGTTTCATCAATTCAAAATGCGAATTTAACACGAGATGTTTATTTGTAAACCGCTACTGCATTAGCTATCGTAACACCACATAAGTCGAAATTACGTTTATTATATGACTTAAAGTCGCAGAGGTCATTTATATTGAGTAGCGTTGCAGAAAAATTAGGTTTAGAAGTGGGTGAGGAAGATGTCACGATTTACGCTTTTGGTTCTAAAGAAGCGATAAATCAAAAATGCAAGCGGTAAGGATTCTTTTAAAAAAATCCCGAAATGAAAAATAAAGGTATTACAATTGAAGTGTTAGACACCTGAAATTAGCGAAGCTTTACTTGCCATACCCGAGAAGAGAATTCGAGATTTTGTATGTCGAAGTAAATTGAAATTAGCCGATAGAACATATGGCGATTCAAAATATTTTTGATTATCAATTTCAATCGGAAGTAATTATTAATGGAAAATGGTAACTGGGAAGATTCGTAGATTTTCGGATGATCTTGTACTTTAGGAAACAATTTTAGGATAGACTGTCAATGGTTCTACTTCATCTAAAGATGCTAATAGTTTTACAAACTTCAATTAGTGTTATGAAAACAGTATAGTAATAAAAAAAATATTTATTGTTATTTCCAAATCCCATGTAAAAAAAATTTCAATTTAATTAGTAGTGCGAAGTAGACGCAAACATTGAAATCTTCTGCATTTTCTATTTTGTGGATAAGCAAGGCTCACGAGTATTAAATCCGCAAAAAGTTAGGGATTACCGTATATAACCGTTATTTCAGATTTTAAGAAAATTGAATCAAAACTTTAAAAAATAATGAAATTTTTTCATTATATTAAATCATATTTCCGTATTATTTCAATGATATCTCATGATAAGTAATGATATTAGGCTGTCCTTTATTTCCTTGTAATTGATTTTAATGCACATAATCGTAATTTTTTGAATTATACATTTTTGCATGAGAGTGCAACTACTTTTGCACCATGATATAAGTATTTATAAAATATAGTTATGTACGAATCATTTACCACGTTTCCCATACTTGTGTGTAACTGTGATGAGCCACATATGACGGGTGATGTGCGACCTGTTTTAATTTAAATATTGCAAAGTGAGAGTATGAATGCAAATCATGTGAAGGTTCTCCCAGTAATACAGAAGTTCAGCTATCGGCATGTTCTTAACCCCTTAACAAAATGTGTTGAGTTCACGCAATAGCAAAATTAAGGTTCAATGCTTACATTTAATGCTTACTCTCAAGCTACCACTATTTTTGACTTAAATTTGCTTTATTTTGTAATGGACCGAGATGCGGCAACACACCTCGGAGTTCATGGATGAAAATCTAAGATTAGTTAATATTCGTGTATTAAAACATAGTTGGTCTACTAAATCATATTTTAATATAAAACACGTAAAAACCAGATTTTAACGGTTGACTCGTAGGTTTACCATTGTATATTTCTGCGCCAAAAAGTATACAGTAAAGGAAATGGTAAACCTAGGAGTCAACAGCTAAAATCTGTTTTTTTTGGGGGGGAGGGTCACCAAAATATGATTTAGTAGACAGATTGCATGTTAATATAAGATTCATGATTTAACTAACCCTAGATTTTCATCCATAAACTCACTCAGATGATTGTCTGTGCTGCCGCCTCCTGATCTATAACAGAAACTGTTCATTAAATAAGTTTTTCTTTTAAAATTTATGTTGAAAAACGCGTTTCTATAAATATGTTGGGGTCCTCTATGTTATGGTTTCGGTGATTAGTTGGTTAAAGGACTAGACCTCAATTTTTGGAGGAATGAAAATAACATCTGGTTTTCCCTAAAATTGAATACTCTCAAACTCAGATTTATGATGCAAAAAATAACCAAACTCAAACATTGAATTGGTCAGTAGCTAAAGTACTTAACATTATGTCAAAATGTTATGTGAAAAAATTATGCGAGACCACAATAGTACGCGCATACTGAAACTTGTGTATTTGCTTTAATGAAAAGTTCAATTTATCATTTTTTCTTTTTAAACTTTACTAAATTTCAACATGTATAATTATGAATCGTATGTCATTTAATCATATGTCATACAAAGTTTCGAAGTTTTTCCTTTTGTAGCTGTTGTCCTTCTGTAACCTGTCCTCCTCACTGTTGGTCTTCCGGCCATTATTTCAATTTTTCCATGGCCAGAATTATTTATAATCCTGCCTCTCCTTCTCACTTAGACGTTCACGAAGCTTATTTCAATTGTAAAAATTCCAATACTCTTGTCAATGATCTCTCTGCATCCCCCTCCCTTTCACCTGCATGGAAATTTATTACTGTAATTTTTTTAAATATATATTTTATATGCTATTTTAATGTTTAATTTTTTTGTTTAATTTTATTTATTTATTAATTTGTTTTATTTTATTTATTTATTTTTCTTTTATTTTATTTATTAAATTTTAATCATTTATTTTATTTATTAATTTTACAATTTTTTATTTTATTTATTCATTTATTTTTTATTGTATATTTATTAACTTTATTTCATTATTTTATTTTCGTTATTTTTATTGTTTTTCAAAATTTTTCTCTTATTTTGGCAACACTTTTCTTTTCCAATGGTACTCTTTCAGCTAGCGCTACCTGTCGCACTTTTTGTAATCTCCTCCCTCTTTCTTTTACTTTATCTTGACTTTTCTCTTTCACCTTGGTTCTTTTAACTAGCGGTAACTGTCGCACTCTTTGTAATCTCCTCTTTCTTTCACTTTATATCCACTCTGTGCCCTTACGCACACGTGTTGGTTTAGCTGATGACGAGCTGTTATTGTTGTATCTCGAAACGCGCCCTGCTTAATTTTTCATTTTATGGTGATTTTACAAGGTTTTTTAGTTTATTTAATACAGAACAATTTTTAAAGGTTGTTATTAAATATCAAACTATCATGTTAAATAACATTAATTGTGCAATCTTAATATCAAGAACGTCTTGCTGTTTGTTAGATTATTTAAAAATGGCATTTACGTAGTAATGTTGGTATTAGCAGAAGGGGTTCTGGCCAGGGATGTAGTGAAGGGGATACGGGGATATACGCCATATACCTTCTGGATAGTATACGCATTGTAGGGTATACCTTTTACCTTGAGCATATACCCTCTGCTTAGAGCGTATATCCTCTGTTATTTCTACGACTACATCCCTGGTTCTTGTAAACATACATCGGTAGAATATAGAGGGGAGAGCGGTGTACCTTGGCCATATGTGTACCTCGGACCTATGCTAATTCTAGCTTTACTTGTTTAGATCATTAAACAAGGACATTCGTATATAAAATATTTGCCACCAGACGTCTCATTTAAATTCTAGGCATTTGTTTAGAAGCTCAAATAATTATACAATTTTTAAAAAAGGAAATTCACCTTTCAAAAGTAAATTTTTTTTTTTTAGATATTTCTGTTATTTTTATATTAAAACATCTCTTTTTTTTTTTTAAATGAGGATTATGCATAATATAGCAATGCTCTAGCTTCTACACCATGTGCTTTAGAGTTAGGCCTAACCTTACCATCATGATTGGTAGTTTTGTTTTTAAGTGACAAGTGGTGTACCTTGGACTGGGTCCAATGTACACTAGGTATTATCTAATGGATCTGAAGGGCAGTTCAAAAAGTTAACATTAGGAATTGACTTATCTAATTGCAATCTTGGCTAAAAATAAATATTGTTGTAGCGTATATTGGGTTCTTTTGATTTTATGGTTAGACAACTTCAAACTCTTTTCTCTTAGAAAAGTACAAAATAATTTATTTACAGATCTTCAGAACAACAGAGTCTTCGAAACTCACAAATATTACAAGATATTCCAAAATAACTGTTTAAATCTATCAAACAAGTACAAATATAGGTCGCAGAGACTCTTTATACAATGTCTCAACACTATATCACATTCAAAACAACGTAGATAAAACTCAATACATCAAGCAAACTTGCTTGGACAATCTCTAGTAGCTCACTCAATGACTGACTGGTAAATAATAATAACAGCTCGCATCGCTTCTCTTCTTATATAGGTTCGGAGCATGTGCTAGAAATTTCTAGAACCTACTCGAAAAAATCCACGGAACAACAAACAATGTATCAGTATATCTAAGGGGGGTTACCAGAGAGGAAAGGGTTACCATCGCCAACAATCGCCAAGTTTGTCGCCAAAATTAGTCGCCAAAAGTGACGCCAACTTGGCGATATCTTCATTATTTCGCCAATCTGCCGTAGACATACACTGAAAATAATGGACAAGTTTGCTTGATAACAGAGACAATGTAACAAAAACTAATATAAGTAAAGGAATGGAGCTTAATAAGATTATTTACATTATTTTACAGTACAAACACTAACTATTTACAAAATTCGTAACACTACCCCCTCCTCAAAGACTGCACGTCCCGGGCAGTGCAATCCTTGAGTTAGAGGAGAACACTTAAAATAAATAAATAAATAAATAAATAAATAAATAACAATAATAATAAAATTTACATAAATAAGAACTAATTACTATTTACATATTTACAAAAAGTGACTTTCATGACCATGGTCTAAAATTCTAGTTTTGAATTTCTAATCACTTTGGCCAAAATAAGGGGCTAGCCGGTTATAGTGTACGACCTTAGGTTTGGCGTGTGGCGATTTTCTTATGCGTACGACGACGTCATTCAGCCTGTTGACGACTATGTAAGGACCGTCCCAGTTTCTTTGTAATTTTGGCGACAGTCCCTTACGACGGATCGGATTCCACAACCAAACTTTGTCACCTTCGTTGAACTCATGTCCTGTTGCCTTTGTGTCGTACCGTGTCTTCATCTTTTCCGTTGCCAGTCCGATTCGGTTCCTCGCTACACGATGAATCTCCTCAATCCGAGCCTGGAGTTTATCGACATATTCCTCAGGCGATGGAGCATCAGGAGGACGGCCAAACAAAAGATCCGCAGGTAGACGAAGATCACGACCAAAGAGCATTTGAGAAGGGGAGTAACCAGTGGCCTCATGAGTGGCACTCCTGTAAGCAAGCAGGAAAAGAGGCAATTTCTTGTCCCAGTCCTGTTGGTCTCTAGACACCAGGAGAGAGAGGCTATTTAGGATGGTACGATTGAACCGCTCTACCATGCCGTCCGATTGAGGGTGTAGAGGTGTTGTTCGGGTTTTGTCCATGCCGAGTAGTTCACACATTTCCTTGAACACAGCCGAATCAAAATTTCTTCCTTGATCGGAATGGATTTGAAGAGGAACTCCGTATCTGGAAACCCAGTGTTGAATCAGTATGTCTGCTACGGTTACCGCCTCTTGATTAGGAATGGCATAGGCTTCAGGCCACTTAGTGAAGTAGTCCATGACAACGAGGATGTACTTATTGCCATCAGATGTTCTAGGAAGTGGACCCAGGATGTCTAGAGCAATTCGTTCGAAAGGAGCTCCTACATTATAACGTTGCAATCGTCCACGGGTGCGCCTCTTAGGACCTTTACGTGCTACACAGGTGTCACAAGCTCGACACCACTTCTCCACGTCACTGCGAACATTATTCCAGTAGAAACGCTCTCGAACTTTTTGCAGGGTCTTGATTACACCAAAATGACCTCCTGTGGGACTACCATGCAGTTCTTGAAGGACCATAGAAATTCTCGACTTAGGGAGTAGTAGTTGCCATCTACATGTCTTTCCATCGTCAGACTCCCATTTTCGGTACAAGATGCCGTTCTTCAAATGTAAGGAATCCCAGAGAGCCCAATAACGTTTAGTCGTAGGATGGTAATGGGCCATGTCTTGCCAGCTGGGCTTCCTGTTGGACTCCTCTTTCAGCTCTAGAATTGGCTTAATTTCAGGATCAGCAAGTTGATCTTTACGCAGTCTCTCGTCACTCCACGGATCTTGCGATGATGTAGACCCAGTTGTAACTTGTCTTACTATAGGACCTTTGACATTAAATTTCTTCTCAGCCCGGTCGCAGTATCTACAATGCTCTGAGCAGGGTCTTGAGAGAGCATCTGCATTTCCATGTGATGAGCATTTTCGATGGCGTATCTCCATATAGTACTCTTGAAGCTTTTGTATCCACCTGGCTATCTGGCCTTCAGGGTTCTTAAAATTCAATAGCCAAGTTAGAGAAGCATGATCAGTTCGGATCAGGAACTTTCGACCGTAAAGATAGTGATGAAAGTGGTCTATGGCTTTCACTACAGCAAGAAGCTCTTTTCTTGTTACGCATTAGTTTCGCTCGGCCTTTGACAAGCACTTGCTGAAATAGGCGATAACACGCTCCTGGCCGTCGATTTCCTGGGACAGTACAGCGCCAATGCTTTCGTTGCTTGCATCCGTATCAAGTATAAACTGTTTATCGATTTGAGGATACGACAGAATTGGAGTGGATGTCAAGGCCTCCTTAAGCTTTTCGAAAGCAGCGTCACATTCCTGTGTCCACATAAATTTTTGATTGGCTTCTGTTAATTTATGAAGTGGTCTTGCAATCATCGAGAAGCCTTTGACGAATTTTCTGTAATAGGTGCATAATCCTAGAAAACTTCGAAGCTGGTGAACATCTGCTGGACGATTCCAATTTTTCACGGCCGATATCTTCTCCGGATCAGTCCTAACTCCTTCCGCCGAAATGATGTGTCCAAGGTAGGCGACTTCATTACGAAACAAACTGCACTTCGAAGGGCTTAACTTCAAATTAGCTTCCTTTAATTTTTGTAGCACCCGCCTGAGGTTGTTCAGATGTTCATCAAAAGATTTTCCTATGATTATGATGTCATCTAAATAAACAAGACATGCTTCATACGACAGCCCCCGGAGAACCGTTTCCATAAGCCGTTCGAAAGTTGCAGGTGCGTTACATAGACCAAAAGGCATTACCTTGAATTGCCATAATCCTTGTCCCGTTGTGAAGGCAGTCTTCTCGCGGTCGTCGGGATGGATCTCTACTTGCCAGTAACCACTCTTCAGATCCAGAGTCGAGAACCAAGTGTTGCCCGCAAGTGTGTCGAGAGTGTCGTCGATCCTTGGTAGAGGGTAACTATCCTTTTTAGTGACGTCATTCAGTCGGCGGTAGTCTACACAAAATCTTGTTGAACCATCCTTCTTTCTAACTAATACAATGGGAGACGCCCATGGACTTGTCGATGGTTCGATGACGTCATTTTCTTCCATATCTTTAATTAAATTCTGCACCTCTTCTTGCTTGGCAAAAGGTAATCGTCTAGGGTGCTGTTTAATAGGAGAGTGATCTCCCGTGTCAATTCGGTGTTGTGCCATTTTAGTTCGTCCAAAGTCTTCAGATGTTTGGGAAAATAAACTTTGGAATTCTCTAATTAAACTTTCAGCAGCATCTCTCTGGTTTGGATCTAAGTCCGTATTTTGTAACAAATCCTTGACTAAATTATCTGAAGATTTCTGAGAGTGATTGGAATTTTGACTTATGCACGTCACAGGAGCACATGATGCTATCACCTCTCCTTTCTTGATAGTCCTCGTCTTATCACTGATGTTAGCAATTCTGACTGGAATGGTCTTTTTAGAGAGGCCTACTACAGAAGAAGCCACCAATACTCCTGCTTGTGTAGTATTGTCTACTGGATAATCTATATGGCCAAATCGGTAATTAGTTTCATTTTTAATTTCAGCTGGAACTAAAAATTCTGTTCTTGGATCTAGATTGATATCTTCTTTGGCTATTACTGTTTGTTTACATTCAATTTCATTATTTAATCCAAAAAGACTTATTTCTTCAAATTTTGAGAGCATTTTGTTATTTTTGAAATCAAGCTTGAAGCCAAACTTCTTCAGAAAATCTAGCCCGATTAAGCAAGGATCTGTTATGTCAGCCACATATGCCGTATGGTAATATTTCGTTCCTCCAAAGTGTATGGTTAAATTGGCCTTTCCATATATGCCAATCTTGTCGCCCGTCACAGTTTGCAGGGTAACGCAGGGTGGAGTCTAGATGAGTTTAGATTTCAATTTTCGAGCCAAATCTTCTCTGATTGTCACATTGGCTCCTGTATCGACAATCATACGGCATTGAATTCCGTTAATAAAGCCTATCACATATAATTCATTATCACCGCCACTCATTTTTGATATCTGGAGGATCTTCAGGTGGGGCTTTTCATTCTCTGGCAACCTCCGCCCCGCGAGATGGCCAAAATTTAGTTTCCCTGCTGACTGTTTGAATTTATCTCACGTTCGTGGATTTTGGGGCAATTTCTTCGGAGATGTCCTGTATCACCGCATCCCCAGCACGTGAGATTCTGTCTTCTTGAACTTGTTCTTCCGTATTTTAAAGCTTCAATTTCTTGATTTATTTTCCTAATTTCTTTCAAGACGTCGTTCTCAGTGTCTGAGCTTTTTTTCACCGTTGCCCCTCGGACTGAATAACGATCTCTTCGGCTGGCTTGTGTAGCTGCTTCCAACTTTAAGGCATATAGTAGTGCAGCCTTTAAATCCTGTACATCTGCCATTCGTACCGCTCTCTGCACTTCTGGATCTTTTATTCCGTCTACAAAATATTGCAGTGACAGCATTTCCCGTACATTTGTTGGACAGTCAATGAATGCTAAATTTGAAAGCCGTTCAATTTCCGAGGCAAACTCTTGAAGGGTTTCACTCGATTTTTGATGGCGGCTCTTCATTTGTATTCTCGTATAATCCTTGAAGAATTTTTCGCCGAATCTCATTTCAAGTGCACAACTTAGAGTCTCAAAATTGAGTTGCGTCATATCGGGCAATGTTTGCAGCACGTCAGCGGCTTCTCCTCTTAAAGATGCTGCCAGTTGACAAGCTTTCACCTCGTCACTCCATTTGTTCGCTTCGGCTACAATGGTCAATTTGGTCTTGTAAACTTGCCAGGAACTCTTTCCGTCATATGTCGACAGCTTGATGTGCACGGGAGAAGCAGGCGGATTCCTAAATTCTTCATAATTACCACTGGACGCTGAAAGCTTCTTCTCGAGATCTTGTACTCTTTTATTTAGCTTTTCATCTATTTCAACTATTTTTCCTTCCATTTTCTCTTCAACATTTCTAACATCATTCTGAATTTTCTCTTCTACTTCCTTTATTTTCCTTTCCATTTTCTCTTCTACATTACTAACTTCTTTCTGAATTTTCTCTTCTACTTCCTCTATTCGTCTCTCTACCGACGAGAACTTTTCTTCTAAAGTTTTCTTCATTTCTTCTTGGCCCTTATTCATTTTATCCGCCAACTGTTCTTGGCCTTTATTCATTTTATCCGCCAACTCTTCTTGGCCTTTATCAATTTTATTGGTCAGCTCTGTTCTTAATCCGTTAATAGCTTCTAACAGTTCTTTTAGTTGTCCGTCCATAGTTCTTGTTTTCGCCATAAGATCCCGACTCCTGACACCAAATGTTGTAGCGTATATTGGGTTCTTTTGATCTTATGGTTAGACAACTTCAAACTCTTTTCTCTTAGAAAAGTACAAAATAATTTATTTACAGATCTTCAGAACAACAGAGTCTTCGAAACTCACAAATATTACAAGATATTCCAAAATAACTGTTTAAATCTATCAAACAAGTACAAATATAGGTCGCAGAGACTCTTTATACAATGTCTCAACACTATATCACATTCAAAACAACGTAGATAAAACTCAATACATCAAGCAAACTTGCTTGGACAATCTCTAGTAGCTCACTCAATGACTGACTGGTAAATAATAACAGCTCGCATCGCTTCTCTTCTTATATAGGTTCGGAGCATGTGCTAGAAATTTCTAGAACCTACTCGAAAAAATCCACGGAACAACAAACAATGTATCAGTATATCTAAGGGGGGGTTACCAGAGAGGAAAGGGTTACCATCGCCAACAATCGCCAAGTTTGTCGCCAACTTGGCGATATATCGCCAAATTTGGCGACCAAAATTAGTCGCCAAAAGTGACGCCAACTTGGCGATATCTTCATTATTTCGCCAATCTGCCGTAGACATACACTGAAAATAATGGACAAGTTTGCTTGATAACAGAGACAATGTAACAAAAACTAATATAAGTAAAGGAATGGAGCTTAATAAGATTATTTACATTATTTTACAGTACAAACACTAACTATTTACAAAATTCGTAACAATATAATTACTAATAGTTTTTTAATATTTTTTGTGACTATAATAAATGTAAATGATCTGAAGTTATATCCATTTAGAATTTCTTATTTTTAAAACCTAATAAACAATGAAATGTATCAAATTTATATAAAGCTGCTTCTTTATTAATAAATGATGATTTTATTCACTAAAAACAAGCTTTTTTTCATTTTTAATAATGGTACCAATGTACACCACTAGTGGAGTACCTCGGTCCCATTTTCATTTTATTTTTAATTCAAAATTTTCCATGGAAATTATTTACATAAAAATTTAAGACAAATATATGTAGGGTATAACATCTTAGTTTTATAAAATCTTTTTTTTTTTTTAGTTTTGGCAATTTTTTTAAAATTTAAAGTCAAAATAGGTCCGAGGTACACCACCTTCCCCTAATTTTCCGAGAAAATATAGGTTTTCTAAATACTAAAAGTATTTAATTGCTATTTCAGCTGTTACATGAGATGTAAAACTTCATTTTCAAAAAAAGATTAATGGATATCTAAAAAATACTTAATAAATTTCATTATATTACATTAATAAGAATATCGTTTAATTACTTCTCATTTAAAGGTATTGTAATTTTAAATAAAAATAAGTTTTTTACGTCTCGTTTGAATACTTACTTCAGTAGTCAAATGTGCAAACCAAAACCTTGTTTTTTAGTCCGATCCCGAATTTTGAACGCTTAATCTGAAAATTTCTTTATTTTAAATATAATATTTCGATAACTGAAGCGATTTTCAATCTAATAGTATCGATTAAAAATAAGTAATCTTTGACAAGTAATGAAATATTTAAACGAATTGCAGTTTTAGAGTAAGATTGAAATAAAATACAGTCATTACATTAGTTTTAAAATTATTAAAATGCATGTATTATATTTTTTCTGCTAATATTTAAAAAAAAATTAATATTAGGATGTTTCTGTTCTAAATACTTAAGCTGATCTTTACAATTATAGAAAATTGATAATCGATGATTTTATTCAAACAGTTGTATTGATGCACTTGATTATTTTTTCGATTTTATTCATATCGATTATGCAGATGTCACAAAAACAGGGTTTGTCTTTTATAAAATTTTATTTTACAAAAAATTTTAAGCCAAAATTGCAATTTTAAATTGTACAAATGAAATTAAAAACTGTGCATTAATTTTATATTTCATATCTTATTTAAAATGTAGTGATAAACCACTAACAGACGGAAAATCAAACACAATATCGGAACAATCTACAGTTCCTACACAAATTTGAAGGGAAAATTGCGATTTCAAATTACATCTAATTTAAAACTGCGCAATAATTTTTTTATTTATATCTTATCTAAAAGGCTGTGACGAACCTCCAAAAGACGGAAAATCAAAATTTAATATGGGGACAAACTATAGTTCCTACACAAAGCGAAATAGATGGATGAATTTTACTATTAATATACATTTTTTTTTCTCAAGGGGAAAAAATTACCATTCAAATTATTTGGTGATATAATGTACTTTTTAAAAAAAATATATTATGGCTAATTATAGTAGTGATTTTTATAATTAATCTACCATTCGCATATTCATTATCTATACCGTCTAAATAGATTTTCAGACTTTAGCGAATAATAAAAGTTGTTCTATTTAGACGCGTGTTAATTTAAAATACACAAAAATTGAAAAATATAGAATTGTATATTTACACATGAAATTCACCAAATTAGCAATTTTTTTTTTAATTTAGCTTAATGTATGGAACTTATTTTTAACTTTCTTGTTAGACCTTCTCATAACTTACCGTTAAAATTTAGGTGAGAAAATCTTAGCGGCTATTGCAAAACTTCAATATTTTTTTTTAAATCAAACTTAAGTATTGTCGCACGACTTATGTGGATAGGTGCACGATCTCGTTGTTATATAATTTTTTCCTGCTACTACTGTTGAAACAAATGAAAGATGATTAGAAATAATTTATATATAGGTCTTTTAATTATATTTTCCGTAAAGATATACAAGTGATTCCACATCGGCGTATGAAAAGCAGAACTATGTCTCAATAAATCCCTCTACTAATTAACTTTTGAGACGATCTTTCTTTTCTCAATTATCCAAATTATCCAAATAATATTTCCAGCCAACAGGGCCATTTAAATTTCACTTATTTTCATCGTAGAAAATAACCTGCAGTGATATGTCATCCCAAGTCATCACTTGTGTTACAAACTGTAATCACTGGGTTTTGAAGCTAGTCAGTAAAGGCAGAAGGAGGGGTTATACAGTTTACAATTTTTAAAACAAGTGATGACTTGGTACTCCAAATGGCTGCAGGTAATTTTCTCTGATGAAAATAAAAATGAAAACTAAATGGTCATGATGGCTGGAAATATTATAAGAAGGATTTAAGAAAAAAGATTTTATAAAAATATATAAGTTGGCGGATACATTGTAACATGGGTCTGCTTTTCGTTCAACAACGTAGTGTCAATTGTGTCTTTGAGGAAAGCCTAATTCAAAGACACATAACAAACTATTTTTAAGAATTCATTTCTTGCATCACTTCTGGAAAGAAAAAAACTAACAGAGATAATGCTCCTATCCACAGAAACCGTGAAACAAAACTTTAGTTCCACAAGAAAAATATTGATGTTTTGCAATGGCCGCTCAAAAATCACGATTTAAATTCTATCGGTAACATACCGGGAGGTCTATCAAGGACAATTTATACAATTGGAAGGCATTTTTCTTGAGCACCAAAACTCTGATTAAAGATGAATAGTACCAAAAAAAAATCTCAACAATGCCAAAAATTAATGGTTTTAGCGGAGTGATAGAATATTTGCAATCCTTTCACTCATAGATGAGTGTTTAATATATTAAATATTCATTTCCTTGGTTACTATATTAAATTTATTTTCTGTCCTTAAAGTTTTTACATATACAAAAAGTTTTTTGTACGATTACTTTATTTTTTTAATAAACTCCAGTTGAATTTTCTTGACTTTTTTATTAGCTTTTCAGCTTGATGATACACATTATAAGCAGAAAAATTTTATTTGTTTTGAAATTTATGAAAAAATTAACATTTCATGCTGTCCTTATAGTTTTTACACGCATTGTCACACACATATTCCAAATATGAAAGTTCTATATTAGCAGGTAGTGTATTAAAAGTAAGTAACGACATTTGATGCCACATACAAATATAATTGTAAGTAAAGAGAAACGGGTAATTATATGTACAAAAATGCAACCCTAATATTTTGAACGATACATATGACTTTTCGATACAAAATAAAGAACATCGAAGATAACATGCCGTAAAATCAAAGATTTTCTTACTTTTTTTTTTATATTTGATGAAGAAAAACAGTTTAGAAACTGCAACTATGGTGTAAAAAATGCTATTTCAATGATTATTTAATATTTTAAGAAATTTATTTTTATAAGATCATTTGGTTTTTCAAAAACATATGAATCTATTTTCTTTTGAACGGTAACGAAGTTTTGTTGAAATTTATATTTGTTTAGAAACATTATTGAAACTTTATAAGTATTTTGTAGTAAAAGCATCCTTTGATGAAGAATGAGACATTTTTTATAACAGTAATGCTCTATTTATAAACTTTTGACTCTTGACAACAATTAAATTGTATTTCGTAATTTGAAGTCCAATTAGGGGAGAGTGGTAATATTTAGACAACCACATTAAATGGACCGATGCCATTCTGTCGTTAATAAGAGATGCCATCTACTGCTGAAATCCTATTCATCAGAATTTTTTTATTTATGGTTAAAAAAGACCGTGTTGTTTTTAGACAATTTTTTTAAAAAAAGTAAAATTAGCTGTTTTGATGTAATTTTTTCCTACCAATGGAACTCTAAAACTAAAGTATGTTGCTGTGTTTTTATATACATATCTAAATTGATGTGTTTATTGTACATACTTTCTCACTGATTTGGTTATTTTCATTTTTGATTTTAGTCTTGGAATTATGTTTAAAAAATGGCGCGGTTACCTTGATTAAGCCAATTTGTTATTTAAATAGTATGAGATATAGAATCATAACTTTGAAAAGCAAGTAATGAAATTTGATGTCTCTACTCCTTGGAAGCATTTTTTTAATGTTTTATTACAAATTACTATCTCCATAGAAGTTTTTAAATTATTTATTTTTATATATATATATTTGAATTTCTATATACAGATTAGAGGCTATATAAACATAAAAAAATAACTTTTTAAGGCTATTGTTTCTAGATGAGACGCGATTATCCATAATTTTGTAGTATTTCGGGTACATTTAACCTTTTTATTAAATATATATCTTATTATGCAGCAAATCATTGAATACAATGCCTATAATTCAAAACAAACTTCTTTTGCAGAAATGGAATAAATATGTGTAATCAATCTTAGAATCTACAGCTGTCTCATTTACATGTGTTTTGTGACATTAATGGCAGTTAAAACCTAAATGAGACGTCCTTACCTTAAATGTGACAATTCATTTCATTCATGCCAATTTATCTGAAAAAATCGTTTAACATTTTACAATTGTAACAGAAGTTATCTCATAGTTATTATTAATGATCTTTGTGGCCGCTTAAAAAAATAAATAAAACGTTTCTTCAAATCGTAGAATACTGTTTCTGAACTTAACTTTATGTACTGGATTATTTTAATTTAAAATAATTTATTTTAAATTTTCTAACGTTATTAAGATCTCCAAATGCCACACAAAATGTCACAAATATTTATAGTTAAACTGAAAATTTCAAGTTAATCCGGGAAAATTTTAAAAGAATGTGGTCGGTGAGACGTCTAACAGTAGTTATTGGTTAAATATTTCTCTCGGAAAACATTGTTTCAAATTCACGAGTATCTTGTCGTAAATTAACCCATAAACTCCGCATTATCCTGTTATCTGGAATTCCGTAACTTCAACTGTGCGCATTTTTATTGACATTATGGTGATAATGAAATTTAACGCCTGATGCTCATAAAAAATTTAATAAGTAAAATGGAATATAAACTATTTTTTCGTCCAATATTAAGTGTCTGGGGGGTGAGGGTCAACGTAGGCGAATACTCGCTGAATTTGGATTACTTTTGGTATTTTTTTTTCAAGTTAAAATAGTTTGTTTTTCAAAAAGAAATTTTTCTAAAAATTTATTTTGTTAGAATATGAAAGAGCCACACGCTCAGCGATATTTTACAGATATTCCAAAAATGAATAGAGTTAGGCCTGAAAATAATCAAATGTCAAGATTCAGGGTACTTACGTATTAACGCCACCGCAGCAGAAGTTGTGCTAATGCGCCAATAAAGAGCAATCTTATTGTTCGCACGCGCATGTAGTTATCGTTTGGATTCTTTGTAGCCTTGTTGTTTGCTAATTTTTGACGCCATTTTTTTAGTGCTATGGAAATGCGTATTTGGGATTTACCAAAAGCAGAATAAGATGCAATTTAATTTTTTTCAGGAAAAATGATACAGGAGTTAAACTGTATATCGACCCATTTTTCACTGAAATCCGATTGGCAATGTTTTTTTTAAAGCAACGTGTTTTGAATTTAAATAAAGTACTTTATTTTAAGATTTGTCGCAAAAATTTTGGTGTAGATTAGCGGTACTTAAAAACCGCCAAATCTGTAGCTGCGGTGGCTAGATCCAGATTCAGCTACTGTCCTCTATTACAGTTAAATATGACTGGCAAGTGTAGTGTTTTACTGGCGTTTCATTGTATTTTATTATTCTTCTGTTGAAAACTGCACAGATTTTTCTATCATGTATTTTTTTAAACATTTTTCATTTAGATCCACAGAAATATAGAAATATGGAATTATTAAATTGAACGGGAATTCCATCAAACTTGCCAGCTATCAGAACATTGCTTTCATGTATTGAACATCTGTCTGTCCCCAAATTTGGGAATATTGAGCCTATGTTAATAGTTGACAGCAGAACTGTGCTAAAGTATTAACACTACCGTTAACACTTTTAACAAATACTCTATGCTGAAGAGCATGCAAAATCAAACTATAACTTAGTAACCATTAAGTTTAAAAAGTGTTGACCTTAGTAGTGTTAATTTAGTGTTAAGTAGTGTTTTTGGGATATCTTTGGTGTTTCGTGGAAGGACCGTTTCCCTTTCCTCCTTACTCAGATTAAATATTGAAAATATCAAACACATTTTTATTAATACTATAGACAAGTGATGTTAAAAGTTTCTTTTTTATGCGTGTATTTTTTAAACATATATTTTTAAATTTGTCCCCAAGTTGTCCTATTTTGGATCGAATTTTGTCTATTCAATGACCACATGGGTTGTCCTAAAAGTTACATAGATATTCAAAATGTAAAGGCTTTATGTCAACCATGTAGTGGATGCAAAATGAATTACCGCATATGATTGCCACATACAAACAAAATTGTAAGTGAAAAGGAAGCATGTAATAATATGCACAAAAGTGTAACTCTTATGTTTTGACAGATAGCTAAAGCATTTTGAAACGAAACTGTTAAGAATAATTTGGACAAAATGCTACAAATTCAATGATTTGCTTACCTTTATCTGATGAAGAAAAACAGTTTAAAAAATACAATTATGATGTAAAAATGCTATTTCAATGGTTATTTAACATTTTCGAATTATGGAATATTATCAAAAATGATTTGATTGCATATAAGGCTATTTTCTTTGGAATAACGTAGTTTTGTTGAAATTTCTATTTGTTAAAACGCATTGTTCGAAACTTGTATGTCTTTTGTCACAATAGCATCTTTTGTTTAAGAATGAGTCATTTTTCATAACAACAAAAATACATTATTAAACAACTTTTAACAGTAATTTCATTTTATTTCGTGATTTGCAAGCTATTTAATACAGTAATATATAGGGACAGCATAATGCAACAATGTTAAAACTTAGGCTGCACAGTGAAACCGGGAAAGAAAAATCCCTATCCGGTTTCGGTGAGTTGTTCTCTTGGTACTGATGTTCGTTTCGGTACTTTTCCCTGTGTTTTGCATTTTATTGTGTGTTTATATTTTATTTTTCTCATAATTATATTCCTATTACTTTTAATTTTATAATGTAAGATGATAATAAAGCAGGGCATTCCAATATCAGAAATAATTCTTTCCTTATTTAAAAATTCGCATAATATTTATGGCTGATAAATATTAGAAAAAATATTAAAACATTTATCCTATATAGATTATAATAGTTTGATTCCTACGTTAGTAACCGCGGCAGTAACGAATTTTGCCCATTTTAGAAATTTCTCCAGTGCGACTTTCGGGCATCCAGATATGCTTCTTTGAGTTTTAGTGTCGTTGCGGCACAACGAATTTCGTGCATCCAGTAATGATTTCCTGTTGTTTAAATGGGCACGCAGCGCTCATACGCACGTTGATAATCGCGGCATTGATGAGTTTCGTGTACTTTACAGATTGCTGTATATCAATTTTCGTACATCCATTGTTGTTGTTTTTTTTGTTGTTTTAAATGGACGTAGAGCGTTCATACGTATGTTAGTGACCGCGGCATTGGCGAGTTTAGTGCACTTTACAGATTGGTGTACAGCAAGTTTCGTACATCCAGTGATTATTCTTAAGTTAAAATGGGCGCGCAACGCTCATAAGTACGTTAGTGACCACAGCATTGACGAGTTTCATGAACTTTGGAGACTGCTGCACGCCGAGTTTCGTGCTTCCAGTGATACTCTTTTTGGTTTAAGTGGATGCGCAATGCTCATACATACGTTAGTGACCGCGGCATTGGGGAGTTTCGTATATTTTAGAGATTGCTGCACAGCGAGTTTCGTGCATCCAGTGATGTTTTTCAGTTTTGTTTAAATGGGCGCGCAGAGATCATACGTGCGTTAACAACCGCGGCATTGTCGAGTTTCGTGCATTTTAGAGACTGCTGCACAGTCGGTTTCATGTGCCCAATATTTTATATAGTTATTTATTTTTTTTTTAACTTGCTGTAATAGGCACGCAGCACTAAGGAATCATCGTTGGAACTGTTCACGTCGCTGACTGTCTGCAGAAAAACATGTGTTGTGATTGCGGAGAATTTTTAGATTTATGAAAACTTAGTTGGTGCTCGAGGATGCTTGGCGTCAAAATCGCAAAAATCTTGTGTCTCGTCGGGTTTAGGATTATACCGTTAATACTTGAAGAGAACGAATTATTAATATTCTAATATTAAAGATATACATATGTTCTGATTGTACATTTCCATAAAATGATAAAATAATGATTAAAAAATTGAAATATTTTTATTATAACCTTTTTTCTGAGTTTGTAAGTGTATAAGACCACTTTAACATCAATACTAAGAAATCGGCGATACCAGGTAGGTATTTTTTATTTGTTCCTTGTTTCGCTATGCAGTCCAAGTTTTAACATCGTTGCATTATGCTGTCCCTGTCCGCTACTATTTAATAGAGGTAACCAATACTGGTAAATGTAATGTTATTCTGAATTTTCAGTGTATTTATTACTATTCTTTTGAAATGTGCACACTCTCCTGATATAAAATTCTTTTTAAATGTCCTTTAATTAAAAACTACAAAAATGTAAAACTACGAAATTATTAGATTAAACGGGTATTTCATCAAACTAGCCACCTATCGCCAATATTTTTCTAAATACGAAACATATTTTTGTTCCCAAATTTAGCGATATTTTACCTATAGCTATTAGGTGGCCATAAAATTAACCTAATGTATTAATACTACCATTAGTATTTTTAAGAAATACTCTATATTGAAGCTCATAAGTATTTCTTAATAGAAAAGCAAACTTTAGTTGAGTTATTGGCTATACAGATATAAGTTATCAACATCTTGTAATTTTGGACCCCCTAATCCATTTTGATAAACGATATCATTCCTTGACTAACATTCCTTTTGTAAAGATATCGTTATCAAAATGTATTTTTTTTTTTTTTAGAGTAGTTCTTTTGTTTGGAATAACATATAAAACTAGTCAAATTTATTTTTCGCATATTTTATTTAATCAAATAAAGAGAAGTCAATAAACTATAGTTTCATTCAAAAGATATTTAAAAGAAATAATTACTATTTGAAAGTATTTTATAAGAGCTTTTTGATACATAACGGACGCAGGAAGGACGGGGCAGATAGAAATTCTTATCAACAAAACAAGAGGAAGAAAAAACGTTGTAAATACGAAAAAGACAATATCTTTTATTTTTTCAACAAACAATGCCTTCATTTCAAATATGCTTCACATTTGGTTACTCGAACCATATTTATATCTGTATGCACATATGAAGATGAATAGGAATTTCAATTATTAAAGAATTACCTCACGTATTTTAGAATTTGATAAATTTAAAATTATTCAGTGATTGTAATAAGAAATTTTGTAATTTCTCAAAAGTAGATAACAGGCTAAAAAATGATAACATGCTATTTTGAACCAAAGACCATGTTGCAAATAAAGATATTACTTTAATTGGATAAGAAATGATATCGATATCAAAAGGCAAACTCCCCTCCAACTAGAGGTATCTTACAATATCATGTGCCAAAACCCCCTCTCCCTAAAATGATAACGTAATCTATGCACAGCCCCTAATCATTAAGTTTAAGAAGCATTAAACTTAGTAGTGTTAGTTTAATCTTAAGCAGGACGCTTCTTTCTTGTCTTTGGCAGTTTGTGGAAGGACCCTTTCCCCATAACCCTGCTCCGGGATTGAATATTGAAAATATTCAATCCCAATTCAATTGCGTTTATTCATTTTAGTTATACTGTAGGCATGTGATGTCTCAAGATTTTACTTCCATTGGTTTATGACATATTGGGATAAATTTTAATTCTTTAATTTGCCCCGAGTTGCGATCGAATTTTGTCAATCAATTTCGATATTTGATAGAATTTATAGCCACATGTATTGTTCTATCCATCATATACAGGGTGAGTCATAAATATTGAAACAATAGGCTATCTCCTCAAATATTGCCCCTAGACCCATACTTCCAATTGCAAAAATTCATAAAAAAGGTGAAATTTCTGATAAGTTGCAACTCCATGGGGGGGGGGGTCTATTTGAAAAAATACGAAAAAATTTTTATACGGCCCCCGCAGGTCAAAATTCCCAATTAGGAAATTATTCCTTATCCATTCCTAAATTGAACAAAACAAATTTCATCTCCGTATCTAAAAATCACAGATATATTAAATCCCAAAATCCTCAAAAATTCCTGGCTTATACCACTTTTCCCTGCTTCTAAACTGTGATTTCTTGACTCAATTTCAACGCTTGTTAGGGAACATTCACAAATTGCAATTTAATAGAAATCTGTTTAAGATAGCGCTTTTTCTCTGTACATAAAACAGCAGCGTATAGTTTTTACCGTAAACTGGTATACCAGACGTCTGCCCGGGTCAAAATATCTAGGTCAGGTCCCAAACCGACCCATAAGGGAAAAAGTTCGGCTTGGCCTGAAAAAATGTCAACATCATAACCTGGACCAGTCTGGAAAATAGTTTAAATCATAGCCCGGTTCAGACGCGAATTTCTACATAGTTTTTTAATTCGGCGTGGGAAAAAATGTTTCATATGAAGGAGTTCTGACCAAAAAATTCTTTTATAGCTTTTCGTTTTTTATATTTATACTTTTTATTATTAAAGAAGCGCCAAACTCTGCAATATATTTATTTTATCAATGAATATTTATATGTAAATGTTTCACTTATATTTTAATATCGTTAATCCATATCCCATGCGTTGGAGACTCTGAAAAATGTTATACACTAAAACTTTTTAAGATGGAATCGCATAGGAAAGAAAAAATACGTTATAGACAGATGCTCTCCCTAGAAGGTGTAATTGGAGCTTATTTTCTTTTCAGGTACTATTGCATTTATTTTGCATGGATCAACATATTTTCCGTTTAAGACAGAATTCCGTCATAGGCAGATTTTTTTTCACTGTTTTTATTGTATTTAATTTTTTTAGCCTTTGAATAATCTATTTAAAAAAAAATAAATTTTAAAGGTTTTTCTTTTTTTGGTAAAATAAAGATTTTAAAATGTTTTTCGTAAAAAAATTCTATTAAGCCGAATTTTATTTATTTTATGCACGTATTAAGTCAGTCAGAGACAGTGATATTTTGTCGAGATCGGGCTTGAAAATTTCATCCAGAGTGCACCTAAGTTGAAGGAAGTAGTCACCTCCTTTATGAAAAGTACGCTAGGCCCGGCCTGGCGGGTCTTTAGGAAAAAGTAATATCTCGCTCCTGGCCCTACCTGGTCCCAGAATACAGATTTTTTAACATACTCTGGAGGACGATAAAAAGCTTGAAGTTGTCAGAGGTAAATTTAAAAAGGAAAAAATAAGACTTAATCTGCATCTTAGAAAAAGCATTTTTTTAAATAACTGACTGACATTTAAACAACACATTTCGTTTTTCTGCATAATTAATTTTTTATCCTCTATTTCTTGTCTTTAAATTATTAAATGTAAGAATTTTTAAAAGAAAAAAGAACTTGAAACACATCATTTTTGATTTTTTTTTACATTAGTTTTGTTTCGGCAAATTTGAAAAAATGTTTACTTTTGAAAAAATGTTTGCTTTTGAAAATAAGATTTTTTAAAAGTTATATTATTTTTTCAATAAACATTTTAATAGTTTTAAAATTAATATAAAAGAAAAACCAAGGAACAAAACTAAAAATCATATTTTCATCTTTAATTAAATGGAAATAAATTGAAATTCGGTAAATAATGTTACGAGTTATAACGATTTTTAATTGTCCCATTTAAACCAGTACTAACCACATGAAACTTTTATAAATTGTATGAGAAATCTTAGAATGTAATTTCCTTAGCAAATTAAAAGGCTAACCATTACAAAAAAAGATAAAAAAATCAAAATTCTAACTCAAGGAATAGATTTTTTACGCGTTTTCTAGAACTGTTAAAGTAACATTGTTTTTTGAATTGCGCGCATTTAATTTGTGTCTAATCCCTTAAAACCTGATTAATTTTTTAAATGGCTATAACTTTGCAAATTTTGGAGGTATGAAGATGCAACTTTTTGTCTTATTCAGGACTAAATAAGGAAAGTTTTTCTCATTGGAATTTTTGTCCTACGGGGGCCGTATAAAAAATTTAATTTTCGTAACTTTTCAACTGGGCCCCCCATGGAGTCGCAATTTATTTTATCAAAAATTCACATTTTTTATGAATTTTTGCAGTTGGAAGTATGGGTCTAAGGGCAATATTTAAGGATTTTTATGCCTATTGTTTCGATATTTATGACTCACCCTGTATTTGCCGAATTTGAAAGCTATGCGTCAACTAGGTAGTGGATGGAAAATAAATTACCTCATATGATTGCCACATACAAAACAAATAGTAAGTAAACAGGAAGCATGTAATAATAATATGCACAAAAGTGTAACCCGAAAGTTTTGACTGATATTTATGACTTTTCGAAATCAAATTAAGAATAATAAAGACTACCTATGGTAAATTAAGATTTTCTTACTTTATTATTTGAAGAAACACAGTTCGAAAAGCTGGAAATATTTTGCCAAAAATACTGTTTCAATGGTGTTTTTACATTTATGAAATATAGATTATCAAAAACTCACTTGACATTGCAATATAAGGCTATCTTCTTTGGAATGGTAGTTTTTTTGAAATTTCTATTGTTTGTTTGAACGTATTGTTGAAAACTTTTATATATTTTTCTTTTTTTGACAATAGAATCTTGTTTTTAAACAATGTGTCATTTTTTATAACAACATTAGCGCTTTTTTAGGAAACTTTTGACTTTGAACAAAAATTAAATTTATTACATAATGTGAAATTCAATAATACAGGAAACCGAAACTGGCAAGTGTTATAGTTTACTGGAGTTTCATTGTATTTTATTATTTTTTTTAAACTTCCATACTCTCTCCTAGTGTTTCTTTTAATTCTTTCTAAACGTGGTTTTATTAAAATCCAAAAAATATAGAAAAAAATTATTAAATTAAACGGGAATTTCATCAAAATAGCATACTGCTAAATTTTTTTCACATATGAAAGAGTTTTGTCTCCAAATTTAGTGATATTTCACCTATAGCGATAGTTGACCTATTGTTCTTATGTATTGTTCTATTGTCACCTATTGTTCTTATGTAGTAGCACTACCATTGGTACTCTTGATAAATATTCTATATTGAAGCGCATAAAAATTTCTCCACAGAAAATCAAACTACTATTGAGTAATCATTAAAATTAAGAAAATACCTTAATAGTGTTAGTTTAATCTTTAGTGTTTCTTTTTTTTTATGTCTTTGACACTTGGTCTGAGGAATCTTTCCCCTTTCTCCCGTTCAGATCTCGAAAACTAAAAAATCTGAAATGCATGTTAATTTTAGTTATACTGTAGGCATGTGATGTTTCAACATTTTATTTCTATTGGTTTATGACAGGTCATAATATTTTTAAATTTTAAATTTACCCAAAGTTGTACCCTCGGATAATTAATGACCACATGTGTTGTCCTGACAATCACATATATATTCCAAATTTGAAAGCTATATGTCAACCAGGTAGTGGGTGAAAAAAATATTTGCCTCGTATGACAGAAACAAAATTGTATGTAAACTAGTCAGATGAGGCAATCCCAAAATTTTCTTCTACCTTACGCATGTTAATAAAATTCAATATAGCAGGGGCACCGGTTAGGTAGTTTAAACCAAATTCTACAGTCAGCAAACACTTATGCAACTTATAACTGAATCCGAAGTTTGAGAAAATCCGTGCAATGCTTTTTGAGATAGAGCTATAGCAAAATCTTAAATAAAAATTTGAAGATCAGCGCCACATGTTGGGTGATGTATCCCAAAAACCATTTAACATAAATTTTTTTATCACGTATTAATTGAAATTTGAGAATCCTTGCATTATTTCTTGAGATACATTTATTGCGAAATCGGGAAAAATGCAGCACAGCAGCGCTATCTGTCGGGCGATTTAAACGAAAAAATAAAGAACACGAATCTATATTACGGACTATCTGGTTCTGATATTTTAGAAAATTTTGCGCATAGGTCGGGCGGAGATAATAGGCCGGTAAGGGCCTGGTAATCGGTTATAAATAAAGGAAAGAAAGGGTTATTGCAATAATCAGGAATGATGCACCATGGCAGCGGCAAATGTTGAACGATTTGCACCAAAACGTAATCAACACCATGCTATATAAAGTTCTAACCAAATCTAAAGTTTATCAAAATTCATGCACTAGTTCTTAAGATATGGCTATTGAAGTAATTATAAATGTTGCTGCATAGCAGCTCCACCTGGTGAGCGATATACACCAAACACCAATCAGAGCTAATTAATATTCAAGTCTAACAGAATCTAAAGTTTTGTAAAATTTCGTAAAATTTCTTAAGATAGAGCTATTGCGATAATCACGAATAATGCATCATGGCAGCGCCAACTGTTGAGCGATTCTCAACATGCAAAAACCATTTTATTTGGTACGAGTGGAAAGCTGATGAATCCAATGCACGACGGATGAAAATGTTTTTATAAATGCAAAAGCACAACAAAGAAATGTTTTCAAGCACAAGAAAAAAAATATATTTTATGGAAGAGTAGAAATAAGGAAATCTAATGAACCATGCTGATGTGAGGTGGTGCATAAGACGAAAATTAATACAACAGTGGTTCACACGTGGTTTATCATTGTGTTTTCATGTGCCTACTTTCTCAAAACCTCAGCCACAAAATAACTGAAATTGAGCCAAAATTCCAAAAATTGAGCCAATGACTGAAAGTCAGCTTCACAAAAAAACTGAAGTAACTCGAGTAGCGAGATGTTTTTAAGAAATTTTGAATCAAAATGAGCAGTTTAAAAAAGCAATTTAAATCAAGACGTGTAAAACGTTGAAAAAACAACTCATTCACGACCCAATAATTTGCAGCTCTCAAGAACAGTTCAATATGCAAATAAGGTAAATGCAGTGTTGCAGAAAATCTTCCATTATGAATAATGGATTATCTGGCATATAAAAATAACTATACTAATATTGATGAAATATAATTTCTTGCACGTTATCATAAGCTTTAATAATTTACTGATTGAAAGCATAAATTTGCCATTATAAAGCATTATATATATAAAATCCCTCCGTGTATAACGGTTCCGGGGTCAACCCATCCACGAGAAAAAACACTTATTGTGACCAATGACAAATTCCGTTGTGAAAAGTTATCTCCGATTTTAAAGGCTATCAATTTTTTGTCCAATGCAAACGTTCCAGAGACGTAATGGAGCGTTCTCATTTGTCAGATTTACAGTTTCAGCTGTAAATGACGTCACTGCATTTTACTGTGCTTTGAAATCTTTTCCCTGTTTCAAACACGATTTTCACAGTGTTAAAAATTTGACTCATTTGCTGCAGCATCACTCCACCGCTTTTATAGAAAACGATTACTTTGCTGTGTTATGGAGCATTCTCATTCGTCATAAGAGACATTTTATAAAAGCTGTGGAGTGACGCTGCAGTAAATGGGTCAATTTTTTAGCAGTACACTGTTAAAAATTTGACCCATTTGCTGCAACATCACTCCACTGCTTTTATATAAAGCGGTTACTTTTACTGTGATATGGAGCTTTTTCATTGGTCATAAAAGAGATATTCTATAAAAGCTGTGGAGTGACGCTGCAACAAATGGGCCAAATTTTTAACAGTGTAATACGGTAAAGTAATAATTTTCTATAAAAGCTGAGTAATGACGATGCAGCAAAACAGTCAAATTTTTAACAGTGTTTAATTAAAACTTTTTATTTAAGAAAAGCGAAGGTGTGTTTTAAATACAACATTGTTAGAATTTTTATATTCGTGTTGCCGACCCAGTGGCGTGGATGGTAGTGGCAGCTGCTCGCACACCGCTGGTCCCTGGTTCGAGTCCAGCTAGCGGCATTGGTGTCTGTGTTGTCCCTGTGATAATGTATATACTGGATATTCTGTAATAAAGTGTTCTGTAGGGTTTCTTGTGATCATTGGAGATTATGCCGGCGAATAGCTGTAGCGCCTACCTCAAAGCAAATAAATAAAATAATAAATATTCGTGTTGCTTTATTTATTTATTTTTATTTATTTATTTATTTTTACAGCCGTGAATGACTTCATTGTCACATAACGAATCACAATTGTTTACTCTTTATTGTTGACATTTGTTTTCAATCTTATAAAGTATTTTCTTTTAAGTATTAGCTAATGGTATAAAATAGTTAATTCACAAATGTTTTAAAATAGCATTATTAGTACACGTTTTGCATTATTAATGCATATTAATTTGCATGTTTTTTGTGAAATAATTACTGTCATTTTGTGAGTGAAATTCACTAGCGGCATATTCTATGCCGTTATTTTACCCATTCAATTAATAATTTGGCTACCCTCTCATATTCGTCTGGAAATGGCCAAAATGGGAAATTTTTTTATACATTTTTAATATTTTTATTATTTTCTCTCAGCATTTAAAAAAAATTTTTGGCTGTAGTTTCACAATGTATTCTTTTATAATTGATATTTTACCTTACTTTATTCTTTTAAAATTTATGCATTTACCATTTGTTCATTACAATCCCTCCCCATCCACCAGATAGTTTTGTTATAGTTTTAAATGCAGATTTCTATTGATTTTTTTTAGATTTTTCCCTCATGTTCAATCTTTGTATTTTTCAAAATTGTTTAAGCCTAAAGTGGCTATGATTGACCAAAGTTGTTGTAATGTTTTATCATCCTTTTAAAAATGGAAACACGTCATTTTGACGGGCTATCTTCTAGTTATACAATAATGCTTTAACAGCTTAATAATTTATAAAAAATGGAAACAATATTAACACTTTCATTCTACAATATATAAGAACGATCTTGACAGTTCTAACAAAAATTATCATAATGCCAATCTTTTATAAATATAAAAAAATTCTATTTTTTTCTACCGTAATGCAAGAATTTATTTTAACACTGTAATTACCATGACACCATACATTCTTCCACATGTGATTCAAATTTAATGGATTTTTTAAATTAGATATTATAAAAATATACCAGAAATTCAAAATAGCAATATAGGTTTTATTGAATAACAGACACTTCACCATTATCTAAATTGAAATTTACTATTGAAATTTGAAATTTTCTGGTCACACATTCCTGGTTAAACAATTTTCTGAAATTCACATTCTCTGAGTTATGGAATTTCTAGAACTTATTTTACTATAGGAGTAAGAGGGTAAATAATGTGTCTATGAAAAGTTATGGAATATTTTTGTTTTTAAAAGACGTCCACTAATAAATACAAATGAAAATTTGTTTGCATTTTATATTTTAGATATTGGAAATTTTTAAAACTTGAAAAGCATTGTTTTGCATCTAGAAATCAGCAAATGTCCCTACCTTAATATGTAAAAAATTGAATATACTATCACAAAAACAGAACAGAGCTTGATTAACAGGGATTTTATTTAAAAGAACCTTTTTTAACAGGAATTTAAATTATCTAGAACAATAATGTTAATACCCATTTCATTGCACATCATCCCAAAACAAACAACTGTGCACAGGCATACAAAATCCATAAACGGATGCCGGTATGCGAATATGCTAAAATGAAAATTTATTTACTTCAACATTCTTGGTAAAAAAACGAAAAAAAGAGGATAAATTGATCCTCGAATGCCATGAATGGAATTTTGTTTTATAATAAGCTAGCACATGTATGCAGTTTTAAGCAATTCGAATAATGTCGACAACTTTATATATAACATTTATTTAAGGTATATGGGTAAGGTATTATGTATAAATAAAATTTAATGAAAGCTGAATGAGATTAACAACAACAACAAAAAAACTTAACAGTAACATTGTGATAAGAAGTCGCGTATATGTTTAAATTATCTCATTTTACTTTATTAAATTTCTCTTCTATAATCCTTTGTTAAATTATTTGAAGTTTTATTTAAAATCTGTGCTAAATAAATTACGTAAGTTATTTTAATTTTCTTGCATTGAAAACTCTCACAAGCAAACTAAATTCTTCCTCTTGCGCATGATATTTGCCACAATTTCACAGATAAAACATGAACTCATATAAAATCATTCGGGATAAAGGTAAATACGTGATCTGCAAGAAATTGAAGTAGAAGACATTTACTGGTACTAAACGATTTTAAAGAAATTTCACTGCTAATTGATGTACATATTACCGGCCAAACACGATTTTGGGTCAAACTAGTCCATCCTAATTCCCCTAAAATAAGCTATATTTTCTTAGGCCAAATTAGTTTGGTCTGTCGCTAATAGTATAAACTAGTTTAACCTGATATTCATTGGTCTAATCTGGTTTATCCTAGACCAGTCTAGTTTATCTTAAATCAATTCAATTTGGCGTGATTTTATTGAACCCATAGACCGCCTCTAAGACAATTTTCTACTTTATCCTAAGAGCTTAGATGATAATTCTGTTATTTAATGGTATAGAGGGGAAACGTTAATTGCTTGATATTTTGATTACGTCAAACTATTGCACATATGATAAAATTGATTTACTTTGCTGAGGATTACTACAACTTACTTCCTGTGCAATAGAAATTGCGTTTCCATATTGTTGAGTTAGACATAATATTTTAATTTATTAAACGGTGAAATTTTCTTACATTATTCTGAATGTGTTGGAAAGTGTTTCATAATCTATGCCTGGCGCAGCATTTTTTCTTTCTCGTTTAATATATCGAAGAATAAGATGGAGTTTGCAATTCCTGTATTAATGTAAAACTCATAAGAAATATATCTTTTTATTGTTTTTAATATATTTGAGGTTCTTTTCAAATTTTTATTTAAAAAAATCGAAATTCCTGCCATTTTAAAACAAAATTGCGGTTGATGTTGCCCAATAAATTAGGTCTAGACATTGGTATGTATTATGTATACAATAAATCTCATTAAAATCTGATTATAAATACGAGAGTTGTAGCACGAAAAATATCTGATTGTTTTAAATTGTTAGCCACCCAAGAAATTGAAACTCATTTTGTAAGATAAAAACAAAACGAAATATTTAAAAATCTCAGTAATCGTTAATGTTTCTATTTTGTATTTTATGTCTTGCACATCGGAATTTTAAAATATACTGTAAATGTATCCTATAAATATGTACGCAGTGTTCTTTAAAGGAATATTAATTGTATGATAAGTAAAATCTAAATTTTATGTAGAAATTGTACCGCGGACAAGAGCCTGTTTTCACCGATTTCTATATCGGCCGGACTGTGAACTGTGGAAATATAAACGGGTCGGGGCGGACTCTGACTTTTAATTTTTACAGCGGTCCGGGCTGGGGTAATATAACTTTTTTTCGGGACGGGCCGGCCATTGCAGGCCTGTATTTTATACCGAGCTTTAATTGAAAAGATCTGCGAATAAAGGCAGTTGTTCCATGCTGCATTCAATGAACTGAACATTCAAATACTTTTTTACAGAAATGTGCTAGTTAATTCTACCTTTTCTTGACATAAATCTCTTCCTGCGACTAACAATTACTGTTATTGCAACACTAATAATTTCTTTTGAAAAAAAATATGCTTTTTTGATACATAAAAAACAGTTAATACAGAAATATTCTTGAAAAAAAAACTGTAAATCTAATGTGAAATTCACGCTTCCTTTGTAATTAATGGTTAAAAAAGTACCTCGGAATTTCTTAATTACTTTTTTGGTTACTAAAGTTAATGAGATTTCACATTCTTTCTTTCTCTCATGACACTTTTCCATAAAGATAAACAGAAAAAAATGTTTTTTTTTTATTTATTTTTATTTTATAATGCATCTGTAAAATAATTTCTATTCTATTTCGAAATAACTTAAAACCTATTTACTATTTGAATAAGAATTTAAATCCTATTAACATTTGTTTTCTTAATTTGAAATTCACTTTCAAAATGGAAAAAAAAATCTTTCAAACAACATCAAATACGATTAAGGCGTATAATAAAATTCATCATATATTATTAAATTTCGTGAAAAAAAAGGTTTGAAAATTAAACTGAACATTGAGATCATTACATATTATTCAAATGAAAACAATAAACAAAACAATTTTACTTTCTCTCTTTATCTTTACAGGGTATTAGAAATTTGTTATATATTTTTTAAGTTAAACAATTACATGTTATCAAATACCGCCTTTCTTTCTTGGAAAATGTTTAAGTGTAGGTGTACTGTCTCAATCAACACAAATCTAATATTTATAACAAAAATTTAGCATTTTAATGTAATTATCTTTTTCCTTTCGAAATGCTAAGGATAAGTGAAACTACACAGTAAATAAAGCTAAAAATAGATGTTTTTTAATCTACAAAAATTTACTATAATAGCGAACGAAAATATTGAATAACCAGTTCCAACTCACCCAATATACTGAAAAACGTTCCTTTATCTGACGAAACATTAAAAAACAATTTATTTCCTAATTAAAAGCAGAATTTATAAATTTTATTACCTATCCATATTTTAAAGAAATTTTCTTAATAACTTTCTCACGCATTAATCAGTTGTTTCTACTCTGTCTCTACCTGTGGTTTATCGGAAACTTTCGGTGCTCAAGTAAACAATTTAGTTATATAAATGAAAGTGCGCATTCAATTGCAACAGAATAGATATCGGATGTAAATTTTTTAAGTGGGCGAAGAAAGTTCGAACCAGGGATGTAATAGCTGAAGCCGCCAATGCTCTTCCAACTGAGCCATCCTGGTCGAACACACACTCAGAAATAAAACTCACTTTTGACTATTCAGAAATCCTTGAGCCTTATATCGTCGTTTTTGACGACTATTTCGTATCAAAATCGCGTGACTTTTAACGAAACGTGAACTCTAAAAAATTTGTCGAAAGTGTTTCCTTAATCATGGCCAGACTTGATGAATTTCAAGGAAACTGTTGCGGTAGCTGTTTATAGAAGGACCCGCTTTATTACCTCCTCAAATCTTGTGATTTTAGCAAGTAGATATTTATTTGTTTATGTTGATCCGCTAAAATTTTTTTTAAACGGCACTTTTTATCATTTTTCAGAAAATACTGAAATATAGGTAGTTATTCTTTCTTCGTAAAATGTCAGTAAATTAAAATGCAGTTCTCAAACACTTTGCATTTGAAATTACACCTTCCATATTCAATGGTGTAAAATTAAAAAAAAAAAGTTTGAAAATGGAAGAAAAAAGTAAAGAATTGTAAAATGAATTAATGATTCATCAAAATGATTTTTCCAAAATAATTTAAAATACAAATAATCATACATGCAATATTGTGTATGCTTTTTGTCACTAATCAATGGATATATAAATACAAGACAGCCTCTCATCCTTTTCCTTCATTTTGCGAAAAACAATTTTAAGCTTATTCTACAGGCGATAATTTTCAGAATTTTTAAACAATGTTTTTGAGACTTCCACAAAAATTGCTGACATGTAGTGGTTAAAAGGTGCTGACATATAGTTGGTACTATGACATATAGTTATCTAACATATTATGCGTATTATATTTTGACTGTATTAGTGCATGCGCAGAGAGACATTCTTTTGTAAAACCTTCACGTTTTTCATACAATTTTTCTTATTTTTTTATTCGGATTACAGGGTACAATGTACAATGTTGCTAGTCATGATTTCTGAAAAGAATATTTTTTTTATATTAAAAATTATAACCAAGAATCTTAGGGAAATTTGGGCAGTTTTTGTGAAAATTTTAGTTTTTTTGGGAGTATACATGCTAAAACCATAAAAATGATCACAATTTATTACAGTAATCCACTTAATTATAATTTAAGTTTGAACGCTTTTCCTACAATAATTTTGGCGGGGTTATCAAAAAGATATTTGTTATTCTTCAATTTGTTGACAGTCCCCTATGGGGTTTCAGATAAATATTCTACTCGAAAATATATGACTTCTGTTGTTCTGTTGGCGTAAGATTTTTTTTTTCTTTGCGTATATTTTTAGATGAAAGGGATACGCAATGTTTGTAATTGAAATATTGCATAAACATTTTCTATGAAAATATTATGGTTTCTAAATAAAAAGTCCTATTTTTCAATATATAATATAAAAAAAATTACATACCATATATTATTAAGAAAATAACTTGTTGCACAGAAAGGTTGCAAACCTCGAGAATTGTGTATTATGAGACATCCCAATTTTGCAATCTAAGGGTCATATTATCGACATATCTTTACTACATTCAATGGCATGCCCGTGTTATTGTTTGTTTAATAAAGAAAATCAATATTCGGCATATATTGTGAGAATTGTTTATAAAAATAATCTTTTGTCGATATTTGTTCACATTGTGTTGTTAACAGTCTTCAATATTTAATTATCTTTCTTAGAATCTTTTAAAATGTACTTGTAGCTATTACGAAGCGTATCCTGTGTCAGATTATAATGCTGATTTTATGAAAGAAAGATCAAATAAGGTAGATGAACAACAGCGTACTGCATATGACATTTATCTAATTATCACTTAAAATATAGACAATTTCAAAAGATAGATAAAGTTTTAACTTTGCCCAAACCTTCATCAATAAGAATAAGCATTCATAGATTAAAATTCTATTACTTGGGAAAAAATTTAAATTAAGAAAAATTGCTTTGTCTGTGTTCCAGCAAAAAAACTCTTATTCGTAATTATCGAGACCGCCAGTATGATGCATTAAGGTTTTGAGGTTATTCTGTACTCTATGAATATATTTATATAAATAATTTAGAACGGATCTAGTCTAATCATCATAGCGATACTTATAATAAACTGAAATGTCAAGTTTCCCAGCGTTGCCTACAGTTATATAGAGAAATTCCGATTGAACACATTTGCTGCGAGCCTGTGAGAGTTTGGATTATAGTGGAGTTTTCCTACTTTAAATAAAGAATTATGGAAAAACAAGATTTTTTAAAAATTATTTAGCATTCATTATAAAATGGGTGTCAGCACGGTAATTTTTTTGCGAATGAACTGCTACTTATAAGATTAAAATGATATAATGTATCACATATGTCGAATCCTTTAATTCACCTTATTTATATACATAAAACCAATAAAATACTCGGATTACTTAGGTGTTTTTAGTAATAAAACCTAGTACTTTCAAGCATGTCATGCTCATCATCAGGGTTAAAACAACAAAAGAGTAAAAGTCGAAGGCTGAGTTCTTTTATACGAAGTGGACCGATCCAAAGACAACGTAAAAAAAGGGAGAGAAGTCGGAATGTTCCAAATTCGATAGAAAGGGGGGGGGATTCAAGTTATTTTGAGCAGATTGTACCATATTCTTGGAATATCGTAAGACAAAGTATCGTTACAAGTACTGTTAGCTTGACATAAAATTTCAATTGATTCCGTGATTTTTATCTTCTGGTAATTTGATATTTTCTT
This sequence comes from Maratus speculifer, assembly GCA_964019185.1. Classification (NCBI taxonomy): domain Eukaryota; kingdom Metazoa; phylum Arthropoda; class Arachnida; order Araneae; family Salticidae; genus Maratus; species Maratus speculifer. Next base: position 75,060,843 of record OZ025296.1, on the reverse strand, counting down.
TAGTAATTTAGCTTTTTTGAAATCTATTATAACTTCTTGTTCTTGGTACAGTTTAGAGAGAGCGCTTTTGCATCGATTAAGCCTGATATCTGCAATGTGTTCTGACAAACGCTTCTTAAATTTTCTGGTTGTAATTCCAATGTAATCTGCTCTCTTTTTATTCTCCATTATTCTGGCTGGGATTAAATATACAGCTGCGGAATCTTCCATGGGGATAAGATCGGTGCTATTGTGAAGTCTTTTTCTTAATTTATTAGGGGGGGGGGCAATTAAATGTAGATTGTATTTCTTTAATTTAAAATTTAGACATTCAAAGAGACCAGGAAAATATTGAAATTTGTGCAACTTTGTTTCATTATAATTAAATTTACTATTACTGCTGCCGTATTGAGCTTGGTAAATAAGTTTATTTATAAACTTGAGTGGGAAATCGTTATCTTTTGCTATATATTTCTGATTGTGTCTAGTTCCTGATTAATATATTTCTTACTGCAGATATTGAAAGCTCGGTTTATATAGGATCTGTATCTTGCAGCTTTATAATTACTGGGGGAAGAGCTATTGAATGAAATGATATTGTTTTATCGAATTTCTTTTCTATAGACTTGTTTCAACAAGCAAACTATTTTTTATGAGCTCAGTATCGAGAAAGGGTAGTTTTCCATTTTGTTCAATTTCTAATGTAAATTGTATGTTTTTATCGATTGCATTGATTTCATCCAAGAACACCTGTAACTGTTCCATAGTTGAATCCCAAATGATAAAAATATCATCTACATATCTATACCATATTTTTGGTTTATTTTGAAACTCTGTCATAATTTTATTTTCCATTGGTCTAAGTTTAATTTCCGCTAGTAAGCCAGAGATGGGGGAGCCCATCGGTGCACCTTTCAATTGCTTATAAAAACTACCGTTAAATGTAAAAACATTATTATTCATTATCAAATTAAAGCTGGATATAATAGTTTGATTCATAGCTGGGTTTAGTGATATATCCTTATTTACAGCATCTTTAATATAATCATTTACTTCTGCCAAATCAATGGATGGATACAGAGAAATTACGTCCAGGCTAGCCAAAATACAATTGCTTGTTATTTCACTATTTTTGATATTACTAATAAACTCTTTAGACGATGAAACAGGTTAGATTGGAAGGTGGAAAAATAATTTTTAAATAACTGACCAAAGCTTTTTTTAACGGATAAGTAGGACTGTCACACTTAGCGACTATAGGCCGTATTGGATTCTCCTCCTTGTGATCTTTAATTCTTCCAAAAATACAGGGTGTTACAGCAGTTTTACTAATATACAATTTTCTTTTTATATTGTCTGGCCATGTACCATTTTCTATCAAATCTTTGGTTTTGTTACTAATATTTTCATTTGGATCTTTTTAAAGATATTTATAGTCCAAGCCTGTAATACATTCCTCCATCTTTAATTTATATTCACTTTTATCCATAACTACTAATTTATTCGATTTATAAGTTTGGTTAGTGATAATGTTCGAGTTAGAATACAACATCTTAATAGAATTTTCATACTTTGTTTCGTGCTTCTTATCTTCTTCGCTTGGTTTCTTGTGTAAATATGAATTCAAATTATATTGAAGTATGCTTCGGACTTCTTCTTTAGTTCCATTCGGTAAAGCATTAACAACGCTTTCACAATCAGCTATTACAAATTTTAAATTCATTCGGTTGCGAAACATAAATTTGTGTCCAAGTGACAAAACATGGTGTTCTGCTTTATTAAACTTCATACTAGATAAATTAACATATGGTACTGGTTTCATCTTAGGTTTACGTTCTTTTCGCTGTGAAGCAGTCGGATTTCGTAACTTGTTGTACGTAGCAGTTGTCGTAAAATGTAGGGAATGTATTAAAGGCTTGTTCTGTAAATATCTGAAAAAAGATCCAAAGAAAATATTAGTAACAAAACCAAAGATTTGATAGAAAATGGTACATGGCCAGACAATATAAAAAGAAAATTGTATATTAATAAAACTGCTGTAACACCCCGTATTTTTGGAAGAATTAAAGATCACAAGGAGGGGAATCCAATACGGCCTATAGTCGCTAAGTGTGACAGTCCTACTTATCCGTTAGAAAAAGCTTTGGTGAGTTATTTAAAAACTATTATTCAACCTTCCAATCTAATTGTTTCATCTTCTAAAGAGTTTGTTAGTAATATCAAAAATAGTGAAATAACAAGCAATTGTATTTTGGCTAGCCTGGACGTAATTTCTTTGTATCCATCCATTGATTTGGCAGAAGTAAATGATTATATTAAAGATGCTGTAAATAACGCTTTATCACTAAACTCAGCTATGAAACAAACAATTATATCCAGCTTTAATTTGATAATGAATAATGTTTTTACTTTTAACGGTAATTTTTATAAGCAATTGAAAGGTGCGCCGATGGGCTCCCCCATCTCTGGCTTACTAGCGGAAATTAAACTTAGACCAATGGAAAATAAAATTATGACAGATTTTCAAAATAAACAAAAAATATGGTATAGATATGTAGATATTTTTATCATTTGGGATTCAACTATGGAACAGTTACAGGTGTTTTTGGATGAAATCAATGCAATCGATAAAAACATACAATTTACATTAGAAATAAAACAAAATGGAAAACAACCCTTTCTCGATACTGAGCTCATAAAAAATAATTTGCTTATTGAAACAAGTCTATAGAAAAGAAATTCGATCAAACAATACCATTTCATTCAACAGTTCCTCTCCCAGCAATTATAAAGCTGCAGCATACAGATTATATATAAACCGAGCTTTCAATATCTGCAGTAAGAAATATATTAATCAGGAACTAGACACAATCAGAAATATAGCAAATGATAACGGTTTCCCACTCAACTTTATAAATAAACTTATTTACCAAACTCAGTACGGCAGCAGTAATAGTAAATTTAATTATAACGAAACAAAGTTGCACAAATTTCAATATTTTCCTGGTCTCTTTGAATGTCTAAAGTTTATATTAAAGTAATACAATCTACATTTAAATGCTTCCCCCCTAATAAATTAAGCAAAAGACTTCACAATAGCATCGATCCTATCCGCATGGAAGATTCCGCAGCTGTATATTTAATCCCAGTCACAATAATTGAGAACAAAAAGAGAGCAAATTACATTGAATGACAACCAGGAAATTTAAGAAGCATTTGTCAGAACACATTGCCGATATCAGGCTTAATCGATGCAAAACCGCTCTCTCTAAACTGTACCAGTAACAAGAAGTTATAATAGATTTAAAAAAAGCTAAATTACTAAAGAAAATATCAAATTACCAGAAGATTAAAATCACGAAATCAATTGAAATTTTATGTCCAGCTAACAGTACTTGTAACGATACTTTGTCGTACGATGTTTCAAGAATATGGTACTATCTGCTCAAAATAACTTGAACCCCCCCTATCTATGGAATTTGGAACATTCCGACTTCTCCCCCTTTTTTTACGTTGTCTTTGGATCAGTCCACTTCGTATAAAAGAACTCAGCCTTCGATTTTTACTCTTTTGTTGTTTTAACCCTGATGATGAGCATGACATGCTCGAAAGTACTAAGTTTTTTTTAATAAAAAACACCTTTAAGTAATCTGAGTATTTTATTTTGATTTTATGAACTGCTACTTGTTTGCAGAAAAATGTTATTAAGCTCATCCCTTGCAATTAATTTTTGTTATTTTCCAAAAATCATCACATTTTTTTCACATTATTGCATTTTTTATTACATTGTACATTTCAAAATCTCGAAAACCGCAATTATTTATTAAATATAATTTTTTATAATATAATGTTTAGTGTATTATACAGGGTGAGTCATAAATATCGAAACAATAGGCTATCTCCTTAAATATTGCCCTTAGACCCATACTTCCAATTCCAAAAATTCATTAAAGGTAAACTTTTTGATAAGATATGTTGCAATTCCGTAGGGGGTCCCTTTGAAAAAGTACGAAAATTAACTTTTTATACGACCCCCGTAGGACAAAAATTCCAATTAGGACTGGATAAGGAAATTTTTCCTAAAAGGTTGAGACACAAAAAGTTGCACCTTCATATATTCAAAACTCGAAGAGTTATATCCGTTTCAATAATTCATCAGGTTTTAAGGGATTAGACACATTGAAATGCGCGCAATTCAAAAAACAATATTACTTTAACAGTTCTAGAAAACGCGTAAAAAATCTATTTCTTGAGTTATAATTTTGATTTTTTTCTTTTTTGTGATGGTTAGCCATATAATTTGCTAAGGAAATCACACCTTAAAATTATCATAAAATTTCTAAAAATTTCATATGATTAGTACTGGTTTAAATGGGATAGTTAAAAATCGTTATAACTCAAAACATTATTTATCAGATTTCTATTTCTTTCCATTTAATTAAAGATGAAAATCTGATTTTAGCTTTTTGGGGGGTTTTTGTTTTTCAATATTAATTTTAGAACTATTAAAAATATTTATTGAAAAAATTATATAACTTTTAAAAAAAAAAATTCTTTTTTTCAAAAGTAAATAATTTTTTAATTTTTCCCGAAACAAAACTAATGTAAAATAATTTAAAAAGACATGTTTCAAGTTTTTACTTTTTTCCTTTAACAATTCTTAACTTTTAATAAGGTCTGCACTGGACGAAATTTTTAATCACGGTCTCGAACTAGCCGTATTAAAACCACTGTCTCTGACTGATGTAATATGTGCATGAAATAAGTAAAATTTGGTTCAATCAAACTTTTTACAAAAACCACATAGCTTTTAAAATCACTTTTATTTTACAAAATTAAATTAAATTAAAATTAAATAAAATAAATTAAAAAATGAAAACTTTATATTTTTTGTACATTTAAATGCTAAAAATTATTAAACACAATAAAACCAGAAAAAAAATCTGCCTATGACGGAATTCTGTCCTAAACAGAAAATGTGTTGATCCGTTCAAAGTGAATACAATAATACCTGAGAAAAAATGAACTCCATTTAACCCTCCTAGGAAGGACATTTGTCTATTACGTATTTTTTATTTCGTATGTGAATCTTAAAAGGCTTTACTGTATAACATTTTTCAAAGTCTCCACTGCACGGGATATGGATTAGCGATATTAAAATATATGTGAAACATTTAGATATAAACAGATTCATTGATAAAATAAATATATCAGTCTTTGGCGCATCTTTAATAATAAAAAGTATAAATATAAAAAACGAAAAGCTATACTAAGTATTTTTGGTCAGAACTCTTCCCCGCAAAACAATTTTTAACTACACTGAAGTAAAAAACTGTGTAGAAATTCAAGACTGAGCCGAGCTATGATTTAAACTTTTTTTCCAGGCTGGTCCGGATTATGATTTTAACATTTTTCCATCCCGGGCAGCGATCCATGCAGACTTCCAGAGCTAACGATCAACATATTTTGAAAACAAATTTTGATTTAAATCAATACGCTGCTTTATTATGTCCAAATAAGAGGCACGGTCTTGAATCGATATTTAATAAAGACAATTTGCGGATGATCCCTTATTTACTTTGAAAATCAGTCAACAAATCATCGTTTACAGGCATGGTAAAGTGGTGTAAGTCACGAAATTCGGAGAATTTTGGATTTTAATATCTCTGTCATATTTTTAGATACGGAGATGATTTTTTTTTTTTGTTCAATTTAGGAATGGATAAGGAATAATTTTCTAATTGGGAATTTTGCTCTACGGGCGCCGTATAAAAATTTAATTTTCGTATTTTTTTCAAATAGACCCCCCATGGAGTTGCAACTTATCTTATCATAAATTTTACCTTTTTTGTGAATTTTTGCAATTGGAAGTATGGGTCTAGAGGCAATATTTAAGGAGATAGCCATTTGTTTCGATATTTATGACTCACCCTATATAAGAATATTTTCTTTCTTTTTAAACTTCAAGATTTCACAAAAACAAATCGTAGTGACAAATTATGCTATGCCTGAGTGTTATCGGAAACATAATTATTTGTAATGTAGACAAATTTGAGATAACTAGAAGTAAGCAGTGAAACGGTTAAGATAAAAAGTTAAGCTGACTGTTCTATTGCTTTCGCTTAAACACACACCACTTCCCTTCTTGAAATATTTTAAGAAATTGTTTGTATCATTATAATAGAAGTTGTTGTTATCGTTTAAATCATTTTAAGGTTTCTCTGTAGTGAAGATCTCCGATCATGAAATCCCATGTTATCCTTAGGAACACTTTGTAGCGCGATTACTTATTAACTAATATAATTATTAAAATATCGTTTTCACCATCAGAAAATAGACGTCAGATGCCGATGACATGCGTTTGATTAAATTTTAACATCTTCTTAAAGATATTTATAATTTCCGTAGATAATTTTAAAAAACGCACTTCATTCGCAATTGACGTCAGCTTTCTGACGGTGAAAACAGTTTTTTAGTTATTATATTTCATAATGAGTTATCTCGCTTCAAAAATTTCCTATAGGTTAACATGGAATTTCGCGATCGCAGAGATTCACTACAATGACCCCTTAAGGCCCTACTTCAATAACGATCCGAGATAGAACGGCTAATCTTATTTCAATGGAAGAAATTTATAGTTTTCATTCCTTTGCATTTTGCTCAAATATAATAATTTTTGTAGTTTTGAAAACCTGTAGGTTTAATCTATGCATGTCATTTTGAAATTTTCTTTTTTTAATTTTAAAGCGATACAAGTGTGTTATTTTATAGTCTTTAAAATTCACCTTTAGTGTCTTATTACGAAAAATCTGTTTGACATTTTAAAATTTGGTAAAACAGAATGCAGAGTTTAATTATTTAGCTTTAATGAAAATACAAACAACATATCTTTAAAAACTCTATCTTGGGATTTCGCTCTATTGAAGTAAGACAATTTAAAATACCCGTAACAAAATAGAAAAAAGTATAAAACGGTCCTTTTACAGAATGATCCCAGCTATCCAATGCAAAAAAAAAAAAAAAAAAATTAGACATTTAAAATACAGGCGAGTTATCTTAAAAATTTCTATCTTGGGATTTTGCTTGATTGAAGCAGAGGTCTTTCTGTACAAAGACCGTAAAATCTTTAATATACTATCTCTGAGATAATATCACGATCTGTATGTTGTGTTTTAAAATTACATATAAATGGTTTAATTTCACTTGAAACTATCTAACAAAAAAGGTCGTCGTCGACTTGTTTTAAAACGGATCCGACTGTTTTAGTCAGAAATTAACTCAAAGAAGCTATCCAAATGCACATATCCCTTGGGCTATCAGGATTGAAAAGGTGCGAGAATTTTTAGTATTTGCTAATGACTTTTTTCTTGATGAGGTATTTTATCCCCTTTATTTTTTGCCTGAAGGTGAAGGGTGTCATGAGATGAGCATTTTTCTTGTCAATTACAAGCTTAGGAAATGTCATTGATCTTTTAAAGAGTCAATTTTTGGGTTTGGGATACGCCTTCCTGTTGGCAACAGTCATTGGTTTGTGAGAGGTGTTTGAGTTTTCAGTTTGACTGAAGCAAACACTTAACATGATCTGATCGATCTTGCCAAGTCATAAATCCATATGCTGCGAGGCTGTGAGCTTTTAGTATGAAACTGAGTATTTATGCTTTAAATAAAAAGACTGTTGTAAAACACAGAGATTTTTTTAGGGGGGGGATCTATTTATCATTTATTAAGTGTTTATTAATAGTTCTATAAGATTTGTCACTTTTTTTAACACAGCGTAAATATACATGTAAATGACTCTTTATACATGTAAATAACTCAACTTCTTTAATTTTAGGATATGCAAGTAAATATACAAATCAACTTTATTTAATAAAGTATTCATGAGGCATAAATAAAATATTTAGCGAAATTTCATTACCACAGAAAAAACATTAAATCTTGCAGTACAGCCATACTGATTAGCTCAATAAATAATCAATTTAAGCTAATATACAATAATAATAATTCAATTTATGCAATTTATTACACTTTCCTTTAAATTCTTTATGAAACTTATAAACAAAATTAATACCCAACCTACAAATAATTCTTTGTGTTTTGTCTATTAGCTTAAATTATGTTGCTACTATATGCTATTCAACCTTTTTCTATATATTAGAAGAAATATTGGGAAATTTATTAAAGCATGCTAATATGTTACAATAAATATTACATTAATTAAGAAAAAATTCCAATTGTCTTCTAAATTATGCGAAAAAAGTAAATATTGATAATTATTCTTATAAAGTATTTCAAAAAGGACGAAAATTTTAATTAAATTCTTTTAATTCCCTTCCATTTCTTATTAATTTACTTGCATTTTTCACAGTCTATTATTGCTGAGAAATGCCTTTATTTATTAGAAATAAAAATATCACCATAAAATATCTTCCTTTAATGAATAGAATTATGTCAGCGTTATATTTACCAATCTATTATAAAATAGCTTGTTTTATTTTAAGAAGAAAAAATTTAAGAATTGCGCTGCATTATCTATGCCCAGTATCAAAGCAGATGGTCAAATTATATTCATATGCATAGTGTGCTTTAAGACATTGTCATTTACACTATCACTTTTATGTGGTTAATAAAACATATCAATATGCTGCGCACAGGAAGAGACTTTATTATACAAATATCAATATATATATTCTTTAGTATCGGAAATTAAGTTACTGTTAGGCATTCAAACACTTCTTTTCCTACTTTTCCAGAAGAATATTAATAAGTACAGGCGATATTGTGTATCATACTAAAAGTTAAGTTATAAAGAAGATTTTGTGAATGAAAAAAATTATGTACTAGTTTATTTTTTTTTTCAAACGAAATAATAATTGTATATTATGTAGTTTTCTTGCTTTTTATATCCCACGAGATCATTTTGTACCACTTTCGTAACTTATCTCGACAATAAGCAGACTAATCTATTACAATATTTTTAGAATTTTAATATAAATAAGGAAATAAATGATGACTTTCCGGTGTTTAGAATATAAGGTAAAACATCATATACAGTGGAATTCCGAATTAATTTTTCCCTCATTTAATGTCGTTTCAGCTTAGTCACATCAATTTCAGATACAACAATACAAAACAACAGGTTTTAAAATATCATTCTGATATTATTTTCGCAATTAACGTCGTTTTCTTTAAAATAATGAACACTCTTTTGAACAACAACTGCACTGTAAAACATTTATGTAAAGTTAATCCAAAAAATTGGTGGCAGCACGTTGCCTCCAATTTAAAGAAGTGGCTATTTTCACTCATATAATTGTTTAACTTAAACTGACATAACTGGTGCAATATTGTATATTAGAGTATCGCAATACCGGTTATATTTGTTAAAGTATTCCATGAACTTGGAGGTAGCAAGGCTGCCACGAATTTTATGGATTAACTAGCGAGCTACGCCCGCTAGCTGGGCCACTTTTTCCAAACGAACCTCGATATTAAGCAGTATATAATAAGCAAAAAAATTCATTTAATAAGCAAGTCTTGGTGTTCGAATCCTCAAGCACAAAAAAAGTAAATTAAAGAGCTATGGTTGTTATGCGCCCATTATCCCGTTAAAAATATGTGATTTCGCACGGTGGGCGTTACACTCCCACCGTGCAAAGCCGGCCCGCGTTACGCGCCATGATCGCCATCGTCCCGTTAAAAATATTTGGTTTTGTAAAGTTGGCGCTGCGTCCCCATAAGATATTTTCTCGTATTTTTTGGTTCATCAGAAACAGACTTTTACGCAGATTCTGAATATGTAATCAGTTTTTTTCTACTTTAAAAACTGTCTGTATGATGGTTTAAGAAAAATCGCGCAAAAAAAGTTTGTTTATTAAAAACTGCAAAAGACTGCTATTTAAAAAAATAAGTAATTTCATTAATATCACAAACAACATAACTAACAAATAATTTTGGCAGCTCGTTTTCCGTTTGTACTAACAGAAATTAATATTAATCGCGTAAATCTTATGTTACACAATATTCGTGTATGCTACCAAAAAGAAAAAGTATGAAAATGAGCTACAACGATTAATGCTCACATACAGAATAAATATATGAGTAGCCAGTTACATCTGAGATCCTCAAAATATTAATTAGCAACACTATTACCTCTTAGTGAACATATCTTGCTGTGCTTAAATTGTTGTACTTATTATATTAATTAAACCGTGTTTAACATTTTTTACCAGTTAGTTCTTTGACAAAATGACGGGAGAAAAAGAAGTTTTCGGCTGCTGCTTCTTTTAGCCAAAGGGGAAAAGTTCCTGTTCTTCACCGTAAGGTGGCGCAGTGTTCTGCCTAAGAGCTCCGTTTGAGCTCTGTTTGGGAAATGACAGTTTTCTGTTCCGATTCCCGACCGGTTTTTAATTCATAACTTTTTTAATTTTGGTCCCACTGTCTCGAAAATGCCCGAAATGACTTTCCCGGAATTTTTCGAATCGAAAGACACCTCTCGCGACTTCCAACTCGCCCACGTTGCGGACTGTAATAGGCTTCAAGCAGACAGACAGACAGAGGCGCACGGATTTTATTAGTATAGATGTTAAACAATTTTTTTCGATTACTTTCTCGCATTTTCGATCAATAATCCTGCTACTTTCCTAATCGATATTTTTTGCAATCAATGTGGTATTCTTAAATGTCAGGTGGGCAACGCTTTTTGCAATAATTAGGTAGATATCTCCTTATGCCTTTTGTTTACACTGGATTAATTAAGTGAGGATTTCACACGTGACACTCCTGCTTCTTTTCCATGTCTTTAGGGAGGAATTATTCCCCCTCATTTTATTCACTACTGACCCATTCTTTGACATTGTTATGCATTGAAAGGCTAATAAACTGCTTTAGGAAATCTTATATGTCTTTTTTATTAATGGCTATGTCATTATTCGAGGATTCAGCATAAAAGCACAGGATATAACAATATACAAACCTACTATGAAAATCCTTTCTTTTTCCTTTCTTCCACTATAAATTCAATTTCTTTCTTGATGTGCAATTTTCTTTCCAGTTTACTAGTTGAGAAAGTCAGGTTAAAGGGATGGAATATTGAAAGAAGAGCAAGAATGTTAGGTTTCCGATAAAAACTGAAGTAAAGCATAATATTGGTAATCTTTATTCGTTTTCCTTCAGCGAAGATTGAAGTCGAAACGGAACAATTCTCTATTGTTGATAAGATCAGCATTTTTTGGGAGGGGAGGGATTAAAGAAGAATTGGCAAAATCCCTTTGTTTTGCAACTTCAACACTGAAAACTATATTAAGTCAGCAAAATGCGGCGGAAACAAAATCAGATACACTAGTAGTTGCTGCAAAAATTATTAAACTTAAAGCTTCTCTATGAAGCTGAAATAGAAAAAAAAATTTATTGTTCCATCAAGCACGATATGCAAATATTTCTATTCATTAAAAATTGATAAGAAAGAAAACTATAGAACTTTGTCCTAAATTACACAATTCTGAAAATTGTCAGGAGATTTGATGAAATTGCTGTTTCCAATTAGAAAAAAAAGGGTAGATCGTCTACCGACTACATTGCTCATCTACTGACTGCCAGCGATAGAAGCATCACCCAAAATAGATTTTAAGAGTATGTATGTTACATTTACATGAAAAACCGCATCTCTTTAACATAATAATAATTCTACGGATGTAACAGAAATCTATATACTTACCAAATTTTTATCTTTACATGGTACAAAAAAGATGTAAATTTACAAAACCAGTTTTTGTAAAGCTTCAGAAATCTATACCTTTACAAAAGAATCTGTCAGTATTACAATAATATTTTTAAAAGTTTGTCTGTAACTCTATTTACAGTTACATTAAAGTTCTAGGCATCTCATTTTTCTGAAAGATTCTGAGTAAACTTGTAGATTATTTACAGTACGAACGTGTGTCTGTTTTTGTTTTTACAATTACGTAGACAATTTTTAGGAATCCCTGTTTCTTAGAAAAAATGTAGTATCCTTAAAGATTTTTTCATAATGTAATATTTCAAATAAAGGGATTAAAAATTTATTTTAAAGTAAGATAATAAAAAATACGTCTTCTAAATACCGGTTGCGTTTGATAATCCCCTGCTTCTGCCATTTATAGGTCACCGTATCTTTACAGCATAATTTGAGTTTTTATCTGGTGTCACTAGGTGTTCCTCACATGTGAGATCTCAAATGCTTTAGACACCATTAATTTTTTACAGATTGTTTGTCATTATTGATCATCGTTAATGATGTAATTCTGTCATTAGATCAGGCGAAGAAAATTGCTGTGGAATAGAGTTTTGATTTACGTTAGACACCTGCAAAAACTAGTTTTATCTGAGCCTTGACTGAATCATTATTAAAGGGATACGCTACTTTTGAAATCATCTCTTCAATTTTGAATTATATTGAAATAATGTATGATAGCACAGTACTTAATACTAAAATTTAAATATTTGTGTACTACCAATGAGAAGAAAAATCGTAAATATTTTCACATAAATTTCCTCAAAATAATTTTTATTATATAAGAACTTCTTTGATTAAGCTCTTCAAATTTGATACTTAAGAAAATTTATTAGAATTGTAGATGATAACAGTTCTCATTCAAAATTTTTGTAAACATAAGAACAAATGTTTTTATGCAAGGTTTTTACATAGGAAAAAAAAAGATTAGCTGCTATTTTTTTCTAAATGCTTGCAACTACTAAAATTATGAAAGAATATTTCTTCTAAAAGTCTTCGTCTTCGATCAACTATATTATTTGATTTACAAAAATAAGCCTAGTTTTAATCGCTTTTAGATCTTCTATCTATCCCATGATGCTACGTTTGAGCTGGCTTCAACACTATAAAAAGCGGACGATTTTACGGAGACTCTACTGTTAATCGGGAGGCCAGTACAATTTACTGTTTTTAAACAATAAAAATTCCCGTAAATTCCAGAAAAAAATTCTTTTCTTGGAAATTTTCTGTTATTTTAGGCATTTTTTCCGATAAAAACAATAAATTGCACTGGCTTCCCGATCACATTAAAATCTTCTTAAAATTATCCTAAACAAGAATTTGTTTAAGGGTTCCAAATAAAATAAAATTGCCCACAGAGACCTGCTGTTACATTTTCAAAGATTTAGGAAGGAAGTCTGCTTCTCACCGTCCCTAACAGTGTCTGAATGACCTGTCATTATTTCATGTAATTTTATATATTTCATCATGTTGTGATTTTTTTGTACCAATGCTACTTGACGCTACCAAGCATCTATGCCAATCAAATAAAATCATAAAATAAGATGAAATATTAGCATGTAAATTGTCTATTTCTAAAAATAAAAGATCTACAGTTCTAGAAATTAAAAAATTGCTTTTATTTAATTGCTATATTAGGATGAAATAATAATCATTTGATATTCTATTCTTCTGACATGGGAAAAATAATAACATTTGGAATATATAAATACTTTTATAAATATAACCATGGTAATTCAGATATTACCATACAAAAACAACCCACTTTTTTCCTTTTTAGCTGTCAACAATAAAAATAATAGTCTCTCGTGAATAAAACAAAAAATAAAATTAAAAATGAAGTTCCTGGATTGAGCAGAATCAATTGGAGTAATAACACCAGCGGATGGCGTTATTATCCCGGTATATATTTTGTACAGTATATTTTAAACTAGAAACTCGCAAACACATCCAAAATATTCCGAAAAATTTCGAAAATACATGAAATAAACTACAAATCATGTTTTTCCATATATTGAGGCTAAAAACTTTTACTATATAGAGAGAAATATTTCCATCTTGTAAAATATCAATATAAAGTTTCTACTTTCTTTTTAATATTTTCAAGCAGAAATATAAACAGTTCAATTTTTCGAATATTTATAATTCCCCCTCTCCATCGATATATTTATAAATATCTAAATACTAGTCGTAAATTTTCGAAATTCTTTTTGACATCGATCTCGTGCAATGTAAAAAAAAATATTAATAAAGTATTTTTATAACAAGTTACTAGAGATAAATCAATATTTCTTTTAACATTTAATGCTTCTCGTAGATAAACCTTCTTGGTCCTAAGTAAATCAATCAACTTCAGTATTATTTTATGAGACATTGGAAGAGATACCCTTATAATAAAAAGAAAATTCTACCGTGTCTAGTTTTAGTATTCCAAAGTCATTGATCTTTATTGGCATTTGAATTAAGCGATCAATAAACCTTGCTTTAAATATTTGCTTTTTGTCATTACATACACGTATTAAGGAGATACAGAACAATATTCGCTTTTTTGATAAATATTTTTAATATTTTTTTCCCTTTACATGTATGCATAAATTTATATGTATATTAAATTGATAGCACGTGAATTGCTTAAGTTAAAAAGAACAAATAAGTTTTTTTTCTGTTGAATGTAGGATGAAAAATGCTCGTGAATGCAAAGAAAAGTTTCCATAAAGAATCGCATTTTGGTTCTAGATTTCGTTACACAATAACTCTTAATTGGTGTAAAAATTTGTTCCTGCTTAGTCTGTGAAACCGCTTCACCTCTTCAGACCTGATGCATCCTATAAAATACATAATTTTACATTTTATTTCACATACATAAATAATGTAAGAGCCAGGAGAAATAAACAAAATAGAAATTTGTTTCTTATACCGCATTTTAGCGAGCTACGAGTTACGTGAAAATGGCTTGCAACTAAAATGTACGAAATGTACAAAAATGAAAGCGAAAATTATTTTGCTGAGCGTTAATATACAATGTTTTTAATCCATTAGAACAAGAATTATTATTAAATTATTAAATGTATATTTATTTTGTGCTTTTACAATGCAAAAAAGTAAAATAAAATAAAATAACCCAAAGGAATTGTCAATTATTCATTGTAATACACTTTATGAGTCGCTATGTATCATCAAATCTTGTGTAAAATATTAATTTAAATTTTTTTCGCTGTTAAAACTTTCTTATTTATCAGTTTATTAATTTAAATACATAACTGAAAAAAAATACATGAATAAACCCTGATGTCTTGAAAAGCTATGTCGTTTGCTGCTTAACCCCTTCCGGCGCAGTGTTACCAATCCGGCAACACCTAATTTTAATTCCAAACTTACAAACGGCACCAATAATATTTTACTAAAATTTTACTTTTACAATGACAGCTTAAATCAGGGAATTCTTAATTTCTAAAAAAGTCTTCTGTAAATTCCGGTGTCAGTCAACAATTTCTCATTTTACGAACAGAATTTGTCTGCGCCGGAAAGGGTTAAGTCCATTGCTCAGCAAGCCCAAGACCCTCTGATACATTTATAGTATAAAGTACAGGTATAAAATTGGTATTCGGAAGACATTTGCTATTTTTTGATAAACTAGAGGTCTCTGTCCTCTACCAGCTACTTTCGTCAATCCCCTTTCTGGCTCTAGTGCTATTAAACTGTTTTACAATAACGTTAAACAGTTTTTGCTGCTATAAAACTTTTTTGATGAAACGATTTTTACCAAATTTAACAATAAATATCTCTTAAAATAATTATTCATTTTAAAAACTGTGTGCATTAACATGTTTATCAAACATTTTCTATAATTTCACAAATTTTCTATTTGTGTGCAACACCTTTTTTAATATTCACGAAGAAAGACGTCAGATCATAAAAAAATTGTCAGCGGCAATACACTGATACTTCGGGAGCAGGTGTTAATCCTGTCCATCTAACGTCCGCAAAAACTTTTCGAAGCTAAACTGGAGCGATATACTGAAACAATTAGCGGTGTTTTTCAATTTTCAAAAATACACTATAATAAAGAGCGAAAATCTTTCCCTTTTGTAAATGCAACACCTTTTCCAAATTATCTAAGATTATGAAAAGCGACCTTAAAAAAAACTCAGAAAACTATTTCTTTTTGAAATGCACTTTTTATGCAGCTAAAAATGTTTACTTGACAACTCATTGAAACCAAGAAACAACTTTTCTATGGAAGGAAAACTGATTAATACATTTTTTTTTCTTAACTGACGTTATTTAGAGCCAATGGTAGCTCGTTCTAATCACTGGAATGACACAAAATTTCACAAATGGACTAATTAAACCACGGGAAAAAGATTTTAACAATAAATAAATAAATAATAGCTCCAATCACCGTAAGTAGCGGGAAATTCGGCTGTGTTCATGGAAAAAAAACATCAAAAACTGACAAAACGAATTATTTTGATATATTGCCATGTTTTATTCATCATATTTACTTTCCCGATGAGAAATTCGAACATATTCAAATGTGATCACCGTTCTCTTGCACTAAATCTTGCATTCTTTCTACAACATTTTCGACGGCCGAGCATAACATGTCACATAGAATAAACAGCCCTTACTGAGATTGAAACATTTTTTTCTTGGAATCCTTTTTCCTAATCCCCTTATAAATTTTAAAGCAGTTTCGGTTATTAAAATTAGCTACAAAGAGCTCTAAACAGCGTCAGTTTTAAAAAAATACAACCTGTGCAATGCTAAAGCTACTAGGAAAAGAAAATTATAGGCTGCTAATAAAAAAATTCTTTTGTAAATTATTCAATAAATTTAGAAAAAAGTTGTTTTATAAGGTTTCTAAAAATAAAAGAACGCTGTTCAGAATCTTGTGTGACTTAGAAAAGGTTATTATATATTTGCGATTATTGTTATTTTATATTTTCGTACATTAAGAAGCATTTATCATTTTTTACTGTGTAGGCAGCAAGCACGGTCACGGAATATGTCACTTGAGAGGTATAAAAGGTAAATTCAGAAACAAAAAAAATTGAAAGCTAAATTCTACAAGTCTTATGCATCGGGAAGGATGTTCAATACGTCAGATGCTTACTCATACATTTTGTATCAGCGTATAGTGAGCTCTACATAGTAAAAGTTTTTGTTGAAAAAAGTTTTTTCTTTGTATTATATTGCTATTTTTTCCCTGTTTTACTTTTTAAACATAAAAAAGTAAAAAAAATAAATATTTCATATTGCATAGTATAAACAGAAAAAAATGTGACTGTCAGGTAGAAATTATTTTGCGATCATGTTCGAAACATTTGGTAACAATTTTAAGCTCGACAAATTACAAAACAGTATAAATACCTGTAAAATTTAAATTCGGGATTATTAAAATATTAATTAATGTATTCAGAAGATTCTAGGTTTGGTATTAGGGTTTCAAATTTTAAAACATAATTTAAAACTGAAAACTGCAATGTAAACTGTGAAAATTGAAAAATTCATCGATCTATGAGCTCGCTGAGAACTGTTACGGGAACCTAGTAAAGGGTAAAAAAGTAACAACTTCACTTTATTATCGGCAAAATATTTTAGAACCAATTTAAGAAGAAATCATTACAGTTTTTGAAAGAAAAGCTATAAATATTTCTGCATTTTATGTGCAAAAAAACCTACACATTTCCAAATCAACAGTTGTTTCTAATGCTAAACATAATAATACTTTAAAATACATCGTATTCCATTTCAAGAATTAACTATAAAATTCTATGATGAATTATATTTTTGGCTTCTTAAAGATGTTTGTTGGAATCTCACTTCCATAAATTTTGAAATGATTTTGAAAAGTCTAAAACTTGTGATAAAAATTTCTGCATGATTGGACATTTCTATCAGGAATGAGGAGACAAGATGAATAAGGTAAGTGTTTAAAAATTATATACGAAATCATTCCCTTAAAATTCGAACTATATTCTGTATATTTCTATTAAATTCATGTAAAAATTCTTAATGTTTATCTTCTAAATTTTGCATTTTGAAGCAGGAACGACTGAGACAAAAAAAAGTCTCATTTCGGGAGGAGAAAATAAAATTAAAATATATTTAATTTAAGGATATGATTGGAAAGTTTGATATATTTATATTCTGTAAAAAATCCTAATAAGAATTCACTGTAAATTACTGTCTACAAACCGAATTAACTACTATTATTGTTTTAATAAACTGATTTTGTTACATCACTTACACCATAAAAGTTACGTCAGTTACATTAGTTAATGCCATTTTTAATTTCTTGTTGTTCAAAAACTAATTAAAAAAATTATAATTTATGAATACTTTGTGTTACCAAGAGCATAAAATCACTTTCTAACTGCGTAATTTTGATAAATTTTATGATTCAATAAAGGCGGAAAATTTGTTTTTTCATGTAACACTAGTAACAGGAGTTGGAAATGCAATTTTTGGTGATTAAAACAGAAGTTGAAATAATCTGCAGGTATTTGGGTATTAAGTCCTTTAATAATAATATTTTCAAGTATAAAAAATACTAATCCTAGCTTTCTTAGTAAACCTTCTACATAGTTTTGAAAGCAATAATCATTGGTAAAGTGTTACAGCTTAAAATAGCGATGGAATTGACCATAATATAATATTCCAGTTAAAAACTGTACACTCTAGAAAAATCCGTTAATATACGCGAATTCGTCCATAAAATTTCCCGGACTAGTTTTATTTTTCCGAAAAAACAGTATAACTTTCGTTATTGTCTTTTTTATATTATAAATGTAGTACGTTTTCCGTAAATTTTCTGAAAACAATAATCTAAATAAAAAATCTCGTGGCGCTATCTACATCTAAAATAGAAAAATATTATTGCTATAATAACTTTTTTTTCATTCATGTTTTAATAATAGAAAGCTAACATATTTTTACGGTATTAAAAAAATAATAAGAATTATAAAATTTTATTAATTCTTTTTATGTTTGAGATAGCTGAAAAGAAAAGTTAGTTTATTTTCAATCATGATTTTCAAATAATGTTTAATTCATTTATAGCAAATTTTTAAAAAGTGCATTGGATATTTTAAAATGGAAAAAATGTCTGCTTTAATTTTAATATATATTTTTAATCTATTCACTTTAAGAAATTCGCCCATAAAATTTAAACCATCTGATTATATTATGGGAATTATATGAACAAAATTATTATAATGTTAACGATTATCTAAGTTATAAAATGCAATAACGGGAATTGTTTTAATAACCCGTAACAATTATAATTATAAAAGTGACGTTTATTTCTTACTTTCTTTCTTTTCTTTTCTTTTCTTTTTCTTTTTGTAATAAAAATCTATAAGAGAGTTTTTAGCTCACAGGCTATCATAGCCTGAGATCTTATGTGCCCGTCCGTTCTGTATGTACGTTCGTATGTTCGTGCATAACGCGATAACTCATGATAAAAATATCGGATCCACTTGAAATTTTGTATATAGGTATAACCTGATAAGGCGCTTCCCTGATTAGTTTTTGGAGTTCATTCAATATGTATAAGAGGGGGAAAGGGGGGCTCATGCCCCTCCCCTTAATTGATATAAACGAGATTTTCATGCAGAATTATCAGTTTTCGTTCAAAATTTAGATATAGGATCATTCTGATGAGGCGAGTCCGTGGCTGTCATTAGGTGTTCATTGAATAAGTATAAACAGGGGGAACGGGGGGCTCATGCCCCCCCCCCCCTTAATTGATATAAACGGGATTTTCATTCAGAATTAACAGTTTTCGTTCAAAATTTAGATATAGGATCATTCTGATGAGGCGATTCCGTGACTGTTATTAGGTGTTCATTGAATAAGTATAAACAGGGGGAACGGGGGGCTCATGCCCCTCCCCTTTATTCATATAAACGGGATTTTCATGCAGAATTAACAGTTTTCGTTCAAAATTTAGATATAGGATCATTCTGATGAGGCGAGTCCGTGGCTGTTATTAGGTGTGCATTGAATAAGTATAAACAGGGGGAACGGGGGTTCTAATGCCCCTCCCCTTAACTTGTATAAATGGATTTTTCAATCAGATTTGTCAGATTTCGTTCAAATCTTTGAATAGTTTTGGAAGTTTAATGGTTAAGTATAAAAGAGGAGAATAACTCCTCTTAAATTATATAAATAATAAATGGGTTTTTATTAAGAATTATCCGATTTGCTCTGAATTTTGGATATAGGTTTTTTAATATGATAAAGCATGTACTTGATAGTTTAGGAGGTTCAGTGATTAAGTATAAAAAAGGAGAAAGGGGAGAGCTGTTTCCCCTTCTTAATATTTTTTTTTCGAACGGAATTAACGAAAATACAAGGCTGTAATGTACAATTCGTATGCGTAGCCTGTGAGCTCAATGCCATCAGTTTAACTGGGCAATATTCTTTTTTATTAATTTTAACGATTTAAAAAAAATAATAAATCTTATTCATTCTTTTTGTGTGTTTGAAAAAGTTAAAATGAAAGTGTTACACTTCACATTTCATTATAATTTTAAAAACATGTTCGACTTATTATTAATATTATTATTATTTTTAAAATCTCTAAAAGATATTTTAATACGAAAAAATCTATACTTACTTCTAATATTTTTATTATTATTTTAATATTAGTTCATTCACTTTAATAGATTCGCACATAAAACTTTCAAGGTCGAAAAATAATAATAAAAGTATTATAAAAGTGATGCTTATCAAACTTATAATCTTATAACAAGGAATAAAGGAAATTTATTTTAATACCATGTAGTAATCCTTTATTTGAGTTTAGAGAAGAACATCTTACAAACAATTTGAAAAAGTGTGTGTGGAGGGGGAGGGGAATGTTGTTATGCTTGAAAAAGTAAATAAATGTATAAAAAAATAAAATTAAAATTACAATTGAATTATAAAAATCTTAATCAAAATAAGCAATTATTACTTATAATATATTTTTTCATGCATGTAATATTTTTAAAGACTAAAATTTTTCTTGTACAAAGTATCAAAATAAAAATCTAAACATTAAAAAAAATATGAAAACTTCAGAATTGTATATTCAAATGAAAAATACTATTATAGCTAAGAAAATAGCACCCTTTTCAGCATAGTATTACTTCATAAAAAGCATCTGGAATAGGCGACAATATTTGAATAAGCTACTCGTGTTCCCGTGGTGCAGAGGTAGAGCGTTACTCTGGAAGACGGGAGTTCCCTGGTTCGAACCCTGCCTAATGTAAATGCTGCTTCATTAGTCTTGATTAGATTACATGGGGATACTGAAATTCATACAGGTGTAAGATTCTCATTGCAAAGTAATGTGATTATTTATTTTTTTCCCTCCCAGAAAGAAAAATTTTAAATTTGATAATATGAAAAAATACGGAATACTTTTGTGAAAAAGCGGAATAATTTCTTAAAGTTACGGAAATTTTTTTTCCGTTAAAAATCGTAAACAGTACTGGCGTTTAGATTACCAGCATAACTTCCGTTTTTAAACGGAAATTTAGTATTAATATAATAATAATAATAATAATAATAATGATAATAATAATATATATATATACGTATATAATATATAGTGTGTATTTTCACTATTTATCGCTATATTTTTCAAAGTTGGAGCGGGTCCTGAAATTACCATTCCAGGAAATTCTTCTCTACCTATATTTCTTATAGAAAATATCTGCTTTTATAAGATGAAATTTCACACGGTTAGCAAACATTTATTTTTGTATAAAAAAACTACTGATATTTCACCTGAAAATGAAAGCATCATCCGTACAGACCCTGATATTTCAATTATACACATTCTTATTATTACCTTAATTCCCACTTTTCACAGTTTTGTATTAATATATATATTTTTTTAATCTTAGATACTAATTTATAAATTTTGAAATAACATTTTATGTAACACTTATTTCAAACTTAAATGGTACATTTAAAAGCATTAATTAGGCTAAAGTGTCTTTTTTAAAGGTTATTTTCGGACTCCGTACAGTCTATTTCAAGATTCTAAACTTTGTAATGTGTTAACATTAAATAATGTCTAACATGGGTATATTTCACTGCATTTTATTACTTTTATTTCTCTACAGGAATTTATATAAAAATGAGAATTACCCTTTTACTTAAGTAAAGTGTCATCACTAAATAGATCATTAAACTTCATTAGGGAAACATCAGAGGCCTAATGTGTTGAAATGGTTCATAAAATCAAATTTGGATGTACTTAATTAGACGAGCAATTATCCAACTAACTTTAAAACTTTGCGAAATAGTTGTCCAATTTATAATTTTAATGAAATATACACGTTTAAATGAAACTGTTTTAGGCATTAGAAAATATTTAACTGAAGTCTGCTTTAGAACTTAAAGTTAAATTTACTCTATAAAAATTAAAACTGTTATTACTATTTCATTTTATTCTTAATATAAAAATTGAAAAAAAATCTTAAATTAAACCAGTAAAAGGATGCTGTTTGACAAATTGTGGAAAATCACTTTAAATAAGGCTATTTTAAACCGCTTTTTTTTTATTACCTGGAGTGACTTAACTGTTAATTGTTTAGATATTTTTCCGTCAATTGCCAAAAAATATTAATTTCTGATGCTTAAGCTTTTTATCTTTTTATACTTATTCCCACCATCCACCTTTTTGCAACCAGATGATATGGTCACATAGATTTTCGACTATTGTGGCTCCCGTTTAGCCTTTCTTCGATGTACTGTTTTTTAATTCCATTTGTTTTTAGTTGCCTTTTATGTATTTATTAAAATCCTTTATAAGCATGTAAAATCAATTATTTTAATGATCCATTGTAGGATATCTTGATTGCATATTCTCGGACGTTATCGCTCACTGTATCGATTGTATTTTTTACGATGAAGATTTTTTTCGATTGGTAAAATTTCGAGAGTTAGCCATCACTTGCTATATCCTAACAGCAATAACCAGGTAGTGTTCAGGAATAACAATTAGGTAATTTCAGGATAACAAATCTATTAAGGGGACAAGGGAACTTGAAATCCTTAAAAATAATTTTTTTTATTTTTTGTAAATTTCACCTAAATATTATTCAAGGGTACATTATATGCATTATAACATGCATTTATCAGAAAAAAATGCAAAAAAAAATTATTTTTGACAAAAAAATGGCATTTTACGCAGCGTCTTCGAAATCTTCGAAATGTGCCCTGCGCATTCCATATCAATGAAAATCCCCAATATTTTTTATGAAAGTTTGTTTTATATATATAAACAAAATTGTGCATCGAATTTTGAATATTTGAATTTAAAGGTTAAAAAAAAAATTGAAATTTTGAAATTTTTTCGAAATTTTTTTCAAAATTTTCAAATTTTTTTAATTTTTTTTTATTTTTTGTAAATTTCATCTTAAGTATTATTCAAGGGTGCATTATATGCATTATGGCATGCATTTATCACAAAAATATTTTTAAAAAAATATTATTTTTGAGAAAAAAATGGAATTTTACGCAGCGTCTTCGAAATCTTCGAAATGCCCCCTGCGCTTTCCATATCTATGAAAATCCCCAATATTTTTTTGGAAAGTATGTTTTATATATATAAACAAAATAGAACATCGATTTTTACATATTTGAATTTTAAGATGTAAAAAAAAAAAAAAAAAAAAAAAAAAAAAAAAAAAAAAATTGAAGATTTTGAAAAAAATTTCGAAAAAATTTCAAAATTTCAATTTTTTTTTAACCTTTAAATTCAAATATTCAAAATTCGATGCACAATTTTGTTTATATATATAAAACAAACTTTCATAAAAAATATTGGGGATTTTCATTGATATGGAATGCGCAGGGCGCATTTCGAAGATTTCGAAGACGCTGCGTAAAATGCCATTTTTTTGTCAAAAATAATTTTTTTTTGCATTTTTTTTTGTGATAAATGCATGTTATAATGCATATAATGTACCCTTGAATAATATTTAGGTAAAATTTACAAAAAATAAAAAAAAATATTTTTAAGGATTTCAAGGTCCCTTGTCCCCTTAAAAAATTATTAAACATTTATTTCACCGATATTAGGAAGCCCACCGTTCAAACGGATTAACAGGAGGTTCGAAAATTTAGGTAATCCCGACATACCTCAGCAACAGTTTTAGGTAGAGACATGAATTTTAGGTTACTTCATGTACTAAAACAAACTTAAACATATATTATATCTATTTTAGAAAATTCCACCTAAGATGGTTTAATGAGATGATCGCACTTTTTGGATAGTTCGGAACTGTTAATAATTAATTTAGAAATTAGCCTAATTATACTTTATAAAAAATCTTTAATGGATTAACGTTTTTATTTTTTTCTTAAACAATCCAGTAATCTGACTGACCTAGTGTAAATAAAAAATCAGTGATTTAATACTTGGAAATTTTTCTAGAGAGAAAATACGCCCTGTATACAATATTTCAAATGAAAATTAAATTTCTAATTTTTGATTTTTTTTTACTAGGTTGGCATTTACGCCTCTTAAACAATAAAAAAATTTATATTTGATTTTCATTTGAAATATGTGTAATAGCTGCTGACAATTTGTTTGTGAATATAACTGAGAAATATCTGGAATAGCATTAACCATTTCTTAGTAAACTTACTAAAATTACACCTGTAACAGCTAGAAACAATTTCTTAGTAAGAAA
Source organism: Maratus speculifer (assembly GCA_964019185.1). Lineage (NCBI taxonomy): Eukaryota > Metazoa > Arthropoda > Arachnida > Araneae > Salticidae > Maratus > Maratus speculifer. The sequence continues at coordinate 75,036,393 of OZ025296.1, read as the reverse complement.
ATTATCTGTAAGACTACTAACCATTTTTTAGTACTCATGTTAAGGAAAACACCTGTAATATCTACTTATGATTTCTTAGTATGGTCACTAAGGAAGTTTGTGTGTTATTTATTAAGTTTAATGCAGTAATATTACTTAAAAAGAAGCTCTATTGGTAACTAGAAAAATTTATGGAATCAGAGTTACCTAGAGATTTTCTACTAGTACTAAAGATTTTTTTTACAGTAAACTAGTTGTACTTATTATAGTTCAAATTTATCAACGAAAAAATTTTCACTCCTATACATTAAACACAAATTAAAAATAAATGAATTTTCACTTCATCATAATTTATCGAAATGAGAAATTAAGTTATAGGAAATGACTCTACTTATACAATAATACGATAACTGAATACAAATACAACTTCTTGTTATTTTTGCTCTCTTTCACACAAATTAAAACATGATAATAAAGTTATTTAACTTTCTATCGTTCCAAATTAGTTAGAAATTCATTTGTCTGCTTTGTTTTTATTTTAAAATGTTCCTACATTTATCGGAATATAAGTACTATTTCCACTGTGATCAACAGCTTGTTAAGAACTTCAAGTAAGAGTTTTAAATTAAAGTAAGTTAAATGGTATCTAATGAATGTAACATTCGGTCTTGTTTTGTTCAGCCTGAAAGCATAATAAGAGTTTAAATATAAGTGGAAATTTCTTCGTACACAAGTAATGTTTCGTGATGTAATGGGTTTATTCTGGATTTGTTAGTTCAAGTGAGTAAAATTTACCTCATGGAATACTACTAAAACGGAACGCATTCCATTCTGTTAATAAAAACAATCAATGATAAATGTTATAAAACTATGAAATTATCTAATTAAACTTTAAATTTAAAAAGTTTAATTTAAATGTTTCGTGTTGACCTGGATTTTAATATGCAAAAATTTGATCTTTAAATTCTTAGATCTTCTTTAAGTAACAGTTTATGCCTCTTATGCACTCAGTTGAATTATAAGTAATTAGTGATTTAGGCATAAGTTATTACTTTTACTTTTCTATTTTTAAGGGATATTTTTCAAGTTTTTTTTCTTGAACTGTGATGTATTTTTCTAACTTTAAACTATAATTAAAAACATAATTATTAAAATCTTGATCTAAATTACATCTGTATAAAAACAATGCTGAACAACAAGTTGCATAAAGCTTTATATATATTTAAAGAGTATATTTTTTACTTCAGACCCAACCTAAGCATGTGTTTATTTTAACAAAATTTATATTTCTGAATAAAACAGAAGTAAAAGCTTTATATATACTTTTGTATGCCATCTATACACATTCAAAGGTCATTTTTTTCTTTCAGTCCGAACCTAAATATGTGTTTTTTTTTTATTTTTTATTTTATTTTTTTTCTTTTAACAAAAAGGAGGTGAGTCCATAAGGGCTATTTTTCGCCCATCATATACCCGGAAAAAAAAGTTTCGAATTCAGATGATTGATCTGTAGCTCTGTATAGTTAAAGATATGTATTTTTTTTTTAATATAAGTTTTACGTGATAAATAAAATAGTAAGTCATGGAAATTATAGCCCGAAAGTAGAGTGTTTTGGCTTTTTTCTGCATTTATGACAATTTTTGCGTCTTTGAATTATTTTTTTCCTAAGAGGCGCTCGATTAACCCAATTAATTTTGACATGCTCTGATTCTATTCTTTATAAGCTTTTATATGAGCATTATTTTATTTGGGTTCAGTGTGCGTTTCTACCTGTAAAAAAAAAATATCATGTGAGAGAATCAAATGCACGACTATCGGAGCGCGTTCAGACTTCTTTCGCCGTACTAAGAAAGTATTAACGTTGTTCAGATGTTATTTTCTAAAAATATTTTCGTAAATATTTATTAAAGAAATTACTAATAAATAATGCTTGGATACCAATGTCATAATTGTAAAGTCTCACAGAAAATTTTTCGTATCTGTTCTAACAGAAAAGTTATATTGATACTTAGATGTTCGAAAAACTGAGATTTACAGAGTGGTTCTAAGTAGTGCTCTAAATACAAATAATATATATTTCGTGCTCTCCATGCTCTAAATATTTCTATTTCTTTTTTTGATGTAACAATAAGAGATTATGCATCAACGATTACTGTCGGTGAGACCACAAATAAGAAACCTATTATACATTTAATCAATATCTCATTTTCACAATTCTAACACGTGTTGTATAGTATGTAAAGGTAAGAACTGCCTCGTTATTGTAGCAAAAGCTATTGAAACTCAAGCCTTTATAGAAACTTATATCTATATTTTGTCGCGAAAACGATGCTGTAAAACTCATATTACTTGATCGGTACATTGACTCTGCAAGATTTAAGTCCTGTAAATGAGAATGCATCGATGTATGAAATGCGATGCATGAAAATATTTAAGCCAATATCAGAAATGTAGCAAAGAAGACCTAATTTGATACACCGGACACTTTTCATAAATCTATTATTATATTCTCATGGATATATTTATGTCTGATTTTAACGATATCTTTCAACTTGTAAAGACCAAAATACGTTCTTCATTAAAGAGGTCATCTCGTATTTTCTTTGCAATGTTACTTGTAAAACTTAGAACTGGCCTCTATCATTGTGTTCTGCCTACATTATTTAATATAAGAAAAAAAATAATATTTTTTGTAAAATATGAAAACCAGGCTTTGATTGAGAACGTTGTTCAAAAACACTGTAGAATGGAACACATCCCCAGAACACAAGTTATTGAAAAGTATACGAGGCCTTCAGCCGGAAGATTGTTTATTCCGGATGACAACAATGATACTGTAATGACTGCTTTCGATAGCACGCACATTTATATCCATATGAGTGTGACTGTTTCTTTCAGAGACATTCCTTCTGGCTATACAAAGGAAGACGTTTTGTTAAGAATATGGTATTCGTCATTACTTCAAATTACATTTTGGATGTCTTCGTTCCTTACTTCGCGGAAACAAATAACAATTACGCTAACATACTTACAAACAAAAAATATTCATATAATATCAGAGAGTGGCTGAAGCCAAATGATGTTGAGAGTATTGATAGATTTTACCGGGATTGTTTGGAACTTCTGCACAGCTCTCTTAACCAAAATATGATTTTTCAGCGCACAATTTCTAAAACCTATAATATTTATATAAAAACACAGCTAAACATTATAACATAATGGTACTGTCAGTGAAAAGTACGCAAAAGTGTCGTAGAGTGCTGGGTGCTTGTTGTTTTCATATTATGGTTTCTGTCTTAAAATACTACTGTAATGTATCATCGCTCAATCAAAATTAACAAACCAAATACCGAATATATTCATATACAGTACAATACAAGGCCGCTATATGGTCCAATAGTGATTCTGGTGAAGCAATCGATAACGAAAATAATCTAAAACACATTGTCCAAAAAGTCTGAAACTGTATTATTATTATTATTATTTGTTATTTATTATTTCTGATATTTCATGTATTGAAATAATAATCTTAGTAAGCTCCATTTATTTTAATTTTACGCATTTTGTTGTATTTACTATTGATTATATGGATTAAAACTAATGATAATTGTGTTTATGCTCATTAATACACATAATATTTGCTTAAATCTATATTTTATTTTTCTATCAATTATTAAACTTTCATTCATGATATTATTATTTTCTTACTTGTTATGAGGAAAATGTATGTCACGTCTAGGTGCTGATGGGCGAAAAATGGCCCTTATTGACCCACCTCCTTTATACTTCAGAGTAATATAGAGGTAAAACATCTGTACATTGCCGTTGAGTTTATCTACGGTTTACTTTTTGCTATTGATTTTTAAACAATCTGTGTATTTTTGGTTCACTCAGAATATCAAATTATACAAAATAACTTCTTAAAAGCTGTTGCAAAAATATACATATTATTTACTTAATTTACCTGAGATCTTTCGAATGCCCACGCATTCGTTATCAAAGAAACATAAAAGAAGATAATTGACTGGAAATAGAAAACAACAAAACAAAAGAAAAACAGAAACAGTCCGCGTGTATAAACAAAGTCACGATGAATTCATCGAGACACCAAGGATATTGTACCAGACTGGTAGATAAGTTTATAATAGATTATTATAGATATATATTAATACATATAATATTATAATAGATTATTAGAGATACAATATATATTATAGATAATAGTGGTTTAGATAATTTATGATGTCCAAAAACACCATCATGTAAAAATATCTAGCAGTTTCAGAGATATCTGAATTCTAAAAAAATTTCATTTTTTGATAAAACATTATTATTTTTTTTTAAACTTGAAATATCCAGTGTTCAAGTATACATGCATTGGGTTATTTTTTAATCAATAATAAATATATACTTTTTTAAGCACATCATTTACGAAAATATTAATACATATTTCCAAGATGCCTCATATGAAATATCGTTGATCGGCGATTTCCTATCAAAACAATGGAAGTTCTCTTCTTTGAACATTTGGAATTTAGATAGATTTTCCAAATCGCGCATGAACAAAAATGTCTCAGTATATATACGTAATATGAATTTTGTCGGAAGTAATATAAAAATGCTCACATATATGATAAAAATATGTATATTTTGTGTCAAATTTAAAAAACAGATATTTTTTGAAAGAATAATTACATAAGAGGAACAAAGAATTCAATGCACGCATTTGTTTATGAAAGGATAAAAAATAGGGTAAAGTATTGATGGAAAAGAATGTCTTAGAAAATGAAATATTGATATTTATATTGAAATGTAACGGTCGGATTCAAAATCTGACCCTGAAAAACTCAGCTGCGTTTTTGCGTTATGTGACCATAAATGGGTATGACAATGAACTTTTAATAATTGTTTATTCAAAATCGATCAAATATTATTTTACACAACAAATTTAATTGTAGGCTTTTATTTCTAAGGTTTAAAAAATTCAAATGTTTTAAAATAAGAAAAAATTAATTACCTTTTTTTTCTTTTTTCGAAGACATTTTAGGCAAATATTAAAAAACATATTTGTAGATTATTTCGACAATTTTTGGTACTGTGTTTCTAAAATAGGAACTTATCTTGAGGTTTTACGAGGCGGATTATCAAAAATAAAGCTCTGGTATAAAATGTTTTGAGCGTCTCACACTGCTGTATGTTGCTGTCAAAAGAATCAAACAGATAATTCGCCATTCTTTGGCATCAGTAGGAAATGATGATTTTGCTTTAATGAAAAGTAGATTAAAGCTGTATGTGATTATAAATATATTTATTTTCTCTTTTACTTATTCTTAAATCTACCACGAATACTGCAGTTTTTACTAGTGGTAGAAAAGAAATAAATGAAAAAGAATCAAAAATTCAGAATTAAAATATAAGTTACAAAAATGAAAATCCATATAAATGTTAAAAAAAACACGTATATCATTTCATAAAAACTTTTACTGGAGGTGTTAAAAATACGTACAAAACTGCATTTTTATAAAATCTGAACACTTTGAAGCAAATGATTGCTCTTCATCAGGGTTACACCTGAAATACACAATACATAATGATAAAATCCGTGAAATATAGTATTTTAATATTAGAAAATGAAACAAATCGTTAAAACAAAAGCGAAAGGAAAGAGGGTAGGGCTATGAAAATGACATGTCGTTTTGAACTATACCTAAGTGAACTATTCCTCCTGAAATATCGTAATTTGGGAACAATATAGGATAATGAATCAGTGTATGTTTTTTCTTTTTACATAAAATTTCTATGAACTTAATAATTATTTCCCTCTCTCCCCTTTACAATCGAGTTTATTAATCTTATTCTTTTTGTTATTTTAAATGGAAAAATAAAAACAGGTTTTTAGGAATTCTTATATGCAAAATGTGTTGAAAACTGTATGATTCGAATCAGCTTTTTTCTGTTTTTTGTATATTATTTGTTCATCTTTAAACATTGGTTTTTTGCATTTTAATACTGTTGCACAAATGCTTTATTTTCTATTTTCATAAATAATTATCTGTTTTAAATATTAGCATAAAGCTACCACAAAGATTATTGTTTTAGAATAGTGATTAACAAAATAAAAAATAAAATAGCTTGGTCTGTCAGTATTACCTGTTTTATACAATTTGTTCTAGACATTTTTGGGTGAGAATATTCCATTATTTTGGTTGCATCTTGAAAGAAAGGTATTTTCTGTAGAAACGGCATTTTCTATTAATAGACTTTATTAGGGACGAACTTTAAAAGACAATTTCTATCTTATTTTAATCCTTCGAATAAAATTATAATTATTAATTTATTTGTTTTAAAACATAAAAAGTATTTACTGAAAAATATATTAATACAAGTCATCCTAGGAAAATAATGATGTTCTTTATAAAATATTCTCTAAAAGTTTCAGTATTAAAAAAAGGCTATTTTTCGGGGTTTTAAATATTCTTAAATAAAAAATATGAAAACTGTATGATTGATGAACTTTTGTAAAGTAAAAATATTGGAATATTCATTCCTATATTTAGTTTTATTTATCCTATATGTTTTTTTATCAAAATAAAATCTCTCTTCGAAAAAGGATAAAAAGTCTCCTTATGTGAACATACATTTATATCTTATTCACTTTCGTCTACATAGAAAAGGAATTTTTTTTTCTCATCAACCTATAGAATTTTAATTTTAGCAGTTCATACAGTAAAAATGACAGCTCTTTTTTTATTTTAATACTATAAGAGTAAAAATGAAATAATATTTGGCATATATGTTTGAACAGCTGCATTGTTTCTACATTAAGGTTAAAAAATATTTACATTAATAAAGATTAAAAATATGACCGAAGACTTAAATGTATTTTTTATGGCTTTTCATTGTGTATTTTAAAAAGTTAATATAGTTTAATATAAAGAAACCAAACAAAAAAAATATTGTAATTTAAAAATATTTTTAATTTAGTGAATAATGTACTGTGACAAAACGCCAAATATACTGCCAATAATTTTTAATAATAATAAAAGACTTTTCAAAAATCACCATAATATAAAAACAAAAGCAGGACGCATTTCGAGCTAAAACAAAACAACTCCTCATCAACTAAAAGAGACAGATGTGTGTAAGGGCAAAAAGTGAATGAAGAAGGTTTTTATTACAATATACGGGAATTTTTTTCACAATAACGTATTACTTTTTATTACAATTAGCAAGTCATGCTCATATTTTACTTGGTGTCCTTAGGGACACGTGTCTTATTCAACTGATGACGAGCTGTATTGTATTAGCCGAAACGCGTCCTGCTATGTTTTTATTTTATGGTGCTTTTCAAAGTCTATTATCATTATTGAATTATGTACTGTTTTATAATATAAATAAATTAGAATTTGTTTAATAAAAAGGAAAAAAAAATATCCATTTTTATTGCAATTATCAAGTTGTCATTTTGCCTTCATTTCGGATTTTTTATTATTCTGTTTTCTTTGTTTTTGTACGTTATTTTTGCTTTTTACGATTTCAATTTGTTTTGATTTATTTTTAGATTTGTATTTCATGCTTCTGCAAGTAAATTCTACAGCGAAATTTTTTCAATAATTTCCGTGCTTTACTTTATGAAGCTTGTTTTAAACTCTTGAGCGCATTCGCTGCCACTTACGTGAAAATGTGATGATAGTTAATGCCGCACTGTAGAAGTAGGGTTTACCCAGAATCCGATTTACTTTTTTATAACAAAGCATCTGTGAAATATTTTCCCGCACCAGGCAGGCGGGACTGGCTATTGAGACATCACCCCACATCACGCACTGGCGCGTGAGTGACCCATTAACGTTGGCGCCATATCACACGCTGGCGCGTGATCGGCTGAGAATGTGTTAAAATATATGAATACTCTTTTGGTCGATGAATATTTTTATAATATGTATAACCATTTTTTGACCGATATTTCACTATTTTTGCGTATTTTTTTATACAGAATTTCAGAAAAAATATCTAGTAATTCCATCTAAATGGAATACGCTTCAGTCTTCTATGTATGTTATGAAAAAAGGATGGTGTGATATAAAATCTATATATTTAAAACACCTGGCTGCTTTTTTTGGTCATCAGCCCTGAGCTTTCTACTGGCCCGATTTTGATAATTATTTTTTTTAATTAAAGCTGTTTATGTGTAGATGTGCCCATTCTGGCTAATTTTTAATTTATTTCCATTTTTATATTTTATTTTTAATTTTAAAAGCTTTTTCGTGACATTTCTTCAAAACAGTGGCAACAGGTTAAGCTTTTCTCAAAATTTATTTTGTTTATTTTGTTTCCTATAGTTATTGTGCAGTTATCAAGCGATATTTAAACAGAGAAAAAATAAACTATACAGATATTTTTGAATTCGTCTTTCGGGATATAATATTAACTTCCTAAATAATTTGGCATTTAAATAATATTTAAGGTTTAGAAACCGCATTAAAAAAAGATTTGTAGCTGAAGTTAAGTCCAACATAATAATTTGTGAGTTGTTTTCCTTATTTTTTTTGTTATTTTCTGAAGTTTGTGTATCTTCATCATGAAAAGCTATGTTATCCCTATTTTAAGAGGTGGCAATTATTTATTTCGCTCAGTATTTTACTGTCTATATAAGATTGATATGTATCATATCCAATATATATTCTTTTCCGTCGAGTTTCGACGGGTGCAGCTAGTATAAGATATTTAAATAAACAAATAATAAATGCAATGTTATACAGGATGTCCATAATAAACCCCTTTAATGCACTATATGCCCCATCTGACACGTACCTAAAAACATTATAATTCTCATTATTTTGCATGGATTTGGCCAATATGATTGCTGTAGCTGTTCTCAAACAGTCCAAAGAATAGACTAATATTCGTTTTGTCTATTTGAGATGGCTGCATTTTTTTAATTGTAATTATTCTTTGGAATAAAAAAATATGATATAGCTATTATGGCAAAATTTTATTTTATTATGTTTACTTAATTCTTAAAAATATTAATATAAAAATGTTGCAGAGTATTAAAGAGATAAAATTAATTAATTTAAGCGTATTTAATTGAAAAATAGAGCAATGTAATATTAAAAAACCCTAATTATATATACCAAGTACACGCCGTAAAATATGATATTTTAGCTGAAAATTTGAAAATTAATTTTTTTTTTACTATTTTTTCCGTAATTAGACTAAGAAAAAAAAATCATATTTGCACTTTTTCGATGTAAAAGAGATCAGCCACAATTGGGATAAAAATGTGTAGCGCAAAGACATAGCCGGAAAAACCGCAACGTAATTAAACATTAATATAAGACGAAATAGTACCAGGAACCTTAGTTCATGTAGCGTAATACTCACGCAGTGCCACCAAGCATGCCCGCAGCATAGAACTGCTCAGAAAACAACTGATTCGTAATGCAGTTGCAATGCAGTGTCAACAGTGCAGTTTGCAGATCAGAGTCAACAACGCAGTTCACATGAAAAGCAGGATTGAAAATTTTAGCAAATTTCTTTTATATGGAAAAATTGCAAACATGACTTTTTCAAATTTGGCATTGACAGAGAGCTGCAGCCAGGAAGGAATCCCTTGTCCTCTCTCATGCTCAATTAGAAGCACTTGTCAAACACTTTTTCCTACATAAAAACACATTAACCTTTTTTGTTGCTCACCAGAGCATTTTTCAATACTTGTCATTCAAGTTTTTTGATAAAAACTGAACATTTTTTTAAAGCTTGAAAAGCAAGAAATTTGAAAAGAAAAAATTTGCTGCCAAAATTTTATTGTTGTATAAGAATAACTAAGAAAATTGTTGCATTGTCATATAAAATGCATGATGCCTAAAAAATAAACCTAGGAGTTGAATGAAAATAATTACAGTGCGCTCACAACTTTAAAGAACTGCAACTAAATGCTTTGCAATAAAAACAAATAATTATGTTTTTCAAGTGATTTATTTAATTTGAATGAATTATGTTACATACATAAAAAATTATACTTATTTAAACTTGGTGGCAACGAATAAAAAAATCTACAACAGCAACAACATGGAACAATGTTCAACTGGAGCTTTACAACACAAATTCGATTTTCTCAGCGACCGTCAAACATACAAAGATGAAAAAAATCTATTTTAAGTTTTACCAAAAGGATTAAAATAAACCAAAAATAAGGTTAATCTATCCACAAAATCGTTAGCTATTACTTGTTGAATTTTAGGTCTTCAATTTTTCGTTAAAAATGAAATAAAAAAACTACAATAAATAATGATAATTTTTCGGATGCTATCATTTCTTTTGTCTCGTCGAGTTCTACCTTTTGAAAAAAAAATCACTGTCGTACGTCAACTGGTTCGCTAGAAATTTCAAAAAGACGTTTGCATTTTCGATTTCTTAAACATATTATACCAAACGCTACCGCGTTTGCTATGATTTCAATTATTTTTTTTTATATGTATAAAGATAAAAAATCGTGCGGTGAAGGATTAAAGAATCCCACTTTAAAGTTGTCAACAAACAAACTATGTTCATAACGTTGTGAAATTTCGTGAAAGACATTATAAAGTGTTGGGAATTTTTTAAACAGAAGTAAGTTAGTATAACGTATTTCCACCAAAGGGGGCATTTTAATGAATTCAATATTTGGACTATAGTATTTACGAAAATTCAGGAATTTTAATTATTAATTTAATCGGATCTTTTTCCAGCATTTCACAACACTTTTTGTTCGTAGAAATTCCCATATATGTATACTGGAGCAATTGGTTGTACTGCGATCAGCTGTGGAACATGATATGTTTCGATTCTATATGACATCTGAAAATTATGATCATCGTGCCAGAATTTTTATTGAAATAAAATTTTTAAACTTTTTCAAATGTGTGCTAAATATGTGATTTGTTAAAAAAGGCCTTCTGTCAGCGAAATTTTGAACTATTTTTTTTCCTCAAATAACTTTTTGCACCTTTATTTTGTCCTACACAAAATTTCACAATTTTCTTACCAATACTTTCTTCTATGGACACCATTAAACTAAAGTCATTTGTCTATATCTTAGACATCCTGGACTCAAATACTTATTTAATTTCTATATTAAAGTTGTTAATTTATCAAATTGTATTACTTTTATATTCATAATGAAGAAAAGAAAAGTTTTCCACTCTGTTAATTTTTGATAGGCTGTAGACATTTCTTTTTCTCCGTTGGCAACAAAGAGAATAAAAGACAAACGCTTTTATCGTACACAAAGTCATTAATTCTCTCAAGAGTTTCCTTTATTCATTTCTTTTATAACTTAAACAAAGAGTTATTCTTAATGTCTTTTCTTATGCCTCAAGGGAATAAAAAACAGTAGTGCAAGCAAAATGTTCTAAACTAAATCTCGTGAAATAAACTGATTAGGTTTAAATAGCATTTTTAGCTATCTCTTAGTAAACATATTTATGTATCTGAGTGTCAGCAAATTCATTTTATTACTTTTATATAATGTTAAGTGCCATAGAGAAGGTTTTGAAACAAGAAAAATTTAGACAATTTTCTTTTTTGCATTTAATATCGATCGATATTCTGTTTATTACGGATTTTTAAAATAACAGTAATAATTTTATTTTAAAGCCTTTCAAAATGTTAGATTGATTGATTGATTACAATAATTATATTTAATATTTTCACATAAGGGCTAAGTGGACCTAACCTACTTTTAAAGTAGAATTAAAACTTTTGCAAACATCCATGCCTGAAATGAAATTCAAGCTTGGTATCTGTTATCAAATGATGAACTCCGTAACTACTAGACATGAAAATCAGTCTGAATGTGCCAGAAAACAGTATTTAGTTGTCTTATTTTTATCTGTTGATGCCAATTTATTAAGAAAAATTCTATTGCTTTTTATATTAAAATATTTTTAAGGCATTTAAATTAATTCCTATCGTTAAGCTGAAAATTGCACTCACCAAAGTCTGGTACCTGAGTCTAATTAATAGTACTGTGTGTCAAAAAATATTAGATGTTTAAATAAACAAATTACAATAATAACATTATACTCAAATAGTTAATTATTAATTTGTTTATTAAAAATTTTATTTTTTATAATTCAATTATCTTTATATTCACAAAGAAAAAATAAATTTTTTACAATCCATTAATTTTTGATAAGTTGTAGACATTTCTTTTTCTCTGTTCTCTTCAACGAGAATAAAAGACAAACGCTTTTATCGTACAGAAAGACATTAATTCTCTCAAGGGTTTTCTCTATTCATTTCTTTTATTTAAACAAAAAGTTATGCATAGTTTCTTTTCTTATGCCCCAAGGGAATAAACTAACAATAGATCAAGCAAAATGCACCAAGATAAATCTCGTGAAATAAACTGATTATGTTTAAACAGCTGCTTTAGCTATCACTGATTAAAATATTTTATATATATCTGAGCATCAGAAAGTTCATTTTATTCAATTTATATAATTTTAAATGTCACGGAGAAAGTTTTGAAGCAAGAATAATTTACAGAAATATATACTTTGAATTTTAATATTGATCGATATTCTGTTTAATACGGATTTTTAAAATAACAGTAATAATTTATTTTCAAAATCTTTCAAACTATTTGGTTACTTGATTGATTACAATCACTATGTTAGCTTCTTTCACATGAGAGCTAAAGTGTCAGACTATCAGACTTGTTAAGTAGAATTAAAACATTTAAAAATATCCGTGCCTGAATCGTAATTTGAATTTCGTATCGGTCGTCCAATAATTAACTCTTGAGCTACTGAACTTGCAAATCAGATTGAATGTGTCAGAAACACTAAGTATAGCTGTCTTATTATTTTTTTATTAGTTTGTGCCAATTTGTAAAGACAAATTCTATTACTTTTTATAATTAAAAGTTTTTAAGTTATTTTATTTAATTACTATGATTAAGCTGAAAATTGCATAGACCCAAGTCTATTACATACATTACAAGTACTGTGCGTCAAAAAATATATGTTTAAATAAACAAATCACAATCATAACATGGAACTCAAATACTTCATATTTAATTTGTGTATTAACTTTATTTTTCTATATTTTTAAAGAAGAAGGGATACGTTTCCACTCCCTTAATTTTGGATAAGTTGTAAACATTTCTTTCTCTCTGTTGGCAACAAAGACAATAAAAGAAAAACGCTTTTATCGTACACAAAGTCATCAATTGTCTCAAGAGTTTTCTTTATTCATTTTTTTTTATTACTAGAACAAAGAGCTATACTTAATGTCTTTTCTTACGCCCCAAGAGATTAAAATAACAATAGTGCAAGCAAAATGTTCTAAGATAAATCTCGCGAAATAAACTGATTATGTTTAAATAGTTGTTTTAGTTATATTTGAGTAAGTATAGTTTATATATATCAACGTCAGCAAGTTCATTTTACTTCATTTAAATAATTTTAAGTGTCATAATGAAAGTTTTGAAGTAAGAATAATTTATATAAAGTTATATTTTACATTTTATTATTGATCTATATCTGTTTAATACGGATTTGTAAAATAACAGCAATAATTTAGTTTCAAAATTTGGAGTTGGTTGATTGATTACAATCATTATGTTCACTTTTTTTCACATGAGAGCTAAAATGACCTAACCTTCTTTTAAAGTAGAATTCAAACCTTTACAAACACCCATGCCTAAATCGGAATTTAACCTTGGTATTTGTTGTACAATGATTGGCTTTGTAACCACTGGATATGCAATTCAAGCTGAATGTGTCAGAAAAGCTATATAGCTGTCTTTTTATCTGTTGATGTCAATTGATAAAGAAAAATTATATTACCTTTTATAATAAAAAGTTTTTGTGGCGTTTTAATTAATTCCTATCGTTAAGTTGAAAATTGCATAGACGCAAGTGTGCTACCTAAGTAAATCAAAAGTACAGTGTATCACAAAATATGAGATGCTCAAACAAACAAATCAAAATCATAACATTATACTCAAATACATAATAATTAATTGGTGTATTAAACTTTTGATTTTTTATAATTCAATTATGTTTATATTCATAAAGATATTAGGAATCTTTACCATTCATTAGTTTATGATATGTTGAAAACATTTCTTTGTTTATGTTGGACACAAAGAGAATAAAAACAAACGCTTTTATCGTACACAAAGTCATTAAATCTCTCACGAGTTTTCTTTATTTAGTTCTTTTATTAGTTAAACAAAGAGTTATACCTAATGTCTTTTCTTATGCCCCAAGGGAATAAAATAACATTAGTACAAGCAAAATGTTCTAAGATAAATCTCGTGAGATAAATTGATTTGGTTTAAATAGCTGTGTTAGCTATCTCTGAGTAAACATATTCTATATATCTGAGAATGAGTAATTTTATTTTATTGCTTTTAATATTAAGTGTCATAGAGAAAGTTTTGAAGCAAGAATAATTTACATAAAGTTATATTTTGTATTTTAATGTTGATCAATATTCTTCTTAATACGGATTTAAAAAACGGCAAGAATTTAGTTACAAAGTTTTTCAGTATTTCCAAGCACTATGGTGTTTTTTTCATATGAGAGCAAAACGGATTTAACATACTTTTAAAATCGAATTAAAACCATTCGAAACATCTATGCCTGAAATGAAATTCGAAATTGATATCTGTTGTCCAATGACTAACTGTGTAACCACTAGGCATGAAAATCAAGCTGAATGTATCAGAAAAACTACATTATTGTCTTACTTTTCTTCTCTTGATGCAGATTTGTAAAGAAAATGAATTATTACTTTTTAAAATAACAAAGGTTTTTAAGGTAATATAAATAATTCCTATCATTATGCTGAAAATTGCAAAAACCCAAATCTGCTATCTAAGTTGGATAAAAAGTACATTATGTCACTAAATATAATATATTTAAATAAACAAATCACAATCGTAACATTACATTTAAATACTTAATTTGTGCATTAAACTTTTTATATTTTATAATTCAATTATTCTTACATTCATAAAGGAAAAAGGAAACTTTTCCAATCCATTTATTTTTGATAAGTTGTAGATATATCTTTCTCTCGATTGACAACAAAGAGAATTAAAGACAAGCTCTTTTATAGTATACAAAAATCATTAATTCTCTCAAGAGTTTTCTATATTCATTAATTTTATTAGTTAAACTAAGAGTTTACGTAATGTCATTTCTTATGCCCTATCGGTCTAAAATAACAAAAGTGGAAGCAAAATGTCTTCAGATAAATCTCGTGAAATAATCTGATTAGTTTTTAACAGCTGTTGTATCTGTCTCAGAGTAAACATATTTTATTATTTATTTGAGCATCTGCAAATTCATTTTATTTCTTTTATCTAATGTTAAGTGTCACGGAGAAAGTTTTGTAGCGAGAATAATTTGCATAAGAATATAAGCTGTATTTTAAGTCTTTTTATTATATAATAGCATCAATCATTATTCTATTTGATATTATTTTAAACAACGCAAATATTTTAGTGTCAAAATCTTTTTTTAAATGTTAAGCTGGTTAATTGATTAGAAAAGGTACGTTTAGCTTTTTCACATGAAGTTGTTTTAAAAGGACCTGAAGGCCATTTACTGTAGAATCAAAACTTTGAATATGGTACATTTTGCCCAATACCAAATTCTGTAATCACTAGACATGCGAATTTCACAAACTGATCTTAATTTTTATAAATTAATTCCAATTTTTAAAGATAAATTATATTATTTTCATAATTAGAAAGTTCTAAAAACATTTTAATTAATTGCTGTTACTAAGCCTATTTTTGGATCAAGAAATTACGATTTTGTAGTGTCGAACTCGCAGCGGAACTTTGCGAAAATTCTCACTGAAAGATTAAACAAGTAAGAAAAATTATGCGTTAAGCATAGATTATGAAGCCCTTTCCACCACTTCATGAAATCTTTAACAAAACTTCATTAATTAGGGAAATAAGGGTATATAGCCAAATATGTGTTCCAATACCTTTGAACAGCCCTGTGTTTGATATGTCAGTTGATATACATATTGTAAAATGGAAAAATTTAGTTTAGCAAGAAAAATGCTTAAAATTTGTTTTTCAGCAATTTGTACTAATAATTGGGAAACATACTTGAAAACGTTTGTTCAGCCCTGTAGTTTACCTTGTACCTTTATTACACGTCAGTAAGAAGCTAAAATTCATTTTAAACTAAAACACTCTTAAAACAACTGAAATCACATTGTTATAAATTATCATTCACAGGTGTCCATGTACACAATTCTTTGCGTCACCCTGTATATCATTTTACCTATATTCTGCAAACATTTCTTTGTAAATTGAATTCATTTCAGCGTAAAAATGTATACCTTATTTAAGAACCACCCTTAAGTAATTTACGCTCATACTCAGTAAAGTTGGCGAATTCTTTTGGATAGTCCTGTATATCAACTATAACGTTTATTCACACCCTTATAATGTACAAAGATTTAGTGAAACTTGAATGTGTATATCATAATTAAAATGTATTACATCCATCAGCCATCATCGGAAACAAATACAGTCCGTCGGAAGGAATATACTATTTGAAATCTTTTGTGTCTTAACGTCCAAAAATTTCATGGCAATCCGAGTATATTTACGAGAGTTAGAGCGCGGTCAGACGGGCAGACGGCCATTCAAACTGAATACATAAGAACTTTTCAACATTGTTGGCAATTGCTAATTTTTTCTATTAAAGTTATAAACTTGAAATTCTATCAAATATTTCTGGTGCCAATCTTTATTAAAATTAGAAATTCAATGTTGAATAATTTCTTTATTGGCCCCTGGGTAAGCGCCTATTGCTTGCAGTGTCATATACCGCTGCTGTTTGAAAGAAAAAGGAAGAATCGCAGTAAACAAATCGCCCTTGACATCTTACAGATATCAGGCAGGGTGGGGAGGCCTACCAATTGGCTTAAGCCAAACAAGCCCCATCCCATCTTGACATCTTACATAAATCTCGTGCAATTTTTTAAAGATACCGGTTACTATTTGACAGTTGGATTTTAGAAGCAGTCACTCTATCTTAGAATACCCGGTACCTTCCTTTAGGGATAATTTTTACTTTCCGAATACATAGTGCAAAGTGTATGGTAAAAAGATTTAAGCTTATATTGTTTTTAAGATGAGCTTTTGAAATTCTACTTAGACAACACGTCCACTTGATTCCGAATTAACCTGTGCAAGAGGATGACGTGAAGCCAGGCAGAGGATTCAGTGACTGTACACTTTTAACTCCGAAAATTTGAAGAGGAGTCCCAAGAGATACGGCCGCCAATGGTGCCCCTCGTTCAACTCGCAGATTACGTTTCTGTGCAATGTGTGTTTAAGTAACCTGTTACTGGAACAATTTCGTACGGATGACAGCCATACTTGGTTTAGGTGCCTGGAAGTGACCTGTTAGAGGAATCTGTATTGCGGACTTGTATAATAATGCAAGTTTCTGAGAAAGTGTTATCTAATTCCTGCGTATACGGGCTCGTCTACAAGGGCCTATATGTGGGTAGTAACGGGTGATCCTGACCGACGCGACTTGCTCTGCTGAATTGTGCGGGTCATATTGTGAGTCTCTTAACTGATCATCCAGCTGCAGTCTCCCATTGATGGGGCTATGAAGGTTTCCTTGACATCGGATACATTTTGGGGATTAAAATGTCTGTGTGCATAACATTTTGGATACTTTGAAGCAGGTAAATGCAACGTCCTGAAGATAAGCGAGCTAACGGGACAGCGGTGGCTGCCAAAACTCTGATTCGGCAAAATCTTTTTACTGTTTTTCACTCTTTTCCCGTAAAGGATTTGCTTAAACTTGTGCTGGATTTGTTTAAACTTGTAAGATCGCTGTGAGTCCAGGCACTTACTGCGGAAGCTGATGCGTTTAGGTTGTGGAAATATTAAATTCTTTAATTCTTATTCAATCCTATTAATAATGTATGCTTGTGTTATTTTGTTCTTTTTTTTTTTTTACTTATATTTGTGCAGTCGATCCACCGGAAGGGGTATTAGAGGATGCCTTTGTAGAGGTGCCTGGATCCCAATCGATGATAGGGTAATTGTGTTAACATCATCACTAGATTTTGGATAGTGGCGATCTTCCTGTGAGGTTCCACGTTTGAGGTTGATGACGTAATGTTGGTCCTTAACCTCTTCAGACCCGAGGTGCACATTTGTGTACCTCTGATTTCAACTGCGTATCTCACTTAATATTTGAAATTTTTTTATTGAGACGACTGGATGTTATTTGTGTACGTTAGCCTTTTCTAGTTTCAGCAAGAAATTGCGCTAGCTGTCTTAATTCATATGATTTTGGAGAAAAAAACGAGCAATGGCGAAAAATATAAAATGTCGAAAAAGTAAGTACATTTTTATAATTAGAAAATTAATATTTATTCATAATAATTTTTAAGAATACTTAAAAACTCTTCAGTATTGAATAAATCATTTAAATTTTTTAGCTAGATCATAATATCTGTTTAAATTAGTTGTAGTTTGTAAGGTACACATATGTGCACCTCAGATTTCAATTCTGTGTTTTTGGAAAGAAGTCATCTCACACAAAAAAATTGTACTGAATGATATCTAATTGGTGCAGTGCTAAAGTTGTGGAATTATTAAAAAGTATACTTAATTATAAATAAGAATTCTTTTTGTTGATGTTTTAAATTAAACAATTTTTAAAAATCATAATTATTATATCTTTTTAAGAGTAAATAAACCGATGAGGCCAATGGTGATGGTGAGTCTTCTGGCAAAAAAAAAAAAAAAAAAAAAAAAAAAAAAAAAAAAAATTAGGTGATACAGATATAACTATTGAGGATACAGCTCTAGTATCTATCCCGAATCCATGTAACAATAAAGTTTAACCTAAAAAGCCTTTGTTATGGAAAGCTGAAAATAAGAACATTTTTAAAACTTGTGTTACAGCATAGTAGAATAATAATGCTGAGAATAAAACTTTATCTTTTCGCAAACATTTATTTAATCTTTTTTTCTTCTTCTAATAGTATTCCGAGAATCATTGGTTGATGAGGATTATCTAAAAACAGATTTTCCAGCATCATACATCCTTTTGAATTATTTTTAGATTAGTTAATGAAGATTTTGCGGAAAAAGATTCATATGAAACCAGTTCCGTTCAAACAATTCCAACTCCGTTATATTTTGTTCAAACAAGAAACCGTCGCTCAATAAATGCATCTAAATATAAAATAATAAAAGTTGCAGGCGTACACATACAAAATGGGAACTTTAATATATCTCCAAGCAAGCTTCTATTGCAAAAAGACTTGTCAGTACTTAGAATTGCAGCTACTATGTCACGCGTTCGATTTTTTGAGATTAGAAAATTTCTTCATTTTGCAGATACATCAAACGATCTTTAAGCAGATGACAATAATAAGAAAATAAATCTAATCTTGAACGCAGTAAGAATTAAATGTTTGTCCCAGCCCAAGCGAAAACCTTTATCACTAGATGAACAGAAATCACTAGATCCCATTTGCTGGAAGTTGTGGATCTAGACATTATGTGCCGTTAAAACCTAATCCGTTAAGATTAAAAAACTTTATTTTGTCCGCCAGGGATGACCATGCCAAATATATCATAGAAAAGGAATTGTACCAGCTGATGATTCAAAATAATTATGATTAGATATAGTTGGAGGCATTGTCAAATTGTTTTTTTTTTCTATCAAAAGACAACACACGGGTGATTCACTAGGACAGTTTATTTTACTAGTGTAAAATGGTTCGACTTTTTATTGAGGAACAATATCTACCAAACTGGAATGATTATGAACAAAAGACTTGG
The DNA here is from genome assembly GCA_964019185.1 of Maratus speculifer. NCBI lineage: Eukaryota > Metazoa > Arthropoda > Arachnida > Araneae > Salticidae > Maratus > Maratus speculifer. The sequence continues at coordinate 75,016,570 of OZ025296.1, read as the reverse complement.
AGGAACAGATAAAAAAAATCAATGATCGAGATTTGTAACACGGAGAGTGAAATGAGTGACTAAGGGACAAACAAATAATAAGATAACAAATGTGTAACTTTTCTTTCGATTTGCATCGATAGCGATTACCAGAGCATTTGTGTTAGGAGTTCTAAAGATCAAAAATGTAAAATTAATGTAACACAACCTGCAATTGTAAATACAAAACGTATATGGGTGGTGCAGATTTAAAGGATAAATGTTTAGCTTACTACCGTTGTTCTATTCACACAAAAAAGTAGTCAACAAGCGTTTTTATACATTTTACAGTTTTGGTTATTTCCATTTTTTGGATAATGTATATCAGAAATTGCAAAACAAATTAAGTTCCTCGAAAAGACAGATTGTCTTTCCTTTGGTATTTTTAGAGAGCAGATTGGAGTAGTCCATAAGTATTGGTGAAATATAAGAGCAAAGTAAATGAAAAACTACGACCATGGAGACCACGCAAAATTTATTCATCTGAAAACGATTTTGAAGACGATTCCGCAAATAAACCACAGAAAAAACAACGTAAGGGTATTTAAAAGCCAATTTACTACATAGATATGACAAAATTGAACACTTTCCTCGTTCAACAAATGATAACTTTGCTTTAAAATGTAAGTATGAAGGCTGCAAATCAAGAACAAGGGTTATTTGTACAAAATGCAATATATATCTCTATATATAAAAAAAAATTTTTTTTCGAAAATAGCACGTAAAATAAGCTTATATGTATCAATTGTCCACCAAATTTCTCATATAAATAAATTTTTGAAAAATGAAGTGTTTTTTTTTGCAATATGAACCTGAGGTGCACATATGTGTACCTACTAGAAAATATAAACTAATAATAATTATTTTACTTTTTATTACACAATTATGTTTCTATACGTATAAATAGATGGAACAAAGTGTTAAATAATTTTTACGATGGCTTAAAATGTGTCAGGTCTGAAGAGGTTAACTGGATCGCTCGATTCCTCTTCTAAAATTTTTTCAGCGTTGCTCTATCTCAACTTTCAGAGCCGGTGGGATAGCCAGTATTAGGTGAGCATTCTATGAATGGGTTTCTTAGAGCAAGTGTTATAACATAACAATACCAAAATCAAGATTGACACACTATAGCTGAGGAAATGGCGCACTATATAACAATAAGATAAAAAAAAAAAAAGAAAAAACAATAGTACTTTATTTTTATGCAATGGTTATTTATAATAATTTTCTATCGATATAATGAAAAAATATGTCTTTGATGCCGTAAAATATTAGAACGAAAATTTAAACTAAAGAAAATAACATACCATTTAGGATATCATTCCATAACAGTTGTAAAGAAATCCAAAAGGAAAAAAAAAATAAATATAGTAAATGCATTTTCCTACCTTCTTACTATTTGTACAGTTTTATATATGACAATTTTTAAAATGCATTAAAATAGCTCTACAGAAAAAGAAATATTCATCATAATAACTTAAGTACGAAAACTGCTAAAAAGGAAAATTTTTTTGTCTGAAATATTGAGCCATTCTTATTTAGGATATTAATTACATTCACAAATACAACAACTGCACAAATTACTTTTTTCGCAGGTCTGTAGACATTATGTTGCAACACTTATTTTAAAAGCAATAAAATTTCTTTAATTAAAAATGAGAATAGCATAAATTTTATGAAAAAATTTCAATTATATCAAATTAAAGACCGATATCGTAATAAAAAATTAAATTATAACTAACGAAAGAAAATAAATTTAATGAAATAAGGTAAATTATAAAATACTAAAGGGGATGAATTTAATAAAAGATATTAAATGCTAATTAATTAAAGGAGATAAATTCATTGAAAGAAATTGAATACATGCTTTACTGACTAAAAATATTACAACGAAAAATTAAACTAAAAAAATCGCATGCATTTTTGAACAACATTCTATAACATTTTGATCTTCCAAAAGAAAGAAAAATAAATGCAGTAAATGCATACTCCTATCTGCTCAATATGTCTTACTAGTTGGATAGTCTTCTGCAGTTTTATAAATGTGAATATTTTTAAAAAGCATTAAAATAGCCCTATAGAAAATGAAATATTCCTCACAATTTTCCATATACTTAAAAATCTTCAAAATGAAATTCGAATACTAACATACTACTCTATAAAATTCTTGTTATATTGCACTGAGATGGAAATAAAATATTCGGTCTTTTCATTCATATAGCTACTTAGTTCGCAAATTGCTTTTTTTTCTACTATCTGCAGTTACTTGAGTGCACATTTTTATAGACATTTACTTGGCAATTACGGTAATAAAATACTTAGATTTTATAGCGGAAGAATCTGAACGATTTATGAAAATGATCCTGGTCTACTTACGGCTTTAGAAATAAGGAAAGCTTTAAAAATGAGCTGTAAGGAAAGTTTCTTCAAAGCTTAATTGTTCTGTGCTGTTATTAGGGAAGTTTTATTAAAGTACGAAAACTGCTAAAAAAAGAACATTCATTGTGTGAAATACTGAATCATTCTTATTTAGGATATTAATTGCGTTCGCAAAAGTAACAACTGCACAAATTACTTTTTTCACAGTTCTGTACACATTATGTTACAACACTCATTTAAAAATCAGCAACATTTCTTCAATTAAATAGAGAAAAACATAAATTTTATGGAGAAAATTAAATTATATCAAATTAAAGATCGAAATTAAATTATAACTAATCTATAATAATAAAGAGACTAGTATGTTTGTGTGTCAGCGCTGTTCCGAAGAGACCGCTACATGTAGAGTTATAAAATTTGGAGGGAAGGTACCTTTATGCATTTAGATTTGCACCTCGAAGCCCAATTTTTTATTTTTTGATTAGAATTTTTTAATTTAATTTTTTAGACGATTTTTAGCGCTCTTTTTATGTTTCGAGGCGATTTTTCCATATTAGTGAAAATAATACGGTGTCATTCTTTTCACCCAATATAGTGATTTTTTTTTCTCTTTTCAATAAAGTTTATTCGGAATTCGTGCGACAATTTTTGAATTTTTAGCAATTTTTTTAATGCGATTTTTAGTGTTTTTTCGCATTTTCGGCTATTTTTTCACAATGATAAAAACAAAATTGATTCAAACTTTCAGCTTAATGATCGATTTCAGTGATTTTTACTGCTATATTCAATGCGATTTTCGATGTGATTTTTAGCGATTTTTTGATTTTTTGTGCGTTTAGTATCGATTTTTTGTCAATTTTGTCAAAATTATCGTTTTTTATATACTTCATGATCTTATCTATTCTTGAATTGCATGTAAGAAAAGCAAAAAACATAAAATCAATAAATCAGCAATAAAGTTATTAATTAGGATATTCACAGTAATCTATAATAATAAAGAGACAAGTATGTGTCTGTGTGTCAGCGCTGTTCTGAAGAGACCGCTGCATGTAGAGTTACAAAATTTGGAGGGAAGGTACTACTATACATGTAGTTTTGCACCTCGAAGCCAGATTTTTGATTTTCTGATTAAATTTTTTAATTTAATTTTTTAGGCGATTTTTAGCGCTCTTTTTATGTTTAAAGGCAATTTTTCCATATTATTGAAAGGAATACGGTTTCATTCTTTTCACTCAATATAGTAATTTTTTTTCTCTTTTCAATAAAGTTTATTCGGAATTCGTGAGTCGGTTTTTGAGTTTTTAGCGAATTTTTTGATGAGATTTTTAGTGTTTTTTCGCATTTTGAGGCTATATTTTGACAATGATAAAAACAAAATTGAATCAAACTTTCAGCTATATGAACTAAATTTTGTCTGCTATGATTTTTCAATTTTAGTGATTTTTAATGCGATTTTCGATGTGATTTTTAGCGATTTTTTGTGCGTTTAGCATCGATTTTTTTTATTTTTGTCAAAATTATAGTTTTTTCTATGCATCATGATCTTATATATTTTGGAATTGCATGTAAGACAAGCAAAAAAAAACATAAAATTAATGAATCAGCAATAAAGTTATTAATTAGGATATTTACAGTAATCTATAATAATAAAAAGACAAGTATGTGTGTGTGTGTCATCGCTGTTCAGAAGCGACCGCTGCATGGAGAGTTACAAAATTTGGTAGGAAGGTACCTCTATACATGAAGTTTTGCACCTCGAAGCCCGATTTTGATTTTTTAATTAAATTTTTTAGGCGATTTTTAGCGTTTTTTTATGTTTCGAGGCGATTTTTCCATATTAGTGAAAGGAATACGGTTTCATTCTTTTCATTCAATATAGTAATTTTTTTTCTCTTTTCAATAAAGTTTATTCAGAATTCGGGCAGAGATTTTTGAGTTTTTATCGAATTTTTTAATGAGATTTTTAGTGTTTTTTCACATTTTGAGGCTATATTTTGACAATGGTAAAAACAAAATTGATTCAAACTTTCAGCCTAATAAACTAAATTTTGTCTTCTACGATTTTTTCATTTCAGTGATTTTTAATGCAATTTTCAGTGCGATTTTTGATGTGATTTCTAGCGCTTTTTTATTTTTTGTAAGTTTAGCATCGATTTTTTGTCATTTTTGTCAAAATTAAAGTTTTTGTGTATGCATCATGATCTTATCTATTCTTGAATTGCATGTAAGAAAAGCAAAAATCATAAAATTAATAAATCAGCAATAAAGTTATTAATTAGGATATTCATAGTAATCTATAATAATAAAGAGACAATTATGTGTGTGTGTCAGCGCTGTTCGGAAGAGACCACTGCATGTCGAGTTACAAAGTTTGGAGATAAGGTACCTCTAATCATGTGCACCTCGAAGCCCGATTTTTGATTTTTTGATTAGAATTTTTTAATTTAATTTTTTAGGCGATTTTAAGCGCTTCTTTTATGTTTCAAGGCGATTTTCCCATATTTGTGAAAGGAATATGGTTTCATTCTTTTCACTCAATATAGTAATTTTTTTTCTTTTTCAACAAAGATTATTCGGAATTTGTGCGGCGATTTTTGGAACATTTAACGATATTTCTATTGCGATTTTTAGTATTTCTTCACATATTGGGAATCATAAAAATAAATTGTTTCAAAGTCTAATTTACTAAATTTTGTCTGGTATGACTTTTCAATTTCAGTGATTTTTTTTCATTGCAATTTTCAGTACGATTTTCGATGTGGTTTTTAACGATTTTTTGTGGTTTTAGCATCGGATTTTTGTCAGTTTTGTCAATATTACAGATTTTGTACGCATGGTGGTCTTATCTATTTTTAAATTGCATGTAAAAAAAGGCAAAAACTATAGCAATAATGAATTAACAGTAAAGGAATTATTTTCAATATCCACAGTAACCTACACTAATAAAATAGCTAAACGCACTGTCTATGTGCATGTATGTTTTTTGCGATGGCTAGCAAAATCTACGGCACTTACAAGGCTCAAAACTTTCTTAAAAGTACCCTAAAGTCTCTCCTGATGTATCTGACACTGAGATTTTCAAAATTTTAATTATTACTTGAGTAGTTCCTCGCCCGTTTCCTATTGCTGTCCTTTTGAACATTTTTACCGCTAAATATTATTTGTCCATTTTTTAAACCAATTTTTCACACAGTAAGTAGCCGTGTATTTCAGACAAGGTAATTTCACATATTTCGAGTTAGAGATAAAATCACAAATGTAATGTTCCTTTAATATTATTATCTCGGAACCGTGCAACGCCGTGCGGATCACCTAGTAAAATAAAATAAATTTAATGAAATAAAGTAAATTATAAAAAAACTTAAAGAGATAAATTTAATAAAAGAATTTAAATGTTTACTAATTAAAGAAGATAAATTCAATGTAAAAAAACATATGCTTTATTGACGAAGAAATGTTCGACGGAGTTCGAACGAAAATTTAAACTAAAAAAAATATCATGCCTTTTCGAATAACATTTTATAAGCGTTGGATATTCCAAAAGAAAAAAAAATGCACTAAATTTATTTTCATACATGTTCTATATTTCTTACTAATGGTATAATTTTCTGCACTTTTATAAATGTGACTATTTTAAAAATGTATCAAAATCGCTATATGGAAAAAGAAATATTTTTCACAATTTCTCAAATACTTGAAAATATTTAAAAATAAATTCAACTACTAAGATATTCTACTCTGTAAAATTCTTGTAATATTGCATTGAAATGTAACTGTCAATTACCATATTTTCGGTCATATATACTTACTTAGTTCGCAAATTGCTTTTTTTACGCTATGCGCAGTTACTTAGTATTTTTTTTATAAACATTTACTTGACAATTATGCTATTAAAATACTTTAATATTATAGCGGAAAAATCTGAATGGTTTATGAAAATGATCCTAATCTACTTATGGATTTAGAAATAGGGAAAGCTTAAAAAGCAAGATTTAACCCCTTGGTGACGAACGACACGTATACGTGCCGCAAAAAAATGCTTAAGAATCTATGTTTATCCCCACCAATAAAATTATACTGTAAAATTTGCCTTATTTAATCGGAGCATTTTTTAGTTTCAGTAAGGTACAAGTTTCTGTTTTTAAAAATCCCTGTCGGCTGGGCCTATAGGTGGAGGTAGATTTCGAAGAGTGCTCATTTCAACAACAACAAAAATATATATATATAATTAGAGATAAACCCAGTATAATAACTTCATTTGGCCGTTTATGAGAAATTTTTAATTTCATTTTTCTGCAAAAACTGGTTTTATCGGAATCATCTTAAGAAAAATTCAGCTCAAATGCCCATTTTGACAACATATTTTGAAATAAATTCTGAGTTTATTAAAAAATCGACCAAAACAGCAAATTTTACAGTTCTTAAATAACAAAAAACTGTCAGTTGAATGCATTTGAGAAAAAAATTGAATTTAAAAATGAGTCATAAAATAACCGATTTGTTGTTTGAATACATCCTTAATTTTTTAATCATGATTGCTTCGGAAAATTTTGTGCGAAATACTCACTTTGACAGCATTTTTAAAAATATATTCTATTTTTATCAAAAAACTGGCCAATGCGTCGTAGTATATAGTTCCTAAATAAGAGGATCTGTAAATCGGATGCGTTTGAGAGCGAAAATGGATTTTAAAACGAGTCATAAAAAACGCAATTTGCTATGTGAAAACTTCCTTAAATTTTCAAATCACGAAGACTTCGGGAAATTCTGTTCAAAATACCCTTTTTGGTAGCCTTTTTCGAAATATACTCTGCCTTTATCAAAATACCGATCAATGCATCACATTATATAGTTCCTAAATAAGAGGATCTGTAAATTGGATGCGTTTGAGAGCAAAAATGGATTTAAAAACGAGTCAGAAAAAAAACGCAGTTTCTTATTTGAATACCTCCTTAATTTTTCAGTCCCGATGACTTTGGGAAATTCTGTTCAAAATACCCTTTTTGTTAGCCTTTTTTAAAAATATATTCTGTCTTTATCAGAAAATTGACCAATGCGCCACTTTATACAGTTTCTAAATAAGAGGATCTACCATTTGGATGCGTTTAAAATCAAAAATGAATTTAAAAATAAGTCAAAATATAAGCAGTTTGGATTTGAAGTTTTTTCTCCAACTCTTATTTTTGTTTAGTTTCTTTTTGCTATACGATTTGGTCCTATGAAAAACTTGTCAATATAAAAGTTGTAGATATTTTTGAGAAGATGTAAAATGAATTTAATTAGATTTGATATCTTAAAAATTGACGGAGTTATGGATTTTTCTCTTTTTTCACCACTCTTTTTCTTTTCGTTTTTAATTTTTTTCATCGGTAAAAGTTGATCTTATCAAAAACTTGCAAAGCAAAAGTTTTAGATCATTTTAAGAACATTTACAAAAAAATTAGTTGGACTTGATATCTTGAAAATTGACGAAGTTATGAATTTTTTTCTCTCAAAATCCCTGTATTTTTCGCTCCGTGAGCCCACATCTAAATTTATCAGAAATCTGTCATGCATAAATTTTTGGCCCATTATTAAGAAGTAATATAAACTTTAAACCGATTCGTTATCTACTTTAATAAAGAAGTTATGGTGTTTTTTCGGTTTTCACAAAAACGCCCCCTATTCCGACTCCCTTGGTCCGATTTTGCCCATTAACGAACTTAGCTAAGATTTTATCCCCTTTGATTTTATGTACCAGTTTGGTGGAGATTGGTGAAGAATTATAGAATTTATCATGTCCATAAAAAAGTGATATATATATAGAGATAGATAGATATATAAACTGGTGCGATTGCAATAGGTAATATTTCATACGAAATCTACCTAAAAACCCGAGACAAAACTTCGTAAAAGGTTCCCGTCGCGAAGGGGTTAAGGAAAGCTTTTTCAAAGCTTAATTTCTCTGTGCTTGTATTAAAGAAAGTTTTATTTATGTACGGAAACTGCAAAAAAAAAAAAAAAAAAAAATCTTTTGTGAGAAATATTAAGTCGTTGTTATTTAGGATACACAAAAGTAACAACTGCACAAATAACTTTTTTCGCAGTTCATTACAAAATATGTTGACTCACTTACTTAAAAAACAGTAAGATTTCTTCATTTAAAAAGAAAATAATATAAATTTTATGAATGAAATGAAATTATATCTAATTACAGATAGAACATTTAATGAAAAAATTAAATGATAACTAACGAAAGAAAATAAATTTAATGAAAGAAATTAAATTATAAATTACAGAAATTATAAATAACTAAAGATGATAAATTTAATGAATAAAATAAAATTATAAATAGCAATAAAGAAGAAAATTTCTTAAAAATGTAACATAATGTACCAGGATTTATGAATGTAAGGTATCCTGGGATAATAACGACGCATTAAATTTCTACCAATTTCTAGGGCATAGTTTTAGATTTTTTTAATCTTTTGTTAGACGTTCGATAGCCGTTTCAAAACTCCAATAGTAATCTAAATTCGAAAAATGCTACATAATATTTAATAAATGATTTCATTTTCATAACATAAAATTTTAATTAAAAAAGGTAATTTGTAACACAAATAGTTTGATTTCAGTTGCTATTAAATTCAATTTGAGGTTTTAAATAAAATAAGAAATAAGCAAAATGTTGCACATTTCAAAATTGTTCATATTTTTTTATATTTCATGAAATATATATAGCTAACAAAAATCGACAAATACCGCAAATAAGATGTTTCGGCTATATTTAAGTTCTTTTTAATATTATTTACTTTTTAAATTTCAATTGCAACCTTTCTTTTTATTAACATATTAGGGCATTTATTTTTAGGTACTCTCTTAAAATAATCACGTCCTAGACATAATTCTTTATCACGCAAAATGATTTTTGGAATGAATGTAAGGTACTAATTTATTTAAATGTGGGATACATTCAAGGCCACAAGACTTTCTGAAGAGTTTTTATTATTTAGCGGTTATTTAACTGAAAATAATGCTCGATAATAAACAAAATTCGAAGTTCAAATAATTGTTACTTAATGTTTAACAAATGTGAATATTACTAAATAAATTTATGAGAAAGAGTTACTAAAAATTACTTATAACTTGCATATTTATTGCAGTTATCTTTCTACAAGAAGTAAGTTTTCTGTTTAAATATCGAAATAGCAATATATTTGTTTGTAGCAACTAAATTTACTGAAAATAGCATAAAATTAATTATGATTTATTTGGTTACATTACAGTTTCTACCATTATATTCAATATGTTTTTCAAATAACACCTTACCAAACTTGTCTGTTCAATAATTATTTTATCAAATAAAAAATATTTAATTATTAAAACTGGTTTCTCTCTGTGGTAAATTTTTCTATCTATAAGTGTATTTATCAATATACGAGGTAGGTTCAATAATTATTGTCTCTAGTGAATATAAAATATTTGTACTGAGATTGTTGTTGTGGAATATCGAAGCCAATGTCTTAGATGCTTATATACTTAATTGCAGAACCGTAGCTGATTAGTTTGCTGATTAGTTATGCTGATTAGTCACATAGTTTTAAAGGGAGGAGTGAAAGAAGGGCTTCGATTAAATGGCTAATTTTTAGCTTATGGGACTAGATTTGTGAAACTAGATGAGACGTAGAGGTGGGAAATAAAGCTATTTTTGTTTAACAGGTTACATCGTTCCACACTTGCATATGTAAAAAGTTTATACAATCTGTTATTTTTGTAACGTATAACTAACTAATCAGTGAGTATGTTCTCAACAGCTATTTTAACTAGAAGGCTTTTAAACAGGATAGCTGAAACAATATTGCGACATAAGTACAGACGCTGTTTTGGTTAAGAAAAATCTACACCATTAAAGTCACCTTGTGATTAAAGACTTAACCTTTTGCAAGATCAACACTTGCCAAGTTGTGATACTTTTCATTTCACTCATTATCAGCATTTTCTGGCACTCAAAACACGTTTTTACATTTTGAAAATTCATAAGTATCATAACTCAGTAAGTTGTGCCCATTTGAAGAATAATTGTTTTGTGGTTTCACTTATTAAAATAAGGAAACATCTTTTTCTAAATTAAAGTTATAGAACATTGTATACAATTTGTAATTTCTTAACTATTCAATTATTTTAACATAAATGGATTTTTCTCTGAGTATAAGAAAATTTAAACATTTTTGTAATTGGTACTATGCTTTAAAACTAATGGTTTAAAAATTAACTTTTTGTAAACTATAATAAAAAATACCCACCGTTAAAAATAAACACAGTTTTAACAACACGATTTTTATAAAAAAAAAGAAATTTAATCTTCATTTCGTTGGTACTTTTACTTGAAGATTGACTTTCCGAAGCATATAAATACATACAGTCTTGTAAACACATACTCAAAGCTAATTTTACAAGAGATCGACATATTATTTACACATTTTTAATAAAATGAAATTTACCCCAAAAATGCTTTACGTAAAAGTACTTTTTTCAAATAATTAAAATTGTATGATAATTAAATGCCCTTCCGATGCTATTTTCTTTCTTTGTTTTCAGCAAAAGAAAATTACAGAAATAATGTTTCAAGTTCTTTTTTTCTTACAACACATTAAAGAAAAAGTAATAATAGCAATAGTGAACACTTGGTCAAAAGACAAAAAGTCTAACTCCAGTATCTTCCTTCCCCTACCAAATACTATAAGTACATAATAATACCCCTTTTCAGTATTCAAATTTTTAAAAAAAATACAACTTATTTACTCATCTAAACTATACCTGCCTAAAATTGTCTCCCGCATCCTAAAACAGCCTTTTTATCAACAACTGAGTCCCATGCAGATGGTATCAAATTCCTTTTAATTAAAATAATGACCAAAAATGGTTGACATTATCTTTTAGCTTTTTAATAACCTACAAACATCATCTTGTTTTGGAACCTTACTTTTCTTCTTCACGTACTCTAACATTAAAAATACATTTTTCTCCTAGTTCACATCCAATATTCCAGCTAATGACTTGAAGAAATGCGGTTATCATTATTCTAAAAGCAAATTCTAATGTTTTAATATTTATAACTGTGAGCATTATAAATAATTCAAAAGATAAATTAATTTATGACAAGAATCTCAACGAGATGTTTTTCGATATCCACATAATACTCAAACAATAAATTGAAAAAAAATCTACTATAGCATGTTTGTGAACAACCAATAGATTTTGAGAGATTTCATCATGTGATCTTTTGCGATATAAAACCGACAATGATTGCTTAGGTTGGCTCCGTTCAAATCAAACTTTACTTTATGTCTTGATATCGTTAATCGACAGTGATGCATAAAAAGAAAAGTTAAATAGTTTTTTATTCAGAAATAGAAAGGCTGTTTTTGTTTTGTCTACTCTCTCTCTCAAGAGCGTTTTAGTTGCTGTTGGGTTTTTTTTCTGTAGTAGTAAAAATTCTTTGTCTTAGATTCAGATGAAATTTACAAGTTAGAAAAAAAAATTCGATATTTAAATTTTTATTACTCTATAAAAATAGTTTTCAGCTTTGATACTTTATTCTACTTTTAATGTTTATCAAATGAGGTTTTCTAAAATTAACAGGGACTTTTTCTTAATCTGTTACTGAATAATAAATTTTAGGTAAACATCATAAATATTTATCATGTTGTGTTAATTAAAGCCCATCTCTAAGGAGACGTTACTACTGTCGTTTGCACACGGGATCATAGTGATGTAGCCACAGTCACAAATGTATCCCATAAGCTCCGAAACCAGCATTTCACCCTTTTCCTATCTCATTTAAAACTCCCTCAAAAAAAGGGTTCTTACAACTTCAAAACTCTCACAACTTTGTTAATATAGCAGCTACGGTACTGAAACTAAGCATATAGACATTAGCGGCATTAACGTTTGATATTCCACATCAACCACCGCAGCATAAATGTTTTTTATACAAAAAGGACAATAATTATTGAACCAAACATGCAAAATTGTTGATCAAACATAGAATTCATGATTTCCAAGTCATTGGTGCAAAACAGCTTTATAATTGAAAGCTATTTTTCTTACTTTATTATATTTTTAATAATTGCCTAATCCCTTGAAAAAAAAGAATATTAAACAAAATTCGCACCAGAAAATTTTCATAGAAATTTTCGAAAATTCCGGTGAAAATTGAATTTTGCAAAAACCCCATTAATCTTCTGAAAGAGATAACAATTAATTTATATATGTAAGAAACATAACAGTTCAGTATTTCTGAGATATTTCAAGATTTATTCAAAGCTAGACTTTTGTGTAAGCAACATGCCAAGAATTAAAAGCCGAATAAATCTCAAAAGATTTTTCTACTTAGTGCAACATTATAATTCTGATAAATTGAGTGATTTCAGTGCAAAGTTTATGTATTATAATTGTGTTTCATTTGCATTGTTTTATTCTTAATTTATCATTTGCTGAAGTTTTAGTTAAGATATAGAATTATAGTCAAAAATAAATGTTAAACTATTCACATTGTTTCTCGCACGTCTATCTGTCCGCATATAACAACACAAAAACTATCCAAACGAATCATTTGAAATTTAAAATACATAATTTTTTTATAATTTTCTCGGGTCATTTAAAGTTTTATGAAAATCGGATGTATAGTTTAATTACAGGGCCTATCAAACTATTACTTTGCATTACGGCCAATGAAAAAAACCCAGCTTCAAGTGCATTTTAATGATGGTACAATTTTCGAACATAATAAAATTTATATGCATTTATGAAGAATATACTAAAATATACATTCTGTACGATCTGTGGGTGGTGCAAAGAATATTTGGTATTAATTTACTGGGCGGCACAAAAGTATTCCACTACATAAAAAATAGGGGGGAAACATTGTTTGGGGCAAATTTAATTACATCTAACTGTTTCGCATTTTATGAAATTGATATACGTTGCTAAGGTTTACTGCAAGTTACTTACTGTATAATGGTACGCAGATAGTATTTACAGGGACACAAAATAATTTGACTACAATGCTGTATACGAAGTACTGTATGCTATTACACCAACATCTGAATATTTTTGAAACTTTTTTCTAGTACGAACGCATAGGCGTAACCAGCCTTTTGAACGAGAGGGTGCCCAAATTTTTTAACCTGAACATGTTGGGTACAAACAATATCTTATGTAGTAAAATTTAATAAAACGAAAACCCATAAAACCTATCAAATTTCCGTTTTAGAGAGGTTTTCATTTGCGGAAAGTATAATTGTGTGGAACTTCTTTTAAAAAGGACCCAAACGCAATTTTTCATTGCGTGAAGAACGATGGAAAGTTGCTCAAAACTAAATCTAATGGATAAGAAAAAGATATATAAACATATATAAAACATGATAGATATAAAATAAAGATATCCGTAAACATAAATCTGTAGTTATCACAAATTTTTATTTCAAACAGCAATGAAAACTAAAATAAAGAAACACGACTTTAGTTCCCCCGTCATTTTGATCAAAGTAGCATTGAAATAACTTGTAGTACGCAATTTGAAGTGGAAAAGAGTTCTTTCAATATTTTCTACACATGAATAAACAAAATTTTCCGGTTTAAAAAAATGAGCCCCCACGAATATCAAAATATGGCCACGAAAAACGAAATTTAATGAACCAACCAACCAATCTCCATATTAATTTGAATTTTGCATAGCATTATTTCTGATTTTCAAAGGAAACATATTTGTACAACCGCCTCCTCCTTCTCCAGGCTAATCACATGTTGGAATTATCGTTTTACATCTGTATTTCCTTTCCTTTCATTTTTTTTTTTTTTTTTTTTTTTTTTTGCTCTTATCTAGACTTTAGATTACAAAAGGAAAGATATAAATAGTTTCTATCCTTGTCGAGAACTTACGCTAATATTTTATGGAATTACAAAAACATGCATGAAAAAGAACGGCGTTAAAAAAACTTCCATAAACAAAAGACATGAAATTGAGATTATGAAGCAAACTTTTTGACTCACTGTGACTAATACAGACTCTAATAAATATTCTAGTTTTAAAAAAGATAAACAAAATAAATTTCTTATATTATTAATTAATTTTCTTAATCTTTTTCAAAAAAAAAAAAAAAAAAAAAAAATTGGGTCTTTTTTCATGGCATTTTAAAACATAGAATGTTAGTTTTGATTAACTAATTGAACTAACTTTGCTTTCATTTTTTTTCTTTTTTCTTTTGTAAATTTTGATTTTTTAAAATAATTAATCTTGGATCTGCACGAGCGGGGAGTAGGTGCCCGGGCACCCATGAGAACCTCCCTGGTTGCGCGCATGGAACACATCTCATTTGCTACGTTTGACGTGCAATTTTCGACTTATTTCTTTCGTCTTAGAGATTTATTTTTATTTTTTAATTTCGTGTTGAAAAATAATTTTAAAAACTAAAAATCACCACTAAATTAAGGCATAGTTTTCAAACAAATTGCATTTGTAATAACATTTATTTCGATTTGAGAGTTAAAACAATTAAAATTGTGGGATGTTTGGAAATTAAAAAAATAGTAAAAATAGTAAAAAAAATAGTTATTTGATACTACTTAAATATGACATGCATGCGACTCACGGAGATTTTTTGCTTTCTAATATTGGTTGTTAGATGGACAACATTCTTTTATATACAAACAAAATCGCAATTCATAATAACGAAGAATAGTTTCGTATAATTCCAATATATTACATTAGATTTAACAAATATGGTAAATTTTGCAAAAATAAACATTAAATGAAAATATCCGAACACCTTTAAAATGTAATTTTCGATCAAAATATCGATTTTTCATTTATGAAATAATATTAAAATCGACTCTTTTATCCATCGAACTCTGCGAAAAATTGGGTCTGTATCTTAAGTTACAGCCGTTAAAAATTACAGCTATTGCTGCTTTTGAACTGTGTTTATTTTTATTTTATTTATTTTTATATTTTAGGTTTTTATGAGCTCACTTAGTTTTTCGGATTTTTACTTTTTCAAAAATTGTAAGACATAAAATTAGGCATGAAATGCCACGAAATTTTCTGTACTTCTTTTATAAGTGTATTTTGAGGGAATAGACTACGCTCATGATAATATTAGTCTAAGATCCAGTGAAAAGCTACCTACATGTATTTGACCAGACCTGAGTGTGTGTACATTGAGGCCCCTATACCTACTATACATGAGATGGGGAGTCACTAACAAGAAAGGTCTCCATACGGGCATACTCAGAAAAATCTGAAAAAATTACAGAATGTTCTTCTCATATAGTTGTATATGTTTATAAAAAAATTTCGGCGGAACCTCCTTATAACGTCCGTAAAAAAATAATAAAAATTTCGTTTATTTGGCGATTTATCTCCGGTTGGCGAAAAAACGAAATTTTGAAAAATACGCTTTTACGCTTCGAATACTTTTTAAAGAAAAACTTTCTATGTTCAATTTATTTAAATAAGTTTAGTTTAAGTAATTTTAGTTTTGCATTTTTACTTTACTTTAAGTGTAATTTTGTCATATACGTTTATATGTACTTATAACAAAAGGAAATTAATATATTTTATCATTTAAAACAGAATTTAAATTGATTAAAATTGTTCCAAATTGAAAAATACACTGTTAAAAATCTGCTACATTTTGTTGCAACGCACTCCCTTGCTTGTATAGAAAACGGTTACTTGGCCGTGAAATGGAGCTTTCTCATTGGTTGGAATAGAGATATTATATACAAGCGGTGGAAACAGAATTTTAACAGTAAATAGCACGTTCAATTCACTGTGCTATGCAGCATTCTCATTGGTCAGAAGAGATATTCTATAAAAGTAGTGGAGTGACGTTGCAGTAAATGCTGCAGATTTTTAACAGCGAAGTCAATTAAAATCAATTTTCAGATTCGTTAAAATCGTCTGCTTTTGGCGAGGAAACGCACTACTCGCCAAATCCCGCGTCGCTTTCAGCTTTTCACGCCAATTATTCCAAACTATTTTATTTTTTTACATATCTAATAATGTAATTCCGCCGCTAATTTTCACTGATCCTTTATTACCTACCTGGGTAGTTTAATTCGTATTCTTTTCAAAAAATTCTGAGTATGCCCCCAATGGAGACCTTCCTTGTAAGCCCAAAGTGGTAGACGCGGCTACTGCGCAGGTAACACAGGTATCGATTTTTGGCAAATTTTAAATCCATTTAACCACGTCTGCCGTTTTTAAATTTTAATATATATTATTAGTATTATCCGAAAACAACAATGGCAGACCATTATCGCGCGGTTAGCATTGTGGTAGACAGTTTTGAAAGTGCTGAAAAAAATAAAATTTTGAAAGTAATTGACCAGATCTGCGATTAATATATTTTGTTCATTAGGGTCTTAAAAACTTAAATTGATCACGGCAGATGTCTTCAATGAGTATGCACTTCAGCAGACTGCCAAATTTTATCTATTACCCGGTCAGATGTATGCATAGACTGTCTATAGATATTTTTCTTTTTTCTTCTCTCGAATTTATAAAACGATTTGCATGAAATTTTTTATGTGCATAATAGAAGTACTAATATCTTGACCGAGTTTGTTGGCCAGCTTCAATCGCCATCTTCTTTCAAAATGGAGGCCATTTGAATTTGTGGACACTTATGTAAAACATGTTTTCTAACTTTCTTTAAAATGACCTATGTTGTTAACTTACATTGTCTGTCAGTTTAAAATGCCTTTTGATGTTTCTAACATTCTGTTTAAAATTATATATAAGAGTTTGTATTTTTTGAAACGGAACTTTTTTTATAATTATACAAAGTTAAAAAAACATAAACATTTCAAAAGAATCAAATGGCCGCCATTTTGAAACAAGATGGTGGATGAAGCTGGCCAACAAACTCGGTGGAGACATTAGTACTCCTAATATGCACATAAAAATTTGTCCAAATTGGCTCATAAATTCGAGAGTCACAGCATGACAAAATTCCGATGCATACAGGATTTATCTAAACTCGTTGGCAAAACTTTAAGGTGTGATAGTACACATCAAGACAAATAATATTGAATAGGAAACTAAGGGTCCCAAACGTCTTCCGAAAAAGATAGGCGCCATTAAAATTTAGAATCCAAAATTTCAAATAAACAAGAAAAAAGGAAAAACTCGTCTATTGATTTGCAGTTTTCACTAAAACTATTCTTTATATCAGTATTTTCTTGAAAATAAATTATAAAGATTAATTTTAAAAAATGCCGATAGGGGCACTTTAGACTTTGGAGTAACAAACAACTAATTTTTGCCGTTATTTTTTGCATCTCATTAAATGTTTTTTGGAAGCTTAGACTTAAACTTAATTTTTGAGCTCAAAATCAGAATAGATGGGAGCGGTTAAGTAAAGCAAACTGAAACGTGTTCAGAAGGTCAAGTTTCAAATGATTATAAAAAACGAAAAAAATGGTCGATTCATTTGCGGTTTTCGCTAAAACTACTCTTTAAATCCGTTTTTTTTTTTTTTAATAAATTGTAAAGATAAATGTCAAAAAATGCCGTTAGAGGGCGCTTTAGACTTTGGAGTAACGAACAACTATTTTTTACGGTTATTTTTTGCACCCCAGTAATTTTTTAGAAGCTTAGACATAAACTTAAATTTTGAGCTGAAAATATAAATCATTGGGAGTGGTTAAGTACAGCAAACTGAGCTGTGTTCAAGGGAGGGGGGAGGTTCAAATTTCAAATGATTATAAAAAAAGAAAAATTGTTTGATTCGTTTGCGGTTTCCACTAAAACTATTTTTTATGTCGGTATTTTTATAAAAATAAAATTTCAAATAAAATTTCAAAAATTTTCGTTAGAGGACGTTTTAATCTTAAGAGTTACCAACAGCTATTTTTAACCGTTATTTTTTGTATCTAATTAAATGTTTTCAAAAGCTTAGACCTAAGTTTTGAGCTCAAATTCAGAATCGTTGGGAAGTGTTAAGAAGCACAAATTGAACTGTGTTCAGGAGTTTAAAATTAACTCTCCCCCCCCCCCTCGAACAATTTTGCGCAACTTAATTACCCCCTACAATTAAGATTTTGAGCTCAAAATTTAAGTCTAAGCTTTTGCAAGCATTTAATGAGATTTAAAAAATAACGGTTAAAAATATTTTTACGTTACTCCAAAGTCTAAGGCGCCCTCTATCGGTATTTTTTTAATTTACCTTTGAAATTTATTTTCAAGAAAATATTGATTTAAAGAGTAGTTTTAGCGAAAACCGCAAACGAATCGACCATTTTTTTCAGTTATTTATAATCATTTAAAATTTGAACTTCTGAACACGGTTCAGTTTGCTCTACTTAACCCCACCCAACTATTCAGATTTTGAGCTCAAAATTTAAGTTCAAGTCTAAGCTTCCAAAAACTTTTAATTAGATGCAAAAAATAACGGCAAAAAATAGTTGTTTGTTACTCCAAAATCTAGAACGCAATCTATCGGCATTTTTTGAAATTTATCTTTATAATTTATTTTCAAGAAAATACTGACATAAATAATAGTTTTAGTGAAAACCGCAAATCAATCGACAAATTTTTCCTTTTTTATGTTTATTTGAAAATTTGCACCCTAAAATTTAATGGCGCCTATCCCCTTCGGAAAACGTTTGGGACCCTTAATTTCGTATTAAGTATTGTTTGTCTTGATGTTTTCTGTAACCCTTTAAAGTTTTGCCCAAGAGTTTAGACCCTCTATATTTATATATATATGGATATATTTATATGTATATTCCACATATGTAAGTCAACATTTCAACGGAGGGTGGTTTTCGGATCTAGCAGTCATGATCGAACGAAAATATAGCAAAATTTAACGATGGGATTTCCCCGGACGGCTGCAATATGCAAGTTTTTTAACTTTTGTAATGAAAGTTAAAAACCTACTACATAAAAGTTGGCACAATTTTGGCCATCACGGTATATTTAGACGAGACATTTACTTCATGTTTTTATACGATCTTTTTAACTACTGTTCTTAATTATATGACTGTAATAACAGTACTTTCTTTCAAACAACAAAAGTATTTTTACTTGACTATTAAAAAAAAGAAAGAGAAATTTAATAAAATTTACATCAGGTTTAAAACGATACATTTAAAATGTGTTATTAAAAATATTTTCTAATAGGACGGTTAAAAAAATACCAAGAGGCAATGACTGTGTATATTAGCTGTTTAACTGGTCTTATGTAATCAAACATGTAAATAGTCAATAGATGTTTCGTTAAACAACAGCTAATTTGACGTGAAAATTCTCCAATCAGAAGAAAATTAAACAAAACCGTTGCGGTGTTGCACTGGGGTTTGGCGAGAGTAGCTCGTAATAATGTTTTATGAAAGCATACTTAAACAAAATAATAAAATATTTCCATTTGATTTTAATTAAAATTAAAATATCATTTTCAATTTCGTCTCTGGTGTTGTAAGTTTGAAAGTACGAAATAAACTCTCAAGCAGACTGAAGTAAATAATATTTACCTTATTGTCACAATTTATCATAGAAAATAGTTTTGGAAATGTAAGCTTCGTTCTAATTTCCTTACACATAAAGCACTTTTATCACTATTAGATTTTATCTAGAGAAGAGAAATTTTATTAAGTGTTATTAAGTAAGTTATGTTCAATTTCCTTAAACATAACGTGCTTTTAACGCTATTAAAGTTTACGTAGAGCCGAGTAATGTTGTGAGACATTATTAGCTATGTAAAGCAATTTTATAATCCTTTCATGAATGCCATCCGTGAGCGATAAAAATGCAAATTCTAGTTCGAGTTATATTTCATAGTATTTAAGAAATTTTATACTGCCCAGAAGTCATTTATGCTCTAGAGGATAGTAAGCATAATCCATCAAGAGTAGAGCTTCATATAAACATGGGTCATAAAATACAGGGTGTATCTAAACTCTTGGGAAAAACTTTAAGGGGAGATAGTATAGAGTAACTTAGGGCGGAAACGTGATGAGTAGCGGTTGCACATTACAGGTTAGTTGTTCCACATAACCGAAGGAATCGTACTCCCAACGAACTGACACATACTATGATAAATAATACGAAGAAATTTCCTTGCATAGAAACTTTAATTTAATTTGAAAAGAAATCTTGAAAGCAATTACAGAGATAATGACATAACTCCCGTAAGGGATGGAATGGCCCCGTAACTTTTATACAACTGTTACGGCAGAAGTCTGATGCTGAAGTGACGACAAACAGAAGTTCATCTGTATGTCAAAAACATCAGATGTCAGCCATGGCGAGCTAAAAAAAAGCCAAATAAAACAAAGAATAAATATCCGTTACATGAAAAGTCAATAAGATTATTTGAATTTAGATGACCTATGAGAAAGGGCGCAATTCGCCAAATTATCAGTATTTTAATATAATAACCCTGTCAAGGATGACTCCATAAAGACTACAAAATAAAGATGATTGTTTACATTATTTTGAAAATTATCTCTGCTATTGCATTTATACAATTAATTTAAGTGCTATAAATAGATTTCCGCCTATAATCATAAAATATAAATCAATCGTTAATTTAAATTCTGGACAGAATGTCTGCAAATAAACAAAAAAAGTATAATTGAAAATGATTTTTTAAATGTATTACATTATCTCGTATCATTTAATTATTTAGTGAATTTGACAGGTAATAAATTATTAGCATCATTATATTTAATAAAATAAAGTAGAAATGATTTATATTGAAACGGCTTTTTCATTACATAATAAAATATTAAATTTGGAAAGGGGATGAAAAAAAGAAAATTAAAGCATTAATATATAACTACGTTATAGATAGTACACATGAAGACAAACAATGTTAAACAAGAAACTAAGGGTCCCAAACGTCTTTCGTAGGAGATAGGGGATATTAAAGTTTAGGGTCCAAAATTTCAAATAATTATAAAAAGCAGAAAAATTGGTAGATTCGTTTGCGGTTGTCACTAAAACTATTCTTTATGTGAGTATTTTCTTGAAAATAAATTATAAAAATAAATTTCAAAAAAGGCCGATAGAGGGCACTTTAGACCTTAGAGTAATGAACAACTAGTTTTTACTGTTATTTTTTGCATCTCATTAATTTTTTTAGAAGCTTAGACATAAACTTAAATTTTGAGCTCAAAATCTGAATCGTTGGGAGTGATTAAGCAGCTCAAAATAAACTGTGTTCAGGAAATAAAATATAACCCCTCCCCCCACCCTCAAACGCAGTTGAATTTTGCGCTACTTAATTACTCCCATCAGAAATTAAGCTGCAAATTTATGTCTAAGCTTTTGGAAGCACTTAATTAGGTATTCAAAATACCGGTTAAAAATAGTTCTTAGTTACTCCAAAGTCTAAAGCGCTTTCTATCGACATTTTTTGAAATTTATCTTTATAATTTATAATTTATTTTCAAGACAATACTGACATAAAGAATATTTTTTTGTACAAACCGCAAAAGAATCGATTAATTTTTCCGTTTTTTATAATCATTTAAAATTTTAACCACCCCCCCCCCCCCCTTGAACACAGTTCAGTTTTCGCTACTTAACCGCTCCCAACGATTCAGATTTTCAGCTCAAAATTTAAGTTTGTGTCTAAACTTCTAAAAAAATTTAATGAGATGCAAAAAATAACGGTAAAAAATAGTTGTTCGTTACTCCAAAGTATAAAGCTCCCTCTATCGTTATTTTTTTTTAATTTATCTTTATAATTTATATTTAAGATAATACTGACATAAAGAATAGTTTTAGTGAAAACCGCAAATCAATCGACCAATTTTTCCATTTTTTATGATTATTTGAAATTTTGGACTCTAAACTATAATGTAGATTGTAATATTATAGGTGCCGTGAAGATCCTGTGATTTCCTGGAAGTTTTAAATAATAAGATTATTTTATTAATTTTTTTTCTATGGTTAATGAATAATTAGAAAATAGCTTAATTAACCTAATTTATTGGAGACTTTTTAAAATCAAACTGTGATTAAAACATGGTTGGCTTAATTTTTTGCTCAAATGAAGTTTCTTGAAGAGCATATTTGGGAAGACTTTATCACATTTTAGCTGGTACTTAAGAGTTTAGTACTTTACCATTTATAAAGGAGGTGATTAAATATATATTTTTTCAATGCGGTTGTTATCTGAATGTATTTTCTAATTTAAAAGCACTGCTGGAATTTCGAAATTTAATTGATTAAATTTCCTTTTGGAATACTTTTGTATAATATACTGAAATTATTTTTTTTTCGGATTAACTTATGTAAAACAAAAGCAAAAATAATTAAATAAAAATAAAACGTTCCTGAAAACCTTAATGGCTACTGAAATAAAAAATGCAGAAACAATAATTACGTGAATCGCCGTATTCTCTGAAAAGCGTTGAAAGTATTGTTTTTCAAAAATAATGTGATAGGATTAGCATAGACAAATGCATATTTGCTTACTAAAATCTCGGAATTTGAGGAGGTACTATAAGTTCCCCTCGGCTAACAGCTAACACAACTATTTCTTAATATTAATTGAGACTGGCCGCGAATGAAGAACAAACTCGTCAAATACTTGAGTTTCCTTTTCGTTAAAAATAACGAAATTATCATATGAAAGGATTGTCAAAAATAATGAAATAATATTAAAAGATTGTTGATTCGGCAAAAGTGAGAGTTTTCATTCTGAGTGCTTCAATTAAATTTTTAGTGTTTTAATGTTAGTGTCTTAACTACTTTAACTATTTGTATTTAAAATGCAGCATCAATATTGTAAAAAAAATTGATTTCGATAGGAAATATTTGAAATAAAATTGCGGCATTTTTTTTTGCCAGTGTTGGGGTAGTAAATACGAAATGTAAATGCCCCATTATTAATTAATGTCAGTGCCTGTATTTATTTATGTATGTATTTATTTTGTAAAAAAATATTTAATCTTTTTTTTGTCTATTTTTAATCTTTTTTAAAAAATATTGAATCTTTTTCATCATTATTTTCATATTAAATTTCTGTTGCAATCTTTGTTTTGCATTTATTCATAAGTGAACAATTTCTAAGTTAAACTGTTACAAATGACTCATATAAATACGCAGTTTTTAGTTTATATAACTCTTCTTTATCAATCAAAAAATTAATTTCAATAGAAATATTATTTTAATTTAAAAAATGAGCACTTTTAATGCGATTAAATAAAAAAAAATATTTCAAAAGCCCCATAAGTGGCCGAGAGACTCTGCTTCCGAAACTGGTAGACAGCAAGTTCGAACCCAATAAAGGCCGTCGACCTAATTGTTCGGAGTTTTCCGTGGTTTTTTTCGAACCTCGGACTTTCTTGTGTAAATATGGATTAGGTTCCCTTAGAAACATGCCCACGGATGGAATATCCCCTTCAGGGCTTATATCCTTAATGTAGATAATTGATCGTTATAATCACAAATAAATCTACTTCAAAGTTAGTGTACGATTACAGAGCAGGTTTGGCAATTTGTTTTTCTATTGTATTAGAAAATTACTAATTTATAATAGAAATTATGAAAGCAGTTGTATCATTACTTCATGCAATCATTATATGCCTGACAATAAATAAAAGAAAATTTAGTATTCAAAATTTTTTATAGTAATGTGGAATTATAAATAAATTGTAGGCCAAATTTACAATCCTATTATTGAGAACTTGTAAAATAAATTCCAAGTTTAAATTCTAAGACATAGCTTTTAACTTTTTTCTTTTTGCCGCATGTAAAAGTTCGCAGCCATATGGACGCTGCATAATATAAATAATTTCACTCTCTCTTGGAAAAGAAAAAAAAAAAGTAGATGATGTTGTAATAAATATTTTCGCATAGATGAAATCGTAATAATTTGTAAAAATCATATTTTTTCAAAAGTAATACTACATGTCTAAATCGCTTACAAATAAGATTCTACGTTTATAACATCTAACTATTCGGCAAGTTGTAAAAAGTCAAATTAATTGTTTTAATTTTTCGGAATGTATTAGGAACTTTTTCTAAAACTTTGCCAAATATCTGTTACCTTACTTAATATCAGAGATACTTTTCTTGTTAGTGTTTTTCAGATGAAAAATTCAAATCTATAAAAACATACCAGACATAACAAATTCCGCCGTTCAGTAATTTGTAAATAATTTTTAAATTTTGTTTGAAGATTTTGACTTGGAAAAAAAAAAGTTCCATACGCTCAAAATTTAACGATAAATGTAACGATATTTTTTCTTGTTTATAAGATGACAAGATCTTACACTGCATCTATAAAATATGTTTTCGCAAGTAGTGATCATACACATGTGACATACACATACAGGCCCTTCCAAAAAAGTTGCATCGTAAAATCTTCTTGCGATATAAACTTATTCACTGCGAAAATAATGACATGTTATTCAATCTATCTTCGTGGTAAAATAACATTAAATCATTATTAAATTCAATTATTTTTTATGTTACTTTTCTGCTGATTACTGTATCTTCATTATTATATTATCACCAGTTTCACATGCATCATTAGTTACATAGTTACATCCAAATAATATACAGCGTGTCAATAAATAAGACTCCGGTTTCAAAATTAAATTTCTCAAAAGCAAAGATAGATAGATTTATGCGGTAAATGCTTTGTGTATTAGGTAAGCTATAAAAATGTTATACAGAATTTTCTAACATCTATCTTACGAACGGTGAATCTTTTGAAAAGTTTGTGCTCTGATTGCAAAGAATGATTCATCTGACATTATTCTTGTTTTAAATTGCTTGTGGAGAACAAATATTTCGGTTTATAGTGCCATATTTAAACAAATTTTAAAATTGTGTTTCTAAAATTTCGAAATTCCATAAACGTAGTTCGAAAAATCATTAAAATGTGGCACTTTAAGCCGAAAAACTCGTTCTGTTCAAGATATTTAAAACCAGAAAAATGTCAAATCAAGCATTCTTTGCAATCTGAACACAATCTTTTCAAAATATTCACCGTTCGAAACTTCTGTATAAGATTTTTAGAGCTTACCTAATAAAAAAATCCGTTTACCGCATAATTCTATCGATATTTGTTTTTGAGAAATTCGATTTTGAAATCGGGATTTTATTTGCTGGACAACCAGTATGTAGATACAAAATAAGTACTTAAGTTTTTTAAAAAAGTATGCGAAAATTAGTGAAATTTTCTAGATTTGTAATTTTTAGAAAAATGAAGTACATTTCCGAAAAAAAGTTTAGAAATATGCTGCAAATTCGTGAAACACTTTTACAACACTAATTGAACATAATAATTAAAACTTCTAACTAAATGCGTTTTTGATTGTATTGTTGACTTGTGAATGTGTTGTGCCAGAAAAAGATTGTGCAGAAAATGTTTTTAAAAATTACATAATTTTTCCAGAAAAGCAGTTATTGATATTTATTGGTAAAATTAGGCAACTCACTCAGTAATTTCCTGTATTTTTTTGTATACAGCAAATTGTCTTTTATTTTTTTAAAAATGCGCAATTTTAAAGACAACTTGTACAAGATGTTTCGAAAGTGTTTTATATGCGTTGCTTTATAGTGTTCTAAATTTTGTAGTGTTTGCAATGCATTGCTAATTTGATATCAAAGTGTTTACGAATAACACTATTGTAAGAAAAAGTTTTCATCAACACTACTTACAATACTATTTTTAGAACACTTTTTCAACATATTAAGAACACAATTCAGGACAGCAACACTTTTGCAAGATATTAGAAACAAAAATCATAAAACAAAATACATTTTGTATATAATGTTTTCTAATTCACAATACACTAATGTATTGTAAATTGTGAGGCAAAAAAATGTTCCAAAATGCATTTATTTTTTGTGTTTTGAGATTTTGCGACGAATCAGGTGCTGTGTATTTACGGATAGAGATGAAATTTTTGACGCTCGCTTTAAAAAAAAAATTAAATAAAGAATTTATCTCTTCATTTCTGAAGCTTCAGATAACTTTTGTCATTTTCAGCAACCGCCATAAATAAATGAACGTTTGTGCACAATATAAGTATTTTAGTAGAAAATACATTCATCTGATTAAATATACTTTTTCATTAAGATTTTTAAGATAAAAACTTGGCACAGATAATATATGATCGATGGCTTTTTCGTAAGATAACACTCTAAAAATCTCCATTGGCATATTTTTCTTCATGCATTTTTGTGTTAGATTGAGATAAAAGTTTTTTCTAACTTCTTTCCTCGAAAGTCTTTTATAACTTTCATACTTTTCGTCGAAATTTCTAACTTTTTTTTTTTCATTTTCATATTCAAGATTTTGCGTTTAACACTATTCTTGCTAAAAAAAATCGTTACATTTGTTATTTTTTCACAGTGAGAAGTTATGAAAAACAGATTCTTATCAAGAATTATTTTTATGTATGAAAGTGTTTCATAAATCCACACTACAACTTGTGGAAAATGTCTCAGATGATTCTAATCAAGAATAGAAATGGCGCGTTTTAGAATGTCAAAAAATATACACATCAATATATATATATATATATATACTCCGCTATCGTATGAGGCAAAAATATCATGATAATTTGTTAATTGTTTAATGGCAACGTCCAAATAATACCCATCTTATTGGTTACTGTGCAAAAGTCCTTTGGTGAGATTTAGGCTGTGGTAAATTGGATTTATTTATGTTTCCTTCGCTGCAATTATGAAGTTTCAAAATATCATTATTTTTATTTTTTATTTTTTCTGTTCATTTTACTTTAAAAAATAAATAAAAGTTGTGAATTTTAAACTTTTTAGTTTCAAATTAAAGTTATATATTATAAATGAAATCAGTGAAAGGATTATCTTATGTTTTAAATAATTAATAAAATACGAAAAAATGCCAAAGGTACAAAATTTATCGGTTTATTATCTGCACCGGTCTAGCATAAAAATTCGGAGTCTTGATTTATCAGCACAGATGTCATGTAAGGATCACATTGGCATGCTATTTTTCTGACGCCAATTTGCAAAAACTTCGTTTTGAAATACCAGTTACATACATATTTTTAAACTAATATTTATTATTTTAAAAAGGAAACAATCAATACTAATGAAAGAACAAAACGCTCTGTGTGTGTGTATGTGTCCGTGTGTCTGCGATGGTTAGCGAAACCTACGGCACGTACGAGGTTCAAAAAATTTTAAGAGTAGCTCGAAGTCTCTCCTGATGCACCTGATATTCAAAATTTCAAAATTATAATTATTAACTGAGTAATTAATAAAATCGAGAGGTTACTCTTATAAGAAAATTATCTTTTTCCCAATCTTTCCCCTTTCGTTTGTTTACGGTCGGTTGGTTATATGAAATTTTCGCAGAAATAATTAAGAAAGCTGAGACAGAATCAAAGAAACCAATTTCAGATTTTGACATTTCAAAAGTGACTGTTTTATCCAAAGACCTTTAAAATTCATTGACTGGCAAAATGAAACTTAGGATTTTTGAACACAGCTGTTGTACGCCACATCGTTGGTACTTCCTACATTAGAATTTATGTGTGGTTAGCTATGTTGCAGTAAATAAATAAATATATATGTACTAGCCAACCCGCCCGGCGTTGCCCGGGTTTGTATTAACAATATTAAACGAACTTGAAATTTGTATGATTTTATCATTAACTCGAAACATGCAGATATGAATTGTCAGAAATACGTGGCCACTGACTGCGTGAAAAATCGGTTTAAAAAACAACTAATATTAAGCTCTAAAAATACTCAAAATGAGCAATGAAGAAACGCGGGAGGGGATATGTATCCAACGATTGCGTGATTTTCGTGTTAAAGTGTTCATATGTACCCGTAAAAATCACTGTTAACTCACGTAACTAATTATTTTTTTACATAGAAATCTCAAGTGGAATATTTTGAATTTCAAACTAATTATATCACTCTTAATTCCGACTATACCATGAATGAAATCGATACTCGATGGCAGCTAAAATGTTGGTATATAGTATTATAATTTCAGAACCATTTAACAAAAGTGTTATTTTTAATGAAATCATGCGTTATGTTTACTCTGTGGATAAATTCCTAACCGCAAACTTTTGTACCGTAACCATAACCTGCCTGTAACCTAACTGCCCCATTATAGTACCCTACAGTAAATTAAATATAACATAAATGTAACCTAGCCTTCACTTTATTGTAACATATCCTTATTCTAACCATAATATAAATGCAATTTAACTTTAACCTAACTTTAACATAACTTTGACCTAATTGTAACCTAACGGGAAATTAAATATAATCAAAGACTTACCGTAATGTAATTGCAACCTAAATGTTACCTAACCATATATTGGGTTCATGTCCGTGGAAAAATATTTTGTCTTGTTCGGATCTGGTTATGATTCATTAGAATATTTTCGTCGGGTTCAGATTTCGTTCGATTCAGATTTTAGATATATTTTAAAATCGAATTTTAATGTTCGGGTCGGAGTCTTGTCCATGAAAATTATTTTGCATTGCTCGAATCCAGTTATGGTTACGTGGATTTTATCGGGAAAAGATTTGGTTCAATTCAGGTTTCGGCCTTTTCTTCAAATGGAATTTTCAGGTTCGGGTTTTCTTGCGTGTCCACGGAAATTATTCCGCCTTGTTCGAATAAGAACATGCTTCACTGGAATATTTTTTTTCAAGTTCAGATTTGGTTAAGTTCAGATTTCGTGATTTTTTTCAAAGAAATTTTTAAGGTTGAGATTCGGTTCATATGCGTGGAAATTTTTTGTCTTATTCGGATCCGGTTACGGTTCTTTGGAATATTTTTATCAGATTTAGATTTGGTTCGATTCAAATTTCAGGTATTTTTTTCAAATAGAATTTTTAGGTTCGGATTTCGTTCATGTCCACGGAAATTATTTTGTCATATTCGGATCCAGTTATGATTCTTTCGAATATTTTGGTCGGATTCAGATGTGGTTTGGGTCAAATTTCAGGTTTCTTCAAATCGAATTTTTTTGGTTTGAGTCGGGTTTATGTCCACGGAAATTAATTCGTCTTGCTTGGATTAGGTTATAGTTCTTTGGAATATTTTTGTCGGGTTCAGATCTGGTTCAATTCAGATTTCGGGATTTTCTTCAAATAACGGTTGAATTCGGGTCTTCTTGCGTGTTCACGGAAATTATTCCCTTTTGTTCGTTCGAATCAGGACATGCTTCACTGGAATACTTTTGCCAAGTTCAGATTTCGTTCAGTGCAGATTTCAGGATTTTTTCACAGAAATTTTTTGGGTTCGAATTAAGTTCATGTCCATGGTAATATTTTGTCTTGTTTGGATCCAGTTGCATTTCTTTGAAATAGTTTTGTCAGATTCAGATTTGGTTCGATTCGAATTTCAGGTATTTTTTCGAATGGAATTTTTAGGTTTGAGTAGGGTTTATGACCACGGAAAGTATTTTGTCTAGCTGGGATATAGTTCGGGTTATAGTTCTCTGGAATATTTTTATCAGTTTCAGATTTCGTTCGGGTCATATTTTGCAGTTTTTTTTTAAAGAAAATATTTAGGTTTGGTTCAGGTTTCATGCGCACGAAAATTATTTTTCCTTGTTTGGATCGGGTTATGCTTCATTTGAAAATTTTTGCGAGATTCAGATTTGGTTCGGATCAGTTATCAAATCCATAGTTTTTTTCAAACAGAATTTTTAGGTTCGGGTCGGGTTTATACTCACGGAAATTTTGTCTATCAGGGATCGGAGTGTGGTCTGTTTTTTTCTGGTTGGATCGGGTTATGTTTAAATTAGTCTGAACATTAAGGTTACAATCAGTTTTGCTACTATTCTTTTTATGGCTATTTCTGATAAATAATTTGCTATTTGATAATTTATTATGGTGTATGAATCGTTTGCGGATTCGAGCAATTGTACGCCAAATAGCTATTTTATTTTTCTTTTAAAAATAAATTAAAGCCATATTACAATTTTAAATTGAATAGGACACATTTAAATTTAATCAATGATTAAAAAAATAAACTCCTAGAAAAGTGTTGTGTAATTTTTTTACTGCAACATAGCTAATGACTCATACATTCTCGAAGTGACTAATACATGTTCGAAATGGTAAAAATCTGCGTACAACCATACAGTAAAAAGAAATTAATAGAGAGGCAGTATAATGTCTTGGGCTGATGCCAACTCTAAAATACGCAACATTAAGTCCAAATAAGCACCAACGAAACCATGTGCTTTGACACTCCGATCAATTCAAACTGGTTTAAACCCGTATTTCTTTGTTTTTATTTTTTATCTTTTAAACTGTTATTGAATAGATGGCAAAAATTTCGTTTAAAAAAACGTTTTGTGCCATTATTGACTGTAATACCCGATCGTAATGCATAAAAGATACAGATAGATCAATCATACACTGTAAAAAAATATGACTACTTTGCTGTATTGTCACTCCACCGTTTTTATAGAAAACGACTACTTCAGGCTATCACGGAGCATTCTCATTGGACAAAAGAGTGATATTCTATAAAAGCGGGGACGTGACGATGCAGCAAAATAGTAATATTTTTTACAGTGTAGGCAAGCATTATTTGATTATTTTTATCATATGACTTTAAAATATCAATATAGAAGCATCATTTAAGATTTTGCTTAAAAAGTTAACATTCTTTCGTTAATGTCTTAAAATCGTCTGCACTCTGAAATCTAGATTTCATATTAATATTTGTTATTTAAGTTTTCAAGCTTGATTTTAAAAGAATGTTTTCATCAATATATTTTATATATTGACTTGGAATTATTAATAGGTTAAATCATAAACATTTTTCATCTACGTTAGAAAGTATTAAAAAGTTCTGAAAAAAAGAAAACTTTTAGTAATACAATTTTTAGTTCAAATCAAATGTTTTCAATATTTTATTTAATTTTATTTTGACATTTAATTATTCTTAATTTTCCAATTTCAATTATTTTAAAAGCAAACATTTATTTTAATAAATAATACAATAGAAAAGAAAGTTTTAAAATGTTACTATTTCTTCGTAAAATATGCTTCAGCTGTAATTCATTTATTTCAGTTCGTCTTATTAATACAAAATTCCTTCTTCGTGCTTTTGTTTGAGACATTAAAATTTCAGCGATAAATGGTTTCATATTGCAAACTTTTTTTTTCGTTTACTTCGCCTCCACCTATCTTTTTTCTCCATGGTGTACAGCATCTGTGATTAAAAGAGGATTTTTTTTTTTTTTTTAACTGACAGTTTGCCAGTCTAGGAATTTTAAAGGTCTGTCCCAGCTTTTTTAATTATTTCTGCGAAAATTTTATGCAACCAACCAACCATAAGAAAATTAAAGAGAAAAAAGCGAAAAAGGCGAATTTTTATGAGAGTGAACTTTGAAATTTAATTACTCAGTTAATAAATAGAATTTTGAAATTCTGAGCTTCAGGTGCATCAGGAGAGATATTGGGTTACTCTCATTAAAATTTTGAGCCTCGTACGTCCCATAGATTTTGCTAGCCATTGCAGACACACACACACACGCAGGCAAACAGAGCAATTTGTTATTTTATTAATATAGATATATGTATATATGAGGCTTTTTTAGCAGTTCTTTTTAAATCATTGATTAACTTTGAATGCATTTTATTTAATTTAAAATTTTATTATGACTTTAATTTGTTTTTAAAACAAAAATGAAATGGCTGAACAAAAAATGAACAAAATGAACAAAATGAACAATGAACAAAAAAAAATCAAAAAGTATTTTTTTTTTTAATTTAGAGTGGTTCTTTTGTTTGGAATAACATATAAAACTAGTTAAATTTATTTTTCGCATATTTTATTGAATCAAATAAAGATAAGTCAATAAACTAAAGTTATATTTAAAAGGAATAACTACTATTTGAAAGTATTTTATAAGAGCTTTTTGATACATAACGGACGCAGGAAGGACGGGGCAGATAGAAATTCTTATCAACAAAACAAGTGGAAGGAAAAACGTTGTAAATACGAAAAAGACAATATTTGCCATTTATTTTTTAAACAGTGCCTTCATTTCAAATTTGCTTCACATTTGGTTACTCGAACCATATTTATATCTGTATGCACATATGAAGATGAATAGGAATTTCAATTATTAAAAAATTACATCACATATTTTAGAATTCGATAAATTTATAATTATTTAGCGATTGTAATAATAAATTTTGTAATTTCTCAAAAGTAGATAACAAGCTAAAAAATGATAACATACTATTTTGAACCAAAGACCATGTTGCAAATAAAGATATTAATTTAATTGGATAAAAAATGATATCGATATCAAAAGGCCTCCTCTCACTAAAAATGATAGCGTAATCTATACACAGCCCCTAATCATTAAGTTTAAGAAGCATTAAACTTAGTAGTGTTAGTTTAATCTTAAGTAGAGCGCTTCTTTCTTTTCTTTGGCACTTTGTGGAAGGACCCTTTCCCCATAACCCTGCTCTGGGGTTGAATATTGAAAATATTCGAAACGTGCGTTTATTCATTTTAGTTATACTGTAAGTATGTGATGCCTCAAGATTTTACTTCCATTGGTTTATGACATATTGTGATATTTTTTAAGTTTTTAATTTGCCCCGAGTTGCGATCAAATTTTGCCAATCAATTTCGAATTTTGATCGAATTTATAGCCACATGTATTGTTCTAACGATCATATACAGGGTGAGTCATAAATATTGAAAAAATAGGCTATCTCCTCAAATATTGCCCCTAGACCCATACTTCCAATTGCAAAAATTCATAAAAAAGGTTAAATTTCTGATAAGTTGCAACTCCATGGGGGGGGGGGGGTATTTGAAAAAATACGAAAATTAAATTTTTATACGGCCCCCGCAGGTCAAAATTCCCAATTAGGAAATTATTCCTTATCCATTCCTAAATTAAACAAAACAAATTTCATCTCCGTATCTAAAAATCTCAGACATATATTAAATCCCAAAATCCTCAAAAATTCCCGACTTACACCACTTTTCACTGACTCTAAACTGTGGCTTCTTGACCCAATTTCAACGCTTGTTAGGGAACATTCACAAATTGCAATTTAATAAAAATCGGTTTAAGATAGCGCTTTTTCTTTGGACATAAAATAGCAGCGTATAGTTTTTACGCTAAACTGGTATACCAGACTTCTGCCCGGGTCGAAATATCTAGGTCAGGTCTCAAACCAACCCATAGGGGAAACAGTTCGGCGTGGCCTAAAAAAATATGTCAACATCATAACCCGGACCTGTCTGGAAAATAGTTTTAAATCATAGCCCGGTTCAGCCGCAAATTTCTACATAGTTTTTTAATTCGGCGTGGGAAAAAATGTTTTATATGGAGGAGTTCTGACTAAAAATTCTTTTTATAGCTTTTCGTTTTTTATATTTATACTTTTTATTATTAAAGAAGCGCAAAAGTCTGTAATATATTTATTTTATCAATGAATATTTATATGTAAATATTTCACTTATATTTTAATATCGTTAATATATATCCCATGCGTTGGAGACTGAAAAATGTTATACACTAAAACTTTTTAAGACGGAATCGCATAGGAAAGAAAAAATACGTTATAGACAGATGCTCGATGTAATTGGCGCTTATTTTCTTTTCAGGTACTATTGCATTTATTTTGCATGGATCAACATATTTTCCGTTTAAGACAGAATTCCGCCATAAGCAATTTTTTTCACTGGTTTTATTGTATTTAATTTTTTTAGCCTTTGAATAATCTATTTAAAAAATAATTTAAAGGTTTTTCTTTTTTTGGTAAAATAAAGATTTTAAAATATGTTTTTCGTAAAAAATTCTATTAAGCCGGATTTTATTTATTTTATGCACGTATTAAGTCAGTCAGAGACAGTGATTTTAATACGGATTTTGTCGAGATCGGGTTTGAAAATTTCATCTAGAGTGCACCTAAGTTGAAGGAAGTAGTCCCCTCCTTTATGAAAAGTATGCTAGGCCCGGCCTGGCGGGTCTTCAGAAAAAAGTAACATCTCGCTCCTGGCCCTACTTGGACCCAGAATACAAATTTTTTAACATCCTCTGGAGAACGATAAAAAGCCTGAAGTTGTCAGAGGTAAATTTAAAAAGAAAAAAAAAGACTTAATCTTTAAACTTAAGACTTTAAAAGCATTTTTTTAAATAACTGACTGACATTTAAACAATACATTTCGTTTTTCTGCGTAATTAATTTTTTATCCTCTATTTCATGTCTTTTAAATTATTAAATGTAAGAATTTTTAAAAGAAAAAAGAACTTGAAACACGTCATTTTTTATTTTTTTTACATTAGTTTTGTTTCGGCAAATTTGAAAAAATGTTTACTTCTGAAAAAATGTTTGCTTTTGAAAATATGATTTTTTAAAAGTTATATTATTTTTTCAATAAACATTTTTAATAGTTTTAAAATTAATATAAAAAAAAACCTTGGAACAAAACTACAATCAGATTTTCATCTTTAATTAAATGGAAAGAAATTGAAATTCAGTAAATAATGTTACGAGTTATAACGATTTTTAATTGTCCCATTTAAACCAGTACTAACCACATGAAACTTTTATAAATTGTATGAGAAATCTTAGAATGTAATTTTCTTAGCAAATTATAAGGCTAACCATCATAATAAAAGAAAAAAATCAAAATTCTAAGTCAAGAAATAGATTTTTTACGCGTTTTCTAGAACTGTTAAAGTAACATTGTTTTTTGAATTGCACGCATTTCAATTTGTGTTTAATCCCTTAAAACCTGATGAATTTTTAAAACGGCTATAACTTTGCGAATTTTGGAGGTATGAAGATGCAACTTTTTGTGTCTTATTCAGGACTAAATAAGGAAAGTTTTCCTAATTGGAATTTTTGACCTACGGGGACCGTATAAAAATTGAATTTTCGTAACTTTTCAACTAGCCCCCCCCCCCCCATGGAGTCGCAATTTATCTTATCAAAAATTTCACATTTTTATGAATTTTTGCAATTGGAAGTATGGGTCTAAGGACAATTCTTAAGGAGATAGCCTATTGTTTCGATATTTATGACTCGCCCTGTATATGCCGAATTTGAAAGCTATGCGTCAACTAGGTAGTAGATGGAAAATAAATTACCTCATATTATTGCCATATACAAAACAAATAGTAAGTAAACAGGAAGCATGTAATAATAATATGCACAAAAGTGTAACCCGAAAGTTTTGGCTGATATGTATGACTTTTCGAAATGAAATTATTAGAATAATGAAGACTACCTATGGTAAATTAAGATTTTCTTACTTTATTATTTGAAGAAACACAGTTCGAAAAACTGGAAAGATTTTGCCAAAAATACTATTTCAATGTTGTTTTTACGTTTATGAAATATAGATTATTATCAAAAACTCACTTGACATTGCAGTATAAGGCTATTATCTTTGGAATGGTAGTTTTATTGAAATTTCCATTGTTTGTTTGAACATATTGTTGA
Organism: Maratus speculifer; assembly: GCA_964019185.1. Taxonomy (NCBI): domain Eukaryota; kingdom Metazoa; phylum Arthropoda; class Arachnida; order Araneae; family Salticidae; genus Maratus; species Maratus speculifer. The sequence continues at coordinate 74,980,701 of OZ025296.1, read as the reverse complement.
AAACTTTTTTGTATTTTTCTTTTTTTGACAATAGAATCTTGTTTTTAAACAATGTGTCATTTTTTATAACAACATTGGCGCTTTTTTAGGAAACTTTTGACTTTGAACAAAAATTAAATTATATTACATAATGTAAATTCAATAATACAGGAAACCGAAACTGGCAAGTGTTATAGTTTACTGGAGTTTCATTGTATTTTATTATTTTTTGAAATTTCCATACTCTCTTCTAGTGTACAATTCTTTTTAAACGTGGTTTTATTAAAATCCAAAAAAAAAAATTAGAAAAAAAAATTTATTAAATTAAACGGGAATTTCATCAAAATAGCAAACTATTTTTTTTTTCACATATGAAACAGTTTTGTCTCCAAATTTAGTGATATTTCACCTATAGCGATAGTTGACCGTAATATTGTTCTTATGTAGTAGCACTACCGTTAGTACTCTTGATAAATATTCTATATTGAAGCGCATAAAAATTTCTCCATAGAAAATCAAACTACTATTGAGTAACCTTAAAAATTAAGAAAATACCTTAACAGTTTTAGTTTAATCTTATGCAGTGTTTTTTTTTAATGTCTTTGGCACTTGGTCTGAGGAATCTTTCCCCTTTCTCCCGTTCAGATCTCGAAAACTAAAAATATCTGAAATACATGTTAATTAATTTTAGTTATACTGTAGGCATGTGATGTTTCAACATTTTATTTCCATTGGTTTATGACAGGTCGTAATATTTTAAAATTTGCCCCAAGTTGCACCCTCGAATAATCAATGACCACATGTGTTGTCCTGACAATCGCATATGAGGACCCCAGAAGCCAAGGGGTATAAGTGACAAAATTGAAAAAATTGAGTTAAGTGCACAGGGTATCTGGAAATATGCTTTTTTCATTTCAGGTAAAGAAATATAGGTCATTTTTCTTATTTGCGGAGTTATAGAGATAAACCACTTTTTTTCGAAAAACAAACAATATTGATTAATTATACATTTAAAGAAAATTGTACTCTATTTTTTTAACAGTTATTGAAATGAGAGTTCAAAGATTAGAATGCAACAAGCAGATGTTTCCTATTTCAATTTAGTCAATTGTTATTGATGTTCCAATTTAACATCAATTATCTTTAAACTCAATTTACTCCAAAACGACATTTCGACACTTGTACCCCTTGGCTTCTGGGCTCCTCATATATATTCCAAATTTGAAAGCTATATGTCAACGAGGTAGTGGGTGAAAAAAATATTTACCTCGTATGATCGCCTCGTATGACACAAACAAAATTGTATGTAAACTAGTCAGATGAGGCAATCCCAAAATTTTCTTCTATCTTACGTATGTTAATAAAATTCAACATAGCAGGGGCACCGGTTAGGTGGTTTAAACCAAATTCTACCGTCAGCAAACACTTATGCAACTTATAACTGAATCCAAAGTTTGAGAAAATCCGTGCGTTACTTTTTGAGATAGAGCTATAGCAAAATCTTAAATAAAAATTTGAAGATCAGCGCCACATGTTGGGTGATGTATCCCAAAAACCATTTAACATAAATTTTTTATCACGTATTAATTGAAATTTGATCAGAATTCTTGCATTATTCCTTGAGATACATTTATTGCGAAATCGGGAAAAATGCAGCATAGCAGCGCTATCTGTCGGGCGATTTAAACGAAAAAATAAAGAACACGAATCTATATTACGGACTAACTGGTTCTGACATTTTAGAAAATTTTGCGCATAGGTCGGGCGAAGATAAATCGGCCGGTAAGGGCCTGGTAATTGGTTATAAATAAAGAAAAGAAAGGGTTATTGCAATAATCAGGAATAATGCATCATGGCAGCGGCAAATGTTGAATGATTTGCACCAAAACGTAATCAACACCATGCTATATAAAGTTCTAACCAAATCTAAAGTTTATCAAAATTCATGCACTAGTTTAGCAGCTCCACCTGGTGAGCGATATACACCAAACACCAATCAGATCTAATTAATATTAAAGTCTAACAGAATCTAAAGTTTTGTAAAATTTCGTGAATTATTTCTTAAGATAGAGCTATTGCGATAATCACGAATACATACGATAATCACATCATGGCAGCGCCAACTGTTGAGCGATTCTCAACATGCAAAAACCATTTTATTTGGTACGAGTAGAAAGCTGATTAATCCAATGCACGACGGATGAAAATGTTTTTATAAATTCAAAAGCAAAAAGAAATGTTTTCAAGCACAAGAAAAAAAATATATTTTATGGAAGAGTAGAAATAAGGAAATCTAATGATCCATGCTGATGTGAGGTGATGCATAAGACGAAAATTAATACAACAGTGGTTCACCCGTGGTTTATCATTGTGTTTTCATGTGCCTACTTTCTCAAAACCTCAGCCACAAAATTACTCAAATTGAGCCAAAATTCCAAAAATTGAGCCAATGACTGAAAGTCAGCTTCACAAAAAAATTGAAGTAACTCGAGTAGCGAGATGTTTTTAAGAAACTTTAATCAAAATGAGCAGTTTAAAAAAGCAATTTAAATCAAGACGTGTAAAACGTTGAAAAAAACAACTCATTCACGATCCAATAATTTGCAGCTCTCAAGAACGGTTCAATATGCAAATAAGGTAAATGCAGTGTTGCAGAAAATCTTCCATTATGAATAATGGATTATCTGGCATATAAAAATAACTATACTAATATTTATGAAATATAATTTCTTACACGTTATCATAAGCTTTAATAATTTACTGATTGAAAGCATAAATTTGCCATTACAAAGCATTATACAATAATACTTTAACAACTTAATAATTTATAAAAAATGGAAACAATATTAACACTTTCATGCTACAATATATAAGAACGATCTTGACAGTTCTAACAAAAATTATCATAATACCAATCTTTTATAAATATAAAAAAATTCTATTTTTTTCTACCGTAATGCAAGAATTTATTTTAACACTGTAATTACCATGACACCATACATTCTTCCACATGAGATTCAAATTTAATGGATTTTTTAAATTAGGTATTATAAAAATATACCAGAAATTCAAAATAGCAATATAGGTTTTATTGAATAACAGACACTTCACCATTATCTAAATTGAAATTTGAAATTTTCTGGTCACACATTCCTGGTTAAACAATTTTCTGAAATTCACATTCTCTGAGTTATGGAATTTCTAGAACTTATTTTACTATGGGAATAAGAGGGTAAATAAAGCGTCTATGAAAAGTTATGGAATATTTTTGTTTTTAAAAGACGTCCACTAATAAATACAAATCAAAATTTGTTTGCATTTTCAATTTTAGATATTGGAAATTTTCAAAACTTGAAAAGCATTGTTTTGCATCTAGAAATCAGCAAATGTCCCTGACCTTAATATGTAAAAAATTGAATATACTATCGCAAAAACAGAACAGAGCTTGATAAACAGGGATTTTATTTAAAAGAACCTTTTTTAACAGGAATTTAAATTATCTAGAACAATAATGTTAATACCCATTTCATTGCACATCATCCCAAAACAAACATCTGTGCACAGGCATACAAAATCCATAAACGGATGACGGTATGCGAATATGCTAAAATGAAAATTTATTTACTTCAACATTCTTGGTAAAAAAACGAAAAAAAGAGGATAAATTGATCCTCGAATGCCATGAATGGAACTTTGTTTTATAATAAGCTAGCACATGTGTGCAGTTTTAAGCAATTCGAATAATGTCGACAACTTTATATATAACATTTATTTAAGGAACTATAAATAAAATTTAATGAAAGCTGAATGAGATTAACAAAAAAAAACTTAACAGTAACATTGTGATAAGAAGTCGCGTATATGTTTAAATTATCTCATTTTACTTTATTAAATTTCTCTTCTATTCCGTTGTTAAATTATTTGAAGTTTTATTTAAAATCTGTGCTAAATAAATTACGTAAGTTATTTTAATTTTCTTGCATTGAAAACTCTCACAAGCAAATTAAATTCTTCCTCTTGCGCATGATATTTGCCACAATTTCACAGATAAAACATGAACACATATAAAATCATTCGGGATAAAGGTAAATACGTACTCTGCAAGAAATTGAAGTAGAAGACATTTACTGGTACTAAACGATTTTAAAGAAATTTCACTGCTAATTGATGTACATATTACCGGCCAATAACGATTTTGGGTCAAACTAGTCCATCCTAATTCCCCTAAGATAAACTATATTTTCTTAGGCCAAATTAGTTTGGTCTATCGCTAATAGTATAAACTAGTTTAACCTGATATTCATTGGTCTAATCTGGTTTATCCTAGACCAGTCTAGTTTATCTTAAATCAATTCAATTTGGCGTGATTTTATTGAACCCATAGACAGCCTCTAAGACAATTTTCTACTTTATCCTAAGAGCTTAGAAGATAATTCTGTTATTTAATGGTATAGAGGGGAAACATTAATTGCTTGATATTTTGATTACTTCAAACTATTGCACATATGATAAAATTGATTTACTTTGCTGAGGATTACTACAACTTACTTCCTGTGCAATAGAAATTGCGTTTCCATATTGTTGAGTTAGACATAATATTTTAATTTATTAAACGGGGAAATTTTCTTACATTATTCTGAATGTGTTGGAAAGTGTTTCATAATCTATGCCTGACGCAGCATTTTTTTTTCTCGTTTAATATATCGAAGAATAAGATGGAGTTTGCAATTCCTGTATTAATGTAAAACTCATAAGAAATATATCTTTTTATTGTTTTTAATATATTTGAGGCTCTTTTCAAATTTTTATTTTAAAAAAAATCGAAATTCCTGCCATTTTAAAACAAAATTGCGGTTGATGTTGCCCAATAAATTAGGTCTAGACATTTGTATGTATTATATATACAATAAATCTCATTAAAATCCGATTATAAATACGAGAGTTGTAGCACGAAAAATATCTGATGGTTTTAAATTGTTAGCCACCCAAGAAATTGAAACTCATTTTGTAAGATAAAAACAAAACGAAATATTTAAGAATATCAGTAATCGTTAATGTTGCTATTTTGTATTTTATGTCTTGCACATCGGAATTTTAAAATAAACTGTAAATGTATCCTATAAATATGTACGCAGTGTTCTTTAAAGGAATATTAATTGCATGATAAGTAAAATTTAAATTTTATGTAGAAACTCTACCGCACGGTCAAGAGCCTGTTATCACTGATTTCTATATCGGCCGGGCTGTGAACTGTGGAAATATAAATGGGTCGGGGCGGACTCTGACTTTTAATTTTTACAGGGGTCCAGGCTGGGGTAATATAACTTTCTTTCGGGACGAGCCGGCCATTGCAGGCCTGTATTTTATACCGAGCTTTAATTGAAAAGATCTGCGAATAAAGGCAGTTGTTCTATGCTGCATTTGATGAACTGAACATTCGAATACTTTTTTTCAGAAATGTGCTAGTTAATTCTACCTTTTCTTGACATAAATCTCTTCCTGCGACTAACAATTACTGTTATTGCAACACTAATAATTTCTTTTGAAAAAAATATGATTTTTTGATACATAAAAAAACAGTTAATACAGAAATATTCTTGAAAAAAAAACTGTAAATCTAATGTGAAATTCACGCTTTCTTTGTAATTAATGGTTAAAAAAGTATCTCGGAATTTCTTAATTACTTTTTTGGTTACTAAAGTTAATGAGATTTCACATTCTTTCTTTCTCTCATGACACTTTTACATAAAGATAAACAGAAAAAAAATAAATGTTTTTTTTTATTTATTTTTATTTCATAATGCATCTGTAAAATGATTTCTATTATCTTTCGAAATAACTTAAAACCTATTTACTATTTGAATAAGAATTTGAATCATATTAACATTTGTTTTCTTAATTTGAAATTCACTTTCAAAGAGAAAAAAAATTCTTAAGCAACGTACAAACTACATCATATACGATTAACGCGTACAATAAAATTCATTATATATTATTAAATTTCGTGAAAGAAAAGGTTTGAAAATTAAACTGAACATTGAGATCATTACATATTATTCAAATGAAAACAATAAACAAAACAATTTTACTTTCTCTCTTTATCTTTACAGGGTATTAGAAATTTGTTGATTTTTTTAAAGTTAAACAACAATTACATGTTATCAAATACCGCCTTTTTTCTTGGAAAATGTTTAAGTGTAGATGGAACTCAATCAACACAAATCTAATATTTATAACAAAAATTTAGCATTTTAATGTAATCATCTTTTTCCTTTCGAAATGCTAAGTATAAGTGAAACTACACAGAAAATAAAGCTAAAAATAGATGTTTTTTAAACTACAAAAATTTACTATAATCGCGAACGAAAATATTCAATAACCGGTTCCAACTCGCCCAATATACTGAAAAACGTTCCTTTATCTGACGAAACATTAAAAAACAATTTATTTCCAAATTAAAAGCAGAATTTATAAATTTTGTTACCTATCCATAATTTTAAGAAATTTTCTTAACTTCCCATGCATTAATCAGTTGTCTCTACTCTGTCTCTACCTGTGGTTTTTCGGAAACTTTCAGTGCTCAAGTAAACAATTTAGTTATATAAATGAAAGTGCGCATACAATTGCAACAGAATAGATATCAGATGTAAAATTTTTAAGTGGGCGAAGAAAGTTCGAACCAGGAATGTAATAACTGAAGCCGCCAATGCTCTTCCAACTGAGTTATCCTGTTCGAACACACACTCAGAAATAAAACTCTCACTTTTGACTATTCAGAAATCCCTGAGCCTTATATCGTCGTTTTTGACGACTATTTCGTATCAAAATCGCGTTACTTTTAACGAAACGTGAACTCTAAAAAATTTGACGAAAGTGTTTCCTTAATCATGGCCAGACTTGATGAATTTCAAGGAAACTGTTGCGGTAGCTGTTTATAGAAGGACCCACTTTATTACCTCATCAAATCTTGTGATTTTAGCAAGTAGATATTTATTTGTTTATGTTGATCCTCTAATAATTTATTTTAAAAAGGCACTTTTTATCATTTTTCAGAAAATACTGAAATATAGGTAGTTATTCTTTCTTCGTAAAATGTCAGTAAATTAAAATGCAGTTCTCGAACACTTTGCATTTGAAATTACACCTTCCCTATTCAATGGTGTAAAAAAAAAATAAGTTTGAAAATGGAAGAAAAAAAGAAAAGGAAAGTAAAATGAATTAATGATTCATCAAAATGATTTTTCCAAAATAATTTAAAACACAAATAATCATACATGCAATATTGTGTATGCTATATTGTCACTTATCAATGGATATATGAATACAGACAGCCTCTCATCCTTTTCTTTCATTTTGCGAAAAACAATTTTAAGCTTATTCTACCGGCGATAATTTTCAGAATTTTTAAACAATGTTTTTGAGACTTCCACAAAAGTTGCTGACATTTAGTGGTTAAAAGGTGCTGACATATAGTTGGTACTATGACATATAGTTATCTAACATATTATGCGCATTATATTTTGACTGTATTGGTGCATGTGCAGTGAAACATTCTTTTGTAAAACCTTCTCGTTTTTCATACAATTTTTCCTATTTTTTTTATTCGGATTAAAGGGTAAATGTACAATGTTGCTAGTCATGATTTCTGAAAAGAATATTTTTTAATATTAAAAATTATAACCAAAAATCAAAAATCTTAGGGAAATTTGGGCAGTTCTTGTGAAAATTTTAGTTTTTTTGGGAGTATACATACTAATACCATAAAAATGATCACAATTTATTACAGTAATCCACTTAATTATAATTTAAGTTTGAAAGCTTTTCCTACAATAATTTTGACGGGGTTATCCAAAAGATATTTGTTATTCTTCAAGTTGTCGACAGTGCCCTATGGGGTTTCAGGTAAATATTCTACTCGAAAATATGACTTCTGTTGTTCTGTTGGCGTATCTAGAGTTTCAAGATAAATCTTTGCGTATTTTTTTAGATGAAAGGAATACACAATGTTTGTATTTGAAATATTGCATAAACATTTTCTTTGAAAATATTATGGTTTCTAAATAAAAAGTCCTATTTTTCAATATATAATATAAAAAAAATTACATACCATATATTATTAAGAAAATAACTTGTTGCACAGAAAGGTTGCAAACCTCGAGAATTGTGTATTATGAGACATCCCAATTTTGCAATCTGAGGGTCATATTATCGACGTATCTTTACTACATTAAACGGCATACCCATGTTATTATTTGTTTAATAAAGAAAATCAATATTCGACATATATTGTGAGAATTGTTTATAAAAATAATCTTTTGTCGGCATTTGTTCACATTATGTTGTTAACAGTCTTCAATATTTAATTATCTATCTTTCTTAGAATCTTTTAAAATGTACTTCCAGATATTACGAAGCGTATCCTGTGTCAGATTATAATGTTGATTTTATGAAAGAAAGATCAAATAAGGTAGATGAACAACAGCGTACTGCATTGGCATTTATCTAATTATCACTTAAAATTTAGACAATTTCAAAAGATAGATAAAGTTTTAACTTTGCCCAAACCTTCATCAATAAGATAAAGCATTCATAGATTAAAATTCTACTACTTGGAAAAAAATTTAAATTAAAAAAATTGTTTTGTTTGTGTTCCAGCATAAAAAAAACTCTTATTCGTAATTATCGAGACCGCCAGTATAATGCATTAAGGTTTTGAGGTTATTTTGTACTCTATAAATATATTTATATAAATAATTTAGAACGGATCTTGTCTAACCATCATAGCGATACTTATAATAAACTGAAATGTCAAGTTTCCCAGCTTTGCCTACAGTTATATAAAGAAATTCCGATTGAACACATTTGCTGCGAGACTGTGAGAGTTTGGATTATAGTTGAGTTTTTCTACTTTAAATAAAGAAGTATGGAAAAACAAGATTTTTAAAAATTATTTAGCATTCATTATGAAATGGGTGTCAGCACGGTAATTTTTTTGCGAATGAACTGTTACTTATAAGATTAAAATGTTATAATGTATCACATATGACAAATCCTTTAATTCATCTTATCTATATAAATAAAACCAAAATAAAATACTCTGATTACTTAAAGGTGTTTTTATTAATAAAACCTAGTACTTTCGAGCATGTCATGCTCATGATCAGGGTTAAAACAACAAAAGAGTAAAAGTGGAAGGTTGAGTTTTTTATACGAAGTGGACTGATCCAAAGACAACGTAAAAAAAGGGGGAGAAGTCGGAATATTCCAAATTCGATAGAAAGGGGGGATTCAAGTTATTTTGAGCAGATTGTACCATATTCTTGGAATATCGTAAGACAAAGTATAGTTACAAGTACTATGGAGATTCTTCTTTAAAAAGTTCTTTTGAATACATAAGTAAATAAACTCGGAGGTAAATTAAATTCTGACACCGTTTTTAAACTTTTAAATGACTTATATTAAACGTTAATATTTACAAAAAAGATATTTACATAAGACTATTTACAAAGCAAACAGTCATAACTCTAATTAATCAATTACATCTTATACGGGAACTCGTCTTCATCTTACGTTCTTTTTACACCAACTTAAAACTAAAAACATTCCATTCTCCTTTCTTCCGTTCAGTTCTTTTTTCTACCGCTTAAATCGTCTGGCTTCTTAGGAATTAAGTTTCTTCAAAATCGTCTGCCTCACTGAGAGCCTGTTCATCAGAGTTGCGATGCGTAGAAAATAATATGCAGATCTAATAGTGGAGGAGATTTCCCATATTTCGGCCATACTGATGAGACATTCGTTCTCGAATGTATTCTTGTTGGCTGGAAACAGCAGCTGGATCATCTGAAAAGATAAAGAAAAAAAAACACAGCAGCATCCAAAGTCTAAATTGAAAAAAAGAAGTCATCATTCAAATTGTTTATCAAAGCTTAGATTATTTCTTGAAAAAATTCATATATTTTTTTTTCGCGTCTTTTCGTCTTCTCTTTCTTACGTCCTTTCATCTTCTTTTATCTTACGTCTTTTCGTCTTTTCTTTCTTACGTCTTCCGTCTTCTTTTATCTTACGTCTTTTCGTCTTCTTTCATACGTCTTTTCATCTTCTTTTACCTTACGTCTTTTCGTCTTTTCGAGAATAAAGTTAAAATTCTATTAGTTGTCAGTCCAGAGGTTTGTCATAGTTGGTATAGTGTCAGAATCGGTGAAATTCTTTTTTTTTTCAAGCTTCGTCCGTCCACGGCTTCATGTACTCTGCACATGTACTGGTGACCATGGGTCCTTCGTTGAATCCAAGTTTCTTTACATCGTAGGTGTCATTATTTTTTACTTTTATGACTTTGTACGGACCTAAATATTTTGGTTTTAACTTCAAACCTGGACCTTGTTGTGTGCGTTTTATAGCAACCACATCATTAATCTTAAATTTGTTAGCTTTCTTTCGTATGAGGTTGTAAGTTTTACGGTTCTCTTCTTGGACTTTTAAAATCTGTTTTTTAGCATTTTTTAGCATTTTTTAGCATTTTTTCTCATATCTTCGCGATTATTTGTAAAATCAGATTGTATTTCAGCATTCAGAAGACTAGTAATTTCAATGTTATTTTTTAGTTTCATTTTAGTACCAAACATCAATTCAAAAGGAGTTGTGCTTATACTTCTCTGAAAAGTCGAATTTATCACCTGTTGGACGTTGCTTACATGTGTATACCATTTTTTAGGATTATCGACAGACAATTTAGACAGAACAGATATTATGACAGAATTTAGACGCTCAACTTGGCCGTTAGACCTGGGTAATCCAGTGGTAATCGGGATATGTTTAATATTTTCATTGATGCAATAATCTTCAAAAGCTTTAGAGGTAAATGCAGGACCTTTATCTGATATAATTCGAACTGGATTTCCAAAGATAGATTTTTGGATTTCTAATTTAGAAATTACTTCGGCAGCATCGGTAGATTTTGCGGGATACAACCAAACAAATTTTGTGAATGCGTCAATGACCGAAAGGATATGTTTGTAATTTTTATTAGTGCTTTCTAATGGACCTAAGTGATCAACATGGTACGTATGTAATGGAGTTTCTTCTTTTTCTATTGGGTGAAGTAAGCCTTCTTGTTTACCACATTTTCTATTAACTAAAATACAGGGAACACAATTTGCTATACATTTCTCAATTTTTTGTTTAACTTTAGGGATGTAAAAATCATTTTCTAAACTTTTCTCTGTTCTTGCAACTGCGTAATGACCTTTTTCGTGAGCGGCCTTGATTATATTCATTTGCATGTCTTCCGGTACAACTAATAAATCATTACCATTAACACATTTATAAAGAACATCATTTTTAACTAGATAATCATCATAAGATTTCACCTTTAGGATTTCTTTTATTGTTTTAATATGGTCATCGGTTTCTTGATCTTGGATAATTTTTAAAGTTAAGCTATCTTGGATTACCATACAAATAGGATACTACTTAATGAATCGACATGTCTCATACTGCTACCCTGTCTATGTTCAATAACATAATCAAAATCGGATAACATTATTGCCCATCTAGCTATTTTTGTACTCATTTCTTTTTTATCCATAGTCATTTTAAATGCCTTACAATCGGTTACAATTTTAAATGGGATACCTAGCACATATACTCTACACTTTTTCAGGGCTTCAATTACAGCTAAAACTTCTAATTCGTAACTAGTGTACTTCCGTTCAGCTTCGGTGGTTTTTTTACTTGCGAAATAAACTGGATGAAATTGATTATCTACTGGAGATTGTTGCATTAAAACAGCTCCATAGCCATCAATACTGGCATCACAATGGATTTCGGTCGCACTTTTGGAATTGTAAATTAAAAGTACTGGTTCTGACGACAAAATACGTTTGAGTTCATTAAAAGCTCTTTGTTCTTCTATATCGAATTTAAATTTTGAATCTTTTCTTAGCAGGTCACTTAACGGTTTAGCTATAACCGAATAATTTCTTATAAATTTTCGAAAGTATCCTGTCAATCCTAAATAACTTTGAACATCTTTGGTACACTTTGGTTCGGGAAAATTTATTACTGCTTTAGTCTTCAGTGGAGAGGGATACAATTTACCATTTATGATTCTATACCCCAAGAAATCAATTTCACGCTTCAAAAAATTGCATTTTTTAAGATTTAATTCTAATCCATATTCCGATGCAGTTTCGAGTACAAGTTTTAATTTTTCTAGACCTTCAGCTTCGTTTTTAGCAGGTATTATTAAATCATCCATATAAATGACAACAATGTGATCTTTTAATAGGTTTCGAAATACATTATAAATATACTTTTGAAAAACACTAGGGCTATTGGTCAACCCGAATGGACATTTCAAAAATTCGTATTGTCCTTCATGAGTAACAAACGAGGTGTATTTCCGCGAGTCTTCTTCAACATCTACATGAAAGAAACCGTTTTTCAAATCTATGGTGGTAAATACTTCGGCAGAATGTAATTGGTCTATTACATCATCAATAACTGGCAAGGGGAAATGCTCGCGTACTGTCTTTTTGTTAAGACATCTGTAATCAACACAAAGTCTCATTGTGTTATTTTTTTTTCTTGACTAACACAACCGGCGAAGAAAAATTAGAAGAACTTTCTCGAATTATTCCCTGAGCTAGCCACTCCTCAATTTGGTTTTCGACTATTTTTTTCTCGCATGGCGGTAATCTTCGAGGAGAAGAACAAACTGGGATTTCGTCAGTTAAATTAATTTTCATTTTAACATCTACTGTTTTAGTTTTAATTGGTACATAATTTTCAATTAAAGAGTATAACTCTGAACGTAATTTTTTGTCAGCAATGTGAGTTAAATCAATTTTAGGCTCATCCAAAACATTTACAATATTAACTAAAAAGTCATTAGACTGAACTTCAGCTTTAAACAGTTTCACTTTATTCTCAGAAATAGTTAATGTACCTTGATGAATAACATCAGTGCCAATAATTAAATCGAAATTAATGCAACTGTCCTTAACGACAAAAATAGTAACTTTAAATTTTGAACCATCTACTTCGATTTCTGAATTGAAACAACCTTCTGGTTTAATTGAGGCTTTTCCTAGACCGGTCAAAGAGATACTCGTAGGTTTTAATTCTACAAAGTTCTTCAAATTATCATAAATACTTTTCTTTAACAAAGTCTTTTGGCTACCAGTATCTATTAAAGAGATTAAACGCAAAGAATAAAGCTTTATCTCTTTCAGAATTAAATCTTGGGATGTAATAATGTTTACTTGTGACTGAGCATTTTTAACACTTGTATCTTTAGATTTATTACATTGAAATGATTTATGACCATAAGCGTTACAAGCAAAACAAAGCGGCCCTTTATCTTTATTTACACAGTTAATACTCTTATGATTATTCCCGCCACAATTAAAACAACGCATATTTGGCTTTACAGGCTTAAATTTGTTCTTAACTTCAACTTCGGATTTAATTTTAGGCTTAGCTCCTTCATATTTATGAAATTTTGCATTTTCATACTCCGATCTTATTTTTTCATAAATCTTTAATTTTTATTTAAATTCAGCAATATTGGGACAACCATACAAAAAAGATTTTTTAGAAATGGGGTCATTAATTCCATTTATTACATACTGAATAAGGGCAGAATCTTCAATATTGCCTTTTGAGCATAATTGTTTCATATTTAAAAAATATTCATCTAACGATTCATGTGGTCTAATTTTTCTTTTGGACAGCAATTCGTGTAATTCAGCTGAATTGCACGTTTGACCAAATTCAGATATGAGTAGGGCTTTTAATTTAGACCACGAATTAATATTTGTTTCACTTTCAAGAAATAATTTTGCTTTGCCTGTCATACGGCGTTTAGCCAAAATCAATTTGTGCAAATCACTAACGTTAAATAATAAAACAATATCTTCAAAATCGGCAATCCATTTATTAATATTTTGTACTTGAGTACCTTCAAACATTGTAATCATACTTTCAATATCATTAATAGAAATGCTTGGTTTAATAACATAATCAGGAATCAGAATTTTCTGATTTTCATTACTTTCACAATTAGAACTACCAGAATCATTTCTCATATTATTCTCAAAAACAGTTGAAATATTTTTAGTTTTATCTTGTAAATCATCATTAAATTCATCGACACTTTCGTCATCACTAAGAGTACCTACATCGGCTATCATATTAATTTTTAAAATATTAAAATCACATAAACTAGAAATTATTCTGGCAGCAATTTCATCAAAAGTTCCCGAATTATTTATACACAAAACATTGCAAATGGTAATTAAGTCGTTAACAGAAAAATTATCTTTAATTTCTTTGAATTTAGTTTGATATTCATCGGAATCTAGTTCAAACGTAAACCCAGTGAAATTCCGAATTCTACGTCGATTATTTCTGTCACCGATTTCTCCAAAAATTAATTTGTGCAATGTCTTAATACTAGCTGATTTTTCAGTTTTCAAAGAAAACTCTAATTCCTTTAAATCAACTAATTTTTCCATTATTGAAAAGAAAAATGAAATAATAAACTCGCTTCATAATCAGATGCTCAGCTTCACACACTTTGATTTCACTTTCATCGCAAAATTTTACCTCTTCTGAAATAGCTTTGTAGGCTTGACATTCCATCACATTTCTAAAAAATATCGGCTTCCAAGATATTATAAAAAAATATATTTCCATCTCTGTGGGCGTGCGTCTGTATCTCACTTACTGAGACCAAAATTTATGGAGATTCTTCTTTAAAAAGTTCTTTTGAACACATAAGTAAATAAACTCGGAGGTAAATTAAATTCTGACACCGTTTTTAAACTTTTAAATGACTTATATTAAACGTTAATATTTACAAAAAAGATATTTACATAAGACTATTTACAAAGCAAACAATCATAACTCTAATTAATCAATTACATCTTATACGGGAACTCGTCTTCATCTTACGTTCTTTTTACACCAACTTAAAACTAAAAACATCCATTTCTTCCGTTCAGTTCTTTTTTCTACCGCTTAAATCGTCTGGCTTCTTAGGAATTAATAGTTTCTTCAAAAACGTCTGCCTCACTGAGAGCCTGTTCATCAGAGTTGCGATGCGTAGAAAATACTATGCAGATCTAATAGTGGAGGAGATTTCCCATAGTACTGTTAGCTCGACATAAAATTTCAATTGATTCCGTGATTTTATTCTTCTGGTAATTTGGTATTTTCTTTAGTAATTTAGCTTTTTTGAAATCTATTATAACTTCTTGTTCCTGGTACAGTTTAGAGAGAGTGCTTTTGCATCCATTAAGCCTGATATCTGCAATGTGTTCTGACAAACGCTTCTTAAATTTCCTGGTTGTCATTCCAATGTAATCTGCTCTTTTTGTTCTCCATTATTGTGGCTGGGATTAAATATACACCTGCGCAATCTTCCATGGGGATACGATTGATGCTATTGTGAAGTCTTGTGCTTAATTTATTAGGGGGGGAAGCAATTAAATGTAGATTGTATTTCTTTAATTTAAAATTTAGACATTCAAAGAGACCAGGAAAATATTGAAATTTGTGCAACTTTGTTCCGTTATAATTAAATTTACTATTACTGCTGCCGTATTGAGCTTGTTAATAAGTTTATTTATAAAGTTGAGAGGGAAATCGTTATCATTTGCTATATTTCTGATTGTGTCTAGTTCCTGATTAATATATTTCTTACTGCAGATTTTGAAAGCTCGGTTTATATAGAATCTGTATGTTGCAGCTTTATAATTACTGGGGGAAGAGCTATTGCATGGAATGGTATTGTTTGATCGAATTTCTTATCTATAGACTTGTTTCAATAAGCAAATTATTTTTTATGAGCTCAGTATCGGGAAAGGATAGTTTTCCATTTTGTTCTATTTCTAATGTAAATTTTATGTTTTTATCGATTGCATTGATTTCATCCAAGAACACCTGTAACTGTTCCATAGTTGAATCCCAAATGATAAAAATATCATCTACATATATATACCATATTTTTGGTTTATTTTAAAACTCTGTCATAATTTTATTTTCCATTGGTCTAAGTTTAATTTCCGCTAATAAGCCAGAGATGGGAGAGCCTATCGGTGCACCTTTCAATTGCTTATAAAAACTACCGTTAAAAGTAAAAACATTATTATTCATTATCATATTAAAGCTGGATATAATAGTTTGTTTCATAGCTGAGTTTAGTGATATATCGTTATTTACAGCATCTTTAATACACTGCTCAAAACAATTAAATGATATTTCAAGTTTTATATAAAATAAAGATATAAACGAAATTTTTTTTTGCCGAAAATAGAAGAAGAGAATCACAAATGCAAATTTTTCTGGTTTTCAAACTGTGGAGTACGCAAATTTTGAGTTCGACGCCAAAATCGTCGCTTCAGCGGCAGCGAATGAAATTTGACTTTCAACTGGATAAAAGAGAATGAAGACAAGGATGATCGACATTCAGTGATTGCTTTGTTTTGATGAGTACGATGTCTCAGTGAAGTCATTTGACAGATTCAGAAGTTTGGAGAATTGTTGGTAGGTTAGAAGGGGGCCAAACTCAAGCCGAAGTAGCGACAGCCATTGGAGTGTCACAAAGTGTCATTTCCAGGATCTGGAACCGTTTTTTGGAGAGTGGATGTGCAGGCGGAAGACCAGGGCAAGGTCGTAGACGGGCAACAACGCCCAATGAAGATCGGTATTTAGTGTTAACAGCTCGGAGACACCGAAACATGAACTCTACTCTTCTCCAATAACACCTTCGCTCGGCTACAGGCACCACGATTTCAACTCAGACTGTCCGAAACCGGCTCCATGCTGTAGGTCTCTATGCTCGCCGACCGATGGTATGTGTTAGATTAACATCAAGCATCGTCGCGACCGCAGGGAGTGGGCAACCGAGCATGTCAACTGGAGGAGAAATGAATGAAGCAATATTCTGCTTTCTGACGAGTCTCGTTTTTCTGTGCATCCGGATAATAGGCGTATTTTCATCTGGAGGGACCGTGGCAGTAGGAATAATCCTGCATTCGTGCACGAAAGTGTCAGATTTGGTGGTGGGGGAGTGTTGGTGTATGGTGGCATCTCCATTGACGGGCGCACTGACCTCTACATCATTCGAGATGGAGCTCTGACTGGTCGCCGATATAGGGATGAGATCCTCAGACCTACTGTAGTCCCTTACGCTGCAGCAATCGGAGATAACTTCATTTTAAGGGACGATAACTGCAGGCCACATCGTGCAAACCTGGTGGAGGATTTCCTTTTCGAGGAAGGAATCGTTCGAATGGAATTGCCAGCGTGTTCTCCAGACATGAATCCAATCGAGCACGTTTGGGACGCTCTAGGAAGACGAGTTTCTGGCCGCCAACAACCCACACAAACTCTCCAAGAACTGGAAAGAGCTCTTCTGGAAGAGTGGGGCAGAATACCCCAACTCGTCATTAGAATACCCCAACTCGTCATTAATAGCCTCATTGAATCCATGCCTCAAAGGTGTTCAACGTTGCTGGCCGCCCGTGGAAACCATACCCCCTACTGAAAATGATTTTCTTTGAAGAAAACACCTTTTCTAATTCTTTTTTTTCTCATATGCACAAATTGTGTTTTTTTTCCTTTTGTACACAAATGCGCAATAAAATGCATTTTTTTCTGCCAAACATGTGTAATTTATTCTCATATAACTTACTATGTCTGTCGACCATGTATCAATCAGCTAAAAAGTTTCCCAGATACAAAATCCACCTAAAACTGCAATATCTTTTAATTGTTTTGAGCAGTGTATAATCATTTACTTATGCCAAATCAATAGATGGATACAAAGAAATTACGTCCAGGCTAGCCAAAATACAATTGCTTGTTATTTCACTATTTTTGATATTACTAATAAACTCTTTAGAAGATGAAACAGATTGGAAGGTTGAATAATAATTTTTAAATAAATGACCAAAGCTTTTTTTAACGGATAAGTAGGACTGTGACACTTAGCGACTATAGGCCGTATTGGATTCTCCTCCTTGTGATCTTTAATTCTTCCAAAAATACGGGGTGTTACAGCAGTTTTACTAATATACAGTTTTCTTTTTATATTGTCTGGCCATGTACCGTTTTATATCAAATCTTAGGTTTTGTTACTAATATTTTCATTTGAATCTTTTTAAAGATATTTACAGTCCAAGCCTTTAATACATTCATTCATCTTTAATTTATATTCACTTTTATCCATAACTACTAATTTATTCTATTTATCAGTTTGGTTAATGATTATGTTCGGGTTAGAATACATCTTAATAGTATTTTCATGCTTTGTTTTGTGCTTCTTATCTTCTTTTCTTGGTTTCTTGTGTAAATATGAATTCAAATTTTAATGAAGTATGCTTCGGACTTCTTCTTTAGTCCCATTTGGTAAAGCATTAACGATGCTTTCACAATCAGCTATTACAAATTTTAAATTCACTCGGTTGCGAAACATAAATTTGGGTCCAAGTGACAAAACATGGTGTTCTGCTTTATTAAACTTCATACTAGATAAATTAACATATGGTACTGGTTTCATCTTAGGATTACGTTCTTTTCGCTGTGAAACAGTCAGATTTCGTAACTTGTTGTGCGTAGCAGTAGTCGTAAAATGTAGGGAATGTATTAAAGGCTTGGACTGTAAATATCTGAAAAAAGATCCAAATGAAAATATTAGTAACAAAACTAAAGATTTGATAGAGAATGGTACATGGCCAGACAATATAAAAAGAAAATTGTATATTAATAAAACTGCTGTAACACCCCATATTTTTAGAAGAATTAAAGATCACAAGGAGGGGAATCCAATACGGCCTATAGTCGCTAAGTGTCACAGTACTACTTATCCGTTAGAAAAAGCTTTGGTGAGTTATTTAAAAACTATTATTCTACCTTCCAATCTAACTGTTTCATCTTCTAAAGAGTTTATTAGTAATATCAAAAATAGTGAAATAACAAGCAATTGTATTTTGGCTAGCCTGGACGTAATTTCTTTGTATCCATCCATTGAATTGGCAGAAGTAAATGATTATATTAAAGATGCTGTAAATAACGATAAATCACTAAACTCAGCTATGCAGCAAACAATTATATCCAGCTTTAATTTGATAATGATTAATAATGTTTTTACTTTTAACGGTAATTTTTATAAGCAATTGAAAGGTGCATCGATGGGCTCCCCCATCTCTGGCTTACTAGCGGAAATTAAATATAGACCAATGGAAAATAAAATTATGACAGAGTTTCAAAATAAACCAAAAATATGGTATAGATATGTAGATATTTTTATCATTTAGGATTCAACTATGGAACAGTTACAGGTGTTCTTGGATGAAATCAATGCAATCGATAAAAACATACAATTTACATTAGAAATAGAACAAAATGGAAAACTACCCTTTCTCGATACCGAGCTCATAAAAAATAATTTGCTTATTGAAACAAGTCTATAGAAAAGAAATTTGATCAAACAATACCATTTCATTCAACAGTTCCTCTCCCAGCAATTATAAAGCTGCAGCATACAGATTCTATATAAACCGAGCTTTCAATATCTGCAGTAAGAAATATATTAATCAGGAACTAGACACAATCAGAAATATAGCAAATGATAACGGTTTCCCACTCAACTTTATAAATAAACTTATTTACCAAACTCAATACGGCAGCAGTAATAGTAAATTTAATTATAACGAAACAAAGTTGCACAAATTTCAATATTTTCCTGGTCTCTTTGAATGTCTAAAGTTTATATTAAAGAAATACAATCTACAATTAATTGCTTCCCCCCTAATAATTTAAGCACAAAACTTCACAATAGCATCGATCCTATTCGCATGGAAGATTCCGCAGGTGTAAATTTAATCCCAGTCACAATAATGGAGTACAAAAAGAGAGCAGATTACATTGAATGACAACCAATAAATTTAAGAAGCATTTGTCGGAACACATTGCAGATATCAGGCTTAATCGATTCAAAACCGCTCTCTCTAAACTGTACCAGTAACAAGAAGTTATAATAGATTTCAAAAAATCTAAATTACTAAAGAAAATATCAAATTACTTGAAGATTAAAATCACGGAATCAATTGAAATTTTATGTCCAGCTAACAGTACTTGTAACGATACTTTGTCGTACGATGTTTCAAGAATATGGTACTATCTGCTCAAAATAACTTGAACCCCCCTTTCTATGGAATTTGGAACATTCCGACTTCTCCCCCTTTTTTTACGTTGTCTTTGGATCAGTCCACTTCGTATAAAAGAACTCAGCCTTCGACTTTTACTCTTTTGCTGTTTTAACCCTGATGATGAGCATGACATGCTCGAAAGTACTAGGTTTTTTTTAATAAAAAACACCTTTAAGTAATCTGAGTATTTTATTTTGGTTTTATGAACTGCTACTTGTTTGCAGAAAATTGTTATTAAGCTCATCCCTTGCAATTAATTTTTGTTATTTTCCAAAAATCACCACATTTTTTTCACATTATTGCATTTTTTATTACATTGTACATTTCAAAATCTCGAAAACCGCAATTATTTATTAAATATAATTTATTATAATATAATGTTTATTGTATTATACAGGGTGAGTCATAAATATCGAAACAATAGGCTATCTCCTTAAATATTGCCCTTAGACCCATACTTCCAATTCCAAAAATTCATTAAAAAAGGTAAACTTTTTGATAAGATATGTTGCAATTCCGTAGGGGGGTCCATTTGAAAAAGTACGAAAATTAACTTTATACGACCCCCGTAGGACAAAAATTCCAATTAGGAAAAATTTCCTTATCCAGTCCTAAAAGGTTGAGACACAAAAAGTTGCACCTTCATATATTCAAAACTCGAAGAGATATATCCGTTTCAATAATTCATCAGGTTTTAAGGCATTAGACACAAATTGAAATGCGCGCAATTCAAAAAACAATGTTACTTTAACAGTTCTAGAAAACGCGTAAAAATCTATTTCTTGAGTTAGAATTTTGATTTTTTTTCTTTTTTGTGATGGTTAGCCATATAATTTGCTAAGGAAATCACATCTTAAAATTATCATAAAATTTCTAAAAATTTCATGTGATTAGTACTGGTTTCAATGGGATAGTTAAAAATCGTTATAACTCAAAACATTATTTATCAGATTTCTATTTCTTTCCATTTAATTAAAGATGAAAATCTGATTTTAGCTTTTTGGGGGGGGGTTTTGTTTTTCAATATTAATTTTAGAACTATTAAAAATATTTATTGAAAAAATTATATAACTTAAAAAAAAATTCTTTTTTTCAAAAGTAAATAATTTTTCAATTTTCCCCGAAACAAAACTAATGTAAAATAATTTAAAAAGACATGTTTCAAGTTTGTACTTTTTTCCTTTAACAATTCTTAACTTTTAATAAGGTCTGCATTGGACGAAATTTTCAATCACGGTCTCGAACTATCCGTATTAAAACCACTGTCTCTGACTGATGCAATATGTGCATGAAATAAGTTAAATTTGGTTCAATCAAACTTTTTACAAAAACCACATAGCTTTTAAAATCACTTTTATTTTACAAAATTAAAATTAAATAAAATTAAAATTAAATAAAATTAAAATTAAATAAAATAAATTAAAAAATGAAAGCTTTATATATTTTTTGTACATTTAAATGCTAAAAAATTAAACACAATAAAACCAGAAAAAAATCTGCCTATGACGGAATTCTGTCTTAAACAGAAAATGTGTTGATCCGTTCAAAGTGAATACAGTAATATCTGAGAAAAAATGAACTCCATTTAACCCTCCTAGGAAGGACATTTGTCTATTACGTATTTTTTATTTCGTATGTGATTCTTAAAAGGTTTTACTGTATAACATTTTTCAAAATCTCCACTGCACGGATATGGATTAGAGACATTAAAATATATGTGAAACATTTAGATATAAACAGATTCATTGATAAAATAAATATATCAGTCTTTGGCGCATCTTTAATAATAAAAAGTATAAATATAAAAAACGAAAAGCTATACAAAGTATTTTTGGTCAGAACGCTTCCCCGCGAAACAATTTTTAACTACACTGAAGTAAAAAACTGTAGAAATTCAAGACTGAGCCGAGCTATGATTTAAACTTTTTTCAGGCTGGTCCGGATTATGATTTTAACATTTTTTCATCCCGGGCAGCGATCCATGCAGACTTCCAGAGCTAACGATCAACATATTTTGAAAACAAATTTTGATTTAAATCAATACGCTGCTTTATTATTTCTAAATAAGAGGCACGGTCTTGAATCGACATTTAATAAAGACAATTTACGGACGATCCCTCATTTCCTTTGAAAATCAGTCAACAAATCATCGTTTACAGGCATGGTAAAGTGGTGTAAATCACGAAATTCGGAGAATTTTGGATTTTAATATCTGTCTGATTTTTAGATACGGAGATGACATTTTTTTGTTCAATTTAGGAATGGATAAGGAATAATTTTCTAATTGGGAAAATTGCTCTACGGGCGCCGTATAAAAATTTAATTTTCGTATTTTTTCAAATATACCCCCCCCCCCCCATGGAGTTGCAACTTATCTTATCAGAAATTTTCCCTTTTTTGTGAATTTTTGCAATTGGAAGTATGGGTCTAGAGGCAATATTTAAGGAGATAGCCATTTGTTGCGATATTTATGACTCACCCTGTATAAGTATATTTTCTTTCTTTTTAAACTTCAAGATTTCACAAAAAACAAATCGTAGTGACAAATTATGCTATGCCTGAGTGTTATCGGAAACATAATTATTTGTAATGTAGACAAATTTGAGATAACTAGAAGTAAGTAGGGAAGCGGTTAAGATAAAAAGTTAAGCTGACTGTTCTATTGCTTTCGCTTAAACACACACCACTTCCCTTCTTGAAATATTTTAAGAAATTGTTTGTATCGTTAAAATAGAAGTTGTTGTAATCGTTTAAATCATTTTAAGGTTGGTGCTACTTTGATATACCCCCCCCCAAAAAAAAAAAAAAAAAAAATTACGCGCCAAATCTGGCACTCCCTACGCACTTTTCCTACGGACCTTTTAGGTTTGCTGTTACTCAGCTTCATTCCTTCATTTGTATTTTTTATGTATTCATTGTATATTTTAGGCATTCCTTTTTTGTATTTAACTTAATTTTAATTAATGTATTTTTAATTAATTTATTATTTTTAATGTATTTTAAATTAATGTATTTAACTTAATTTTAATTAATTTTATTTTTTGTATTTAACTTAATTTAACTTAATGGGTATTTTGCTAGGCGAGAAAAAAAAATCGCCAAATTTACGATTTGGGGAGGTATATTAAAGTAGTTCCTTAAGGTTTCTCTGTAGTGAAGATCTCCGATCATGAAATCCCATGTTATCCTTAGGAACACTTTGTAGCGCGATTACTTATTACCTAATATAATTATTAAAATATCGTTTTCACCATCAGAAAATAGACGTCAGATGCCGATGACATGCGTTTGATTAAATTTTAACATCTTCTTAAAGATATTTATAATTTCCGCAGATAATTTTAAAAAACGCACATCATTCGCAATTGACGTCAGCTTTCTGACGGTGAAAACAGTTTTTTAGTTATTATATTTCAAAATGAGTTATCTCGCTTCAAAAATTTCCTATAGGTTAACATGGAATTTCGCGATCGCGGCTTTTCACTACAGTGACCCCTTAAGAGCCCACAATAGTCACAGGAAAAGTACACAAAAAGACCCGGATGACCATGTAAACTCTATGGGAGCGTTCTTTTCTAATATCTCGTTCAAATTTTAATATTTTGACATGATTTTTTTTGCATAAAATAGTTCAGGACGATCCACAACCGGGCTAGTTTTTACTTTTTCGATTTTGGTTTTCGATTTTTTTTTTAAATTACTTTAATTTTCCAAACCGGTTTAAACCGGTTCTGAAACTGAAACTATCAGAATATAAAAAATATATAACCAAAATCGAAAAAGTAAAAACTAGCCCGGTTGTGGATCGTCCTGAACTATTTTATGCAAAAAAATCATGTCAAAATATTAAAATTTGAATGAGATATTAGAAAAGAACGCTCCCATAGACTTTACATGGTCATCCGGGTCTTTTTGTGTACTTTTCCTGTGACTATTGTGGGCTCTTAAGGCCCTACTTCAATAACGATCCGAGATAGAACGGCTAATCTTATTTCAATGGAAGAAATTTATAGCTTTCATTCCTTTGCATTTTGCTCAAATATAATAATTTTTGTAGTTTTGAAAACCTGTAGGTTTAATCTAGACATGTCATTTTAAAATTTTCTTTTTTTAATTTTAAAACGATACAAGTGCGTTATTTTATAGTCTTTAAAATTCACCTTTAGTGTCTTATTACGAAAAATCTGTTTGACATTTTAAAATTTGGTAAAACAGAATGTAGAGTTTAATTATTTAGCTTTAATGAAAATACAAAGAAAATATATTTAAAAACTCTACCTTGAGATTTCGCTCTATTGAAGTAAGACAATTTAAAATACCCGTAATAAAATCGAAAAAAGTATAAAACGGTCTTTTTACAGAATGATCTCAGCTATCCAATGCAAAAAAAAAAAAAAAAAAAAAAAAAAAAAAAAAAAAAAATTAAAGACAATTAAAATACAGGCGAGATATCTTAAAAATTTCTATCTTGGGAATTTGCTTGATTGAAGCAGAGGTCTTTCTGTACAAAGACCGTAAAATCTTTAATATACTATCTCTGAGATAATATCACGATCTGTATGTTGTGTTTTAAAATTACATAAAAATGGTTTAATTTCACTTGAAACTATCTAACAAAAAAGGTCGTCGTCGACTTGTTTTAAAACGGATCCGACTGTTTTGGTCAGAAATTAACTCAAAGAAGCTATCCAAATGCACATATCCCTTGGGCTATCAGGATTGAAAAGGTGCGAGAATTTTTAGTATTTGCTAATGACTTTTTTCTTGATGAGGTATTTTATCCCCTTTATTTTTTGCCTGAAGGTGAAGGGTGTCATGAGATGAGCATTTTTCTTGTCAATTACAAGCTTAGGAAATGTCATTGATCTTTTAAAGAGTCAATTTTTGGGTTTGGGATACGCCTTCCTGTTGGCAACAGTCATTGGTTTGTGAGAGGAGTTTGAGTTTTCAGTTTGACTGAAGCAAACACTTAACATGATCTGATCGATCTTGCCAAGTCATAAATCCATATGCAGCGAGGCTGTGAGCTTTTAGTATGAAACTGAGTATTTATGCTTTAAATAAAAAGACTGTTGTAAAACACAGAGATTTTTTTAGGGGGGGATCTATTTATCATTTATTAAGTGTTTATTAATAGTTCTAAAAGATTTGTCACTTTTTTTAACACAGCGTAAATATACATGTAAGTGACTCTTTATACATGTAAATAACTCAACTTCTTTAATTTTAGGATATGCAAGTAAATATACAAATCAACTTTATTTAATAAAGTATTCATGACGCATAAATAAAATATTTAGCGAAATTTCATTACCACAGAAAAAACATTAAATCTCGCAGTACAGCCATACTGATTAGCTCAATAAATAATCAATTTAAGATAATATACAATAATAATAATTCAATTTATGCAATTTATTACACTTTTCTTTAAATTCTTTATGAAACTTATAAACAAAATTAATACCCAACATACAAATGATTCTTTGTGTTTTGTCTATTAGCTTATATTATGTTGCTACTATATGCTATTCAACCTTTTTCTATATATTAGAAGAAAAATTGGGAAATTTATTAAAGCATGCTAATATGTTACAATAAATATTACATTAATTAAGAAAAAATTCCAATTGTCTTCTAAATTATGCAAAAAAAGTAAATATTGATAATTATTCTTATAAAGTATTTCAAAAAGGACGAAAATTTTAATTAAAGTCTTTCAATTCCCTTCCATTTCTTATTAATTTACTTGCAATTTTCACAGTCTATTATTGCTGAGAAATGCCTTTATTTATTAGAAATAAAAATATCACCATAAAATATCTTCCTTTAATAAATACCATAATGTCAGCGTCATATTTACCAATCTATTATAAAATAGCTTGTTTTATTTTAAGAAGAAAAGATTTAAGAATTGCGCTGCATTATCTATGCCCAGTATCAAAGCAGATGGTCAAATTATATTCATATGCATAGTGTGCTTTAAGACACTGTCATTTACACTATCACTTTTATGGGGTTAATAAAACATATCAATATGCTGCGCACAGGAAGAGACTTTATTATACAAATATCTATATATTCTTTAGTATCGGAAATTAAGTTACTGTTAGGCATTCAAACACTTCTTTTCCTACTTTTCCAGAAGAATATTAATAAGTACAGGCGATATTGTGTATCATACTAAAAGTTAAGTTATAAAGAAGATTTTGTGAATGAAAAAAAAATTATGTACTAGTTTATTTTTTTTCAAACGAAATAATAATTGTATATTATGTAGTTTTCTTGCTTTTTATATCCCACGAGATCATTTTGTACCACTTTCGTAACTTATCTCGACAATAAGCAGACTAATCTATTACAATATTTTTAGAATTTTAATATAAATAAGGAAATAAATGATGACTTTCCGGTGTTTAGAATATAAGGTAAGACATCATATACAGTGGAATTCCGAATTAATTTTTCCCTCATTTAATGTCGTTTCAGCTTAGGCACGCCAATTTCAGATACAACAATACAAAACAGGTTTTAAAATATCATTCTGATATTATTTTCGCAATTAACGTCGTTTTCTTTAAAATAACGAACACTCTTTTGAACAACAACTGCACTGTAAAACATTTATGTAAAGTTAATCCAAAAAATTGGCGGCAGCACGTTGCCTCCAATTTAAAGAAGTGGCTATTTTCACTCATATAATTGTTTAACTTAAACTGACATAACTGGTGCAATATTGTATATTAGAGTATCGCAATACCGGTTATATTTGTTAAAGTATTCCATGAACTTGGAGGTAGCAAGGCTGCCACGAATTTTATGGATTAACTAGCGAGCTACGCCCGCTAGCTGGGCCACTTTTTCCAAACGAACCTCGATATTAAGCAGTATATAATAAGCAAAAAAATTCATTTAATAAGCAAGTCTTGGTGTTCGAATCCTCAAGCACAAAAAAAGTAAATTAAAGAGCTATGGTTGTTATGCGCTCATTATCCCGTTAAAAATATGTGATTTCGCATAGTGAGCGTTACACTCCCACCGTGCGAAGCCGGCCCGCGTTACGCGCCATGATCGCCATCATCCCATTAAAAATATTTGGTTTTGTAAGGTTGGCGCTGCGCCCCCATAAGATATTTTCTCGTATTTTTTGGTACATCAGAAGCGGACTTTTACGCAGATTCTGAATATGTAATCAGTTTTTTCTACTTTAAAAACTGTCTGCATGATGGTTTAAGAAAAAACGCGCAAAAAAAAGTTTGGGTATTAAAAACTGCAAAAGACTGCTATCAAAAAAAAAAAGTAATTTCATTAATATCACAAACAACATAACTAACAAATAATTTTGGCAGCTCGTTTTCCGTTTGTACTAACAGAAATTAGTATTAATCGCGTAAATCTTAAGTTACACAATACTCGTGTATGCTACCAAAAAGAAAAAGTATGAAAATGAGCTACAACGATTAATACTCACATACAGAATAAATATATGAATAGCCAGTTACATCTGAGATCCTCAAAATATTAATTAGCCACTCTATTGAACATATCTTGCTGTGCTTAAATTATTGTACTTATTATATTAATTAAACCGTGTTTAACAATTTTTACCAGTTAGTTCTTTGACAAAATGACGGGAGAAAAAGAAGTTTTCGGCTGCTTCTTCTTTTAGCCAAAGGGGAAAAGTTCCTGTTCTTCACCGTAAAAGGCGCAGTGTTCTGCCTAAGAGCTCCGTTTGAGCTCTGTTTGGGAAATGACATGTTTTCCGTTCCGATTCCTGACCGGTTTTTAATTCATAACTTTTTTAATTTTGGTCCCACTGTCTCGAAAATGCCCGAAATGACTTTCCCGGAATTTTTCGAATCGAAACACACCTCTCGCGACTTCCAACTCGCCCACGTTGCGGACTGTAATCGGCTTCAAGCAGACAGAGGCACACGGATTTTATTAGTATAGATGTTAAAAAAATTTTTCGATTACTTTCTCGCATTTTCGATCAATAGTCCTGCTACTTTCCTAATCGATATTTTTTGCAATCAATGTGGTATTCTTAAATGTCAGGTGGGCAACGTTTCTTGCAATAATTAGGTAGATACCTCCTGATGCCTTTTGTTTACACTGGATTAATTAAGTGAGGATTTCACACGTGACACTCCTGCTTCTTTTCCATGTCTTTAGGGAGGAATTATTCCCCCCTCATTTTATTCACTACTGACCCATTCTTTGACATTGTTATGCATTGAAAGGCTAATAAACTGCTTTAGGAAATCTTATGTCTTTTTTATTAATGGCTATGTCATTATTCGAGGATTCAGCATAAAAGCACAGGATATAACAATATACAAACCTACTATGAAAATCCTTTTTCTTTCCTTTCTTCCACTATAAATTCAATTTCTTTCTTGATGTGCAATTTTCTTTCCAGTTTACTAGTTGAGAAAGTCAGGTTAAAGGGATGGAATATTGAAAGAAGAGCAAGAATGTTAGGTTTCCGATAAAAACTGAAGTAAAGCATAATATTGGTAATCTTTATTCGTTTTCTTTCAGCGAGGATTGAATTCGAAACGGAACAATTCTCTATTGTTAATAAGACCAGCCTTTTTTGGGAGGGAAGGGATTAAAGAAGAATTGGCAAAATCCCTTTGTTTTGGAACTTCAACACTGAAAACTATATTAAGCCAGCAAAATGCGGCGGAAACAAAATCAGATGCACTAATAATTGCTGCAAAAATTATTAAACTTAAAGCTTCTCTATGAAGCTGAAATAGAAAAAAAATTTAATTGTTCCATCAAGCACGATATGCAAATATTTCTATTCATTAAAAATTGATAAGAAAGAAAACTATAGAACTTTGTCCTAAATTACACAATTCTGAAAATTGTCAGGAGATTTGATGAAATTGCTGTTTCCAATTAGAAAAAAAAGGGTAGATCGTCTACCGACTATATTGCTCATCTACTGACTGCCAACGATAGAAGCATCACCCAAAATAGATTTTAAGAGTATGTATGTTACATTCACATGAAAAACCGCATCTCTTTAACATAATAATAATAATAATAATTCTACGGATGTAACAGAAATCTATATGCTTACCAAATTTTTATCTTTACATGGTACAAAAAATGTAAATTTACAAAACTAGTTTTTGTAAAGCTTCAGAAATCTATACCTTTACAAAAGAATCTGTCAGTATTACAATAATATTTTTAAAAGTTTGTCTAACTCTATTTACAGTTACATTAAAGTTCTAGGCATCTCATTTTTCTGAAAGATTCTGAGTAAATTTATAGATTATTTACAGTACGAACGTGTGTCTGTTTTTGTTTTTACAATTACGTAGACAATTTTTAGGAATCCCTGTTTCATAGAAAAAATGTAGTATCCTTAAAGATTTTTTCATAATGTAATATTTCAAATAAAGGGATTAAAAATTTATTTTAAAGTAAGATAATAAAAAATGCGTCTTCAAAATACCGGTTGCGTTTGATAATCCCCTGCTTCTGCCATTTATAGGTCACCGTATCTTTACAACATAATTTGAGTTTTTATCTGGTGTCACTAGGTGTTCCTCACATGTGAGATCTCAAATGCTTTAGACACCATTAATTTTTTACAGATTGTTTGTCATTATTGATCATCGTTAATGATGTAATTCTGTGATTAGATCAGGCGAAGAAAATTGCTGTGGAATAGAGTTTTGATTTACGTTAGACACCTGCAAAAACTAGTTTTATCTGAGCCTTGACTGAATCATTATTAAAGGGATACGCTACTTTTGAAATCATCTCTTCAATTTTGAATAATATTGTAATAATGTATGATAGCACAGTACTTAATACTAAAATTTAAATATTTGTGTACTACCAATGAGAAGAAAAATCGTAAATATTTTCACATGAATTTCCTCAAAATAATTTTTATTATATAAGAACTTCTTTGATTAAGCTCTTCAAATTTGATACTTAAGAAAATTTATTAGAATTGTAGATGATAACAGTTCTCATTCAAAATTTTTGTAAACATAAGAACAAATGTTTTTATGTAAGGTTTTTACATAGGAAAAAAAAAGATTAGCTGCTATTTTTTTCTAAATGCTTGCAACTACTAAAATTATGAAAGAATATTTCTTCTAAAAGTCTTCGTCTTCGATCAACTATATTATTTGATTTACAAAAATAAGCCTAGTTTTAATCGCTTTTAGATCTTCTATCTATCCCATGATGCTACGTTTGAGCTGGCTTCAAAACTATAAAAAGCGGACGATTTTACGGAGACTCTACTGTTAATCGGGAGGCCAGTACAATTTACTGTTTTTAAACAATAAAAATTCCCGTAAATTCCAGAAAAAAATTCTTTTCTTGGAAATTTTCTGTTATTTTAGGCATTATTTCCGATAAAAACAATAAATTGCACTGGCTTCCCGATCACAGTAAAATCTTCGTAAAATCATCCTAAACAAGAACTTGTTTAAGGGTTCCAAATAAAATAAAATTGCCCACAGAGACCTGCTGTTACATTTTCAAAGATTTAGGAAGGAAGTCTGCTTCTCACCGTCCCTAACAGTGTCTGAATGACCTGTCATTATTTCATGTAATTTTATATATTTCATCATGTTGTGATTTTTTGTACCAATGCTACTTGACGCTACCAAGCATCTATGCCAATCAAATAAAATCATAAAATAAGATGAAATATTAGCATGTAAATTGTCTATTTCTAAAGATAAAAGATCTACAGTTCTAGAAATTAAAAAATTGCTTTTATTTAATTGCTATATTAGGATGAAATAATAATCATTTGATATTCTATTCTTCTGACATGGGAAAAATAATAACATTTGGAATATATAAATACTTTTATAAATATAACCATGGTAATTCAGATATTACCATGCAAAAAAACCCACTTTTTTCCCTTTTTAGCTGTCAACAATAAAAATAATAGTCTCTCGTGAATAAAACAAAAAATAAAATTTAAAATGAAGTTCCTGGATTGAGCAGAATCAATTGGAGTAATAACACCAGCGGATGGCGTTATTATCCCGGTATATATTTTGTACAGTATATTTAAAACTAGAAACTCGCAAACACATCCAAAATATTCTGAAAAATTTCGAAAATACATGAAATAAACTACAAATCATGTTTTTTCATATATTGAGGCTAAAAACTTTTACTATATAGAGAGAAATATTTCCATCTTGTAAAATATCAATATAAAGTTTCTACTTTCTTTTTAATATTTTCAAGCAGAAATATAAACAGTTCAATTTTTCGAATATTTATAATTCCCCCTCTCCATCGATATATTTAGAAATATCTAAATACTAGTCGTAAATTTTCGAAATTCTTTTTGACATCGATCTCGTGCAATGTAAAAAAAATATTAATAAAGTATTTTTATAACAAGTTACTAGAGATAAATCAATATTTCTTTTAACATTTAATGCTTCTCGTAGATAAACCTTCTTGGTCCTAAGTAAATCAATCAACTACAGTATTATTTTATGAGACATTGGAAGAGATACCCTTATAATAAAAAGAAAATTCTACCGTGTCTAGTTTTAGTATTCCAAAGTCATTAATCTTTATTGGCATTTGAATTAAGCGATCAATAAACCTTGCTTTAAATATTTGCTTTTTGTCATTACATACACGTATTAAGGAGATACCGAACAATATTCGCTTTTTTGATAAATATTTTTAATATTTTTTTCCCTTTATATGTATGCATAAATTTATATGTATATTAAATTGATAGCACGTGAATTGCTTAAGTTAAAAAGAACAAATAAGTTTTTTTTCTTTTGAATGTAGGATGAAAAATGCTCGTGAATGCAAAGAAAAGTTTCCATAAAGAATCGCATTTTGGTTCTAGATTTCGTTACACAATAACTCTTAATTGGTGTAAAAATTTGTTCCTGCTTAGTCTGTGAAACCGCTTCACCTCTTCAGACCTGATGCATCCTATAAAATACATATTTTTACATTTTATTTCACATACATAAATAATGTAAGAGCCAGGAGAAATAAACAAAATAGAAATTTGTTTCTTATACCGCTTTTTAGCGAGCTACGAGTTACATGAAAATGGCTTGCAACTAAAATGTACGAAATGTACAAAAATGAAAGCGAAAATTATTTTGCTGAGCGTTAATATACAATGTTTTTAATCCATTAGAACAAGAATTATTATTAAATTATTAAATGTATATTTATTTTATGCTTTTACAATGCAAAAAAGTAAAATAAAATAAAATAACCCAAAGGAATTGTCAATTATTCATTGTAATGTACTTTATGAGTCGCTATGTATCATCAAATCTTATGTAAAATATTAATTTAAATTTTTTTCGCTGTTAAAACTTTCTTATTTATCAGTTTATTAATTTAAATACATAACTGAAAAAAAAAATACATGAATAAACCCTGATGTCTTGAAAAGCTATGTCGTTTGCTGCTTAACCCCTTCCGGCGCAGTGTTACCAATCCGGCAACACCTAATTTTAATTCCAAACTTACAAACGGCACCAATAATATTTTACTAAAATTTTACTTTTACAATGACAGATTAAATCAGGGAATTCTTAATTTCTAAAAAAGTCTTCTGTAAATTCCGGTGTCAGTCAACAATTTCTCATTTTACGAACAGAATTTGTCTGCGCCGGAAAGGGTTAAGTCCATTGCTCAGCAAGCCCAAGACCCTCTGATACATTTATAGTATAAAGTACAGGTATAAAATTGGTATTCGGAAGACATTTGCTATTTTTTGATAAACTAAAGGTCTCTGTCCTCTACCAGCTACTTTCGTCAATCCCCGTTCTGGCTCTAGTGCTATTAAACTGTTTTACAATAACGTTAAACAGTTTTTGCTGCTATAAAACTTTTTTGGTGAAACGATTTTTACCAAATTTAACAATAAATATCTCTTAAAATAATTATTCATTTTAAAAACTGTGTGCATTAACATGTTTATCAAACATTTTCTATGATTTCACAAATTTTCTATTTGTGTGCAACACCTTTTTTAATATTCACGAAGAAAGACGTCAGATCATAAAAAAATTGTCAGCGGCAGTACACTGATACTTCGGGAGCAGGTGTTAATCCTGTCCATCTAACGTCCGCAAAAACTTCTCGACGCTAAACTGGAGCGATATACTGAAACAATTAGCGGTGTTTTTCAATTTTCAAAAATACACTATAATAAAGACCTTTTCCAAATTACCTAAGATTCTGAAAAGCGACCTTAAAAAAAACCTCAGAAAACTATTTCTTTTTGAAATGCTCTTTTTATGCAGCTAAAAATGTTTACTTGACAACTCATTGAAACCAAGAAACAACTTACGTTATTTAGAGCCAACGGTAGCTCGTTCTTATCACTGGAATGACACAAAATTTCACAAATGGACTAATTAAACCACAGGAAAAAAGATTTTAACAATAAATAAATAAATAAATAAATAACAGCTCCAATCACCGTAAGTAGCGGGAAATTTGGCTGTGTTCATGAAAAGAAAACATCAAAAACTGACAAAACGAATAATTTTGATAAATTGCCATGTTTTATTCATCATATTTACTTTCCCGATGAGAAATTCGAACATATTCAAATGTGATCACCGTTCTCTTGCACTAAATCTTGCATTCTTTCTACAACATTTTCGACGGCCGAGTATAACATGTCACATAGAATAAACAGCCCTTACTGAGATTGAAACTTTTTTTTCTTGGAATCCTTTTTCCTAATCCTCTTATAAATTTTAAAGCAGTTTCGGTTATTAAAGTTAGCTACAAAGAGCTCTAAACAGCGTCAGTTTAAAAACAAAAGACAACCTGTGCAATGTTAAAGCTACTAGGAAATGAAAATTATAGGCTGCTAATAAAAAAAATATTTTTGTAAATTATTCAATAAATTTAGAAAAAAAAATTATTTTATAAGATTTCTAAAAATAAAAGAACGCTGTTGGAATCTTGTGTGACTTAGAAAAGGTTATTATATGCTTGCGATTGTTGTTATTTTACATTTTCGTACATTAAGAAACATTTATCATTTTTTACAGTGTATATTGCAAACTCGGTTACGGAATATGCCACTTGAGAGACATAAAAGTTAAATTCAGAAACGAAAAAAATTGAAAGGTAAATTCTACAACTCTTATGCATCGAGTAGGTTGTTCAGTATGTCAGATGTTTATTGTAACGCATACATTTTGTAACAGTGTATAGTGGGCTCTACATAGTGAAAGTTTTTGTTGAAAACAGTTTTTTCTTTGTATTAATTTGCTATTTTTTGCCTGTTTTACTTTTTAAACGTAAAAAAGTAAACATTTCATTTTGTATAGTATAAACAGAAAAAAATGTGACTGTCAGGTAGAAATTATTTTGCGATCATGTTCGAAACATTTGGTAAGAATTTTACGCTCAACAAATTACAAAGCAATATAAATACCTGGGAAATTTAAGTTGGGGATTATTAAAATTGAAATTAATCTATACGGAAAAGTCTAGATTCAGTATTAGGGTTTAAAATTTTAAAATATTGATTATTTAAAACTGAAAACTACAAAGTAAACTGTGAAAATTGAAAAATGCATCGATCTATGAGCTCACTGAGAGCTGTTAAGGGAAAAAGTATCTAGTAAAGGGTAAAAAAGTATCAAGTAAAGCTAAATTCGCTTTATTATCGGCAAAATATTTTAGAACCAATTTAAGAAAAAGGCATTACAGTTTTTTAAGGAAAAGTTATAAATATTTCTGCATTTTATGTGGAAAAAAACCTACAACCACATTTCCAAATCAACAGTTATTCATAATGCTAAATATAATAATACATTAAAATATATCGTGTTCCATTTCAAGAAGTCACTATAAAATTCTATGAAGAATTATAGTTTTTGGCTCCTTAAAGATGGTTGTTGGAATCTCACTTCTATAAATTTTGAAACGATTTTGGAAAGTCTAAAACTTATGATAAAAATTTCTGCATGATTGGACATTTCGATCAGGGATTAAGAGACAAGATGAATGAGGTAAGTACTTAATAATTATATGCGAAAATCGTTCCCTTACAATTCGAACTATCTCCTGTATATTTTTATTAAATTCATGTAAAAATTCTTAATGTTTATGTTCTAAATTTTGCATTTTGAAGCAGGAACGACTGAAACAAAAAAGTCTCATTTCGGGAAAAGAAAATAAAATTAAAATATATTTAATTTAAGGATATGATTGGAAAGTTTGATATATTTATATTCTGTAAAAAATCCTAATAAGAATTCACTGTAAATTACTGTCTACAAACCGAATTAACTACTATTATTGTTTTAATAAACTGATTTTGTTACATCACTTACACCATAAAAGTTACGTCAGTTACATAAGTTAATGTCATTTTTAATTTCTTGTTGTTCAAAAATTAATTAAAAAAATTATAATTTATGAATATTTTGTGTTACCAAGAGCATAAAATCCCTTTCTAACTGCGTAATTTTGATAAATTTTATGCTCCAATAAAGGCAGAAAATGTTTTTTTCATGTAACACTAATAACAGGAGTTTGAAATGCAATTTTTGGTGATTAAAACAGAAGTTGAAATAATCTGCAGGTATTTGGGTATTAAGTCCTTTTAATAGTAATTTTTTCAAGTATAAAAAACACCTATACTAGCTTTCTTAGTAAACTTTCTTCATAGTTTTGAAAGCAATAATCATTGGTAAAGTGTTACAGCTTAAAATAGCGATGGAATTGACCATAATATAATATTCCAGTTAAAAACTGTACACTCTAAAAAAAATCTGTTAATATGTGCAAATTCGTGCATAAAATTTCACCGACTAGTTTTATTTTTCCGAAAAAACAGTATAACTTCCGTTATTGTCTTTTTCATATTATAAATGCAGTACGTTTTCCGTAAATTTTCTGAAAACAATACTCTAAATAAAAAATCTCGTGGCGCCATCTATATCAAAAATAGAAAATTATTATTGCTATAATAATTTTCTTTTTTTCATTCTATTTTAATAATAGAAAGCTAACATATTTTTACGATATTAAAAAAATATAATAAGAATTATAAAATTTTAATTCTTTTTATGTTTGAGATAGCTGAAAAGAAAAGTTAGTTTATTTTCAATCATGATTTTCAAATAATGTTTAATTCATTTATTGCAAATTTTAAAAAGTGCATTGGATATTTTAAAATGGAAAAAAAAAATGTTTGCTTTAATATATATTTTTAATGTATTCACTTTAAGAAATTCGCCCATAAAATTTAAAACATCTGATTATATTATGGGAATTATATGAACAAAATTATTATAATGTTAACGATTACCTAAGTTATAAAAAGCAATAAAGGGAATAGTTTTAATAACCCGTAACAATTATTATTATAAAAGTGACTTTTATTTCTTACTTTCTTTCTTTTCTTTTCTTTTTATTTTTGTAATAAAAATATATGAGAGTTTTTAATTTTAACGATTAAAAAATAATAATAAATCTTATTCATTCTTTTTGTGTGCTTGAAAAAGTTGAAATGAAAGTGTTACACTTCACATTTCATTATAATTTTAAAAACATGTTCGACTTATTATTAGTATTATCATTATGTTTAAAAATCTCTAAAGGGTATTTTAATATGAAAAAATCTATACTTACTTCTAATATTTTTACTATTATTTTAATATTAGTTCATTAACTTTAATAGATTCGCACATAAAACTTTCAAGGTCGAAAAATAATAATAAAAGTATTATAAAAGTGATGTTTATCAAACTTATAATCTTATAACAAGGAATAAAGGAAATTTATTTTAATACCATGTAGTAATCCTTTATTTGAGTTTAGAGAAGAACATCTTACAATCAATTTGAAAAAGTGTGTGCGGAGGGGGAGGGGAATGTTGTTATGCTTGGAAAAGTAAATAAATGTATAAAAAAAAATTAAAATTATAATTGAATTATAAAAATCTTAATCAAAATAAGCAATTATTACTTATAATATATTTTTTCATGCATGTAATATTTTTAAAAACTATTATTTTTCTTGTACAAAGTATCAAAATAAAAATCTAAACATTAAAAAATATGAAAACTTCAGAATTGTATATTCAAATGAAAAATACTATTATAGCTAAGAAAATAGCTCCCTTTTCAGCATAGTATTACTTCATAAAAAGCATCTGGAATAGGCGACAATATTTGAATAAGCTGCTCGTGTTCCCGTGGTGCAGAGGTAGAGCGTTACACTGGAAGACGGGAATTCCCTGGTTCGAACCCTGCCTAAAGTAAATGCTGCTTCATTAGTCTTGTTTAGATTAAATGGAGATACTGAAATTCATATAGGTGTAAGATTCTCATTGCAAAGTAATGTGATTATTTATTTTTTTCCCTCCCAGAAAGAAAAATTTTAAATTTGATAATATGAAAAAATACGGAATACTTTTGTGAAAAAACGGAATAATTTCTTAAATTTACGGAAATTTTTTTCCGTTAAAAAACGTAAATAGTACTGGCGTTTAGATTACTAGTAAAACTTCCGTTTTTTAACGGAAATTTTTTTACGGTGTATTAAACGGATTTTTATTATGCTGCTGTAGTTCATTTGAAAAGTTTCGTCATGATTTAACATACTATTACATTAAAAATTATAAATAATGTGTTAAGGCTGAATTAAAGTAAATAATCAGTTAACTTCTCTCCGGATTCCTTTCGCTAATGCAATCTATGTGCCTGTGATGCATTTGTACATTTAAAATATATCAACAGAAAACTATTTTTTAACTATAATCAACTTATACATACCTATTTCGTCTTAGTATTCTTCATAAAGTATATCTTTTTTCTGTTTGATTTGCAAAACATTTTTAAAATAATATTTAATTTTATAAGAAATGTTAAAGTCTTATTCGCAATTTTCAATATTTAACACCTAAAACATCACATTAAGCCTATATTTGAGAATTACCTTCAAAACTAAAAAAAAAAAAAAAAAAAGTACACCGAAAAATGAAGCATAAATTGACCTTAGGGGATATTTTAATTATACGTAAGCATTTTGCGCCCATACACTGAACATTATGGAAGGGAGTTCGGAAATTAAATAAGTAGAAGCAATGAACTAGCAATTAAAACTTTAAAAAGAATATCAAAAAATACTTTTTGCAAACCATTTGAAACATGAAGTTTTATATAATAATAATAATAATAATAATAATAATAATAATTATAACAATAATATATATATATATATATATATATATATATATATATATATATATATATATATATATATATATATATATATATTTAGTGTGTATTTTCACTATTTATCGCTATATTTTTCTGAGTTCGAGCGGGTCCTGAAATTACCATTCCAGGAAATTCTTCTCTACCAACATTTCTTATAGAAAATATCTGCTTTTATAAGATGAAATTTCACACGGTTAGCAAACATTTATTTTTCTATAAGAAAACTACTGATACTTCACCTGAAAATGAAAGCGTCACCCGTACAGACCCTGATATTTCAATTATACACATTTTTATTATTACTTTAATTCCCACTTTTCACAATTTTGTATTAATATTTTTTTTAAATCTTACATACTAATTTATAAATTTTGAAATAACATTTTATGTAACACTTATTTCAAACTTAAATGGTACATTTAAAAGCATTAAGTAGGCTAAAGTGTCTTTTTAAAGGTTATTTTCGGACTCCGTACAGTCTATTTCAAGATTCTAAACTTTGTAATATGTTAACATTAAATAATGTCTAACATGGGTATATTTCACTGCATTTTATTACTGTTATTTCTCTACAGGAATTTATATAAAAATGAGAATTACCCTTTTACTTAAGTAAAGTGTCATCACTAAATGGATCATTAAACTTCATTAGGGAAACATCAGAGGCCTAATGTGCTGAAATGGTTCATAAAATCAAATTTGGATGTACTTAATTAGACGGGTAATTATCCAACTAACTTTAAAACTTTGCAAAATAGTTGTCAAATTTATAATTTTAATGAAATATACTCGTTTAAATGAAACTGTTTTAGGCATTAGAAAATATTTAACTGAAATCAGCTTTAGAACTTAAAGTTAAATTTACTCTATAAAAATTAAAACTGTTACTACTATTTCATTTTATTCTTAATATAAAAATTTTAAAAAAAATCTTAAATTAAACCAGTAAAAGGATGCTGTTTGACAAATTGTGGAAAATCACTTTAAATAAGGCTATTTTAAACCGCTGTTTTTGTATTACCTGGAGTACTTAACTGTTAATTGTTTGGATATTTTTCCGTCAATTGCCAAAAAATATTAATTTCTTATGCTTAAGCTTTTTATCTTTTTATACTCATTCTCACCTTTCCACCTTTTTGCAACCAGATGATGTGGTCACATAGATTTTCGACTATTGTGGCTCCCGTTTAGCCTTTCTTCAATGTACTGTTTTTAAATTCCATTTGTTTATAGTTGCCTTTTATGTATTTATTAAAATTCTTTATAAGCATGTAAAATCAATTATTTTAATGATCCATTGTAGGACATCTTGATTGCATATTCTCCGACGATATCGCTCACTGTATCGATTGTATTTTTTACGATGAAGAATTTTTTCGATTGGTAAAATTTCGAGAGTTAGCCATCATTTGCAATATCCTAACAGCAATAACCAGGTAGTGTTCAGGAATAAAAATTAGGTAATTTCAGGATAACAAATCTATTAAAAAATTATTAAACATTTATTTCACCGATATTAGGAAACACACCGTTCAAACGGATTAACAGGAGGTTCGAAAATGTAGGTAATCCCGACATACCTCAGCAACAGTTTTAGGTAGAGACATGAATTTGAGGTTACTTCATGTACTAAAACAAACTTAAACATATATTATATCTATTTTAGAAATTTCCACCTACGATGGTTTAATGAGATGATCCCACTTTTTGGATAGTTCGGAACTGTTAATAATTAATTTAGAAATTAGCCTAATTATACTTTATAAAAAATCTTTAATGGATTAACGTTTTTATTATTTTTTTCTTAAACAATCCAGTAATCTGACTGACTTTGCGTAAATAAAAAATCAGTAATTTAATACTTGGAAATTTTTCTAAAGAGGAAATACGCCCTGTATACAATATTTCAAATGAAAATTAAATTTCAAATTTTTGATATTTTACTAGGTTGGCATTTACGCCTCTTAAACAATTAAAAAATTGATATTTGATTTTCATTTGAAATATGTGTAATAGCTGCTGACAATTTGTTTGTGAATATAACTGAGAAATATCTGGAATAGCATTAACCATTTCTTAGTAAACTTACTAAAATTACACCTGTAACGGCTAGAAACAGTTTCTTAGTAAGAAAATTATCTGTAAGACTACTAACCATTTTTTAGTATTCATGCTAAAGAAAACACCTGTAATATCTACTAATGATTTCTTAGTATGTTCACTACGGAAGTTTGTGTGTTATTTATTAAGTTTAATACAATAATGTTACTTAAGAAGAAGCTGTATTGGTTACTAGAAAAATTTATGGAATCCCAGTTAGCTACAGATTTTCTACTAGTACTACAGATTTTTTTTTTTACAGTGTACTAGTTGTACTTATTATAGTTCAAATTTATCAACGGTAAAATTTCACTCCTATACATTAAACATGAATTAAAAATAAATGAATTTTCACTTCATAATTTATCGAAATGTGAAATTAACAGTTATAGGAAATGACTCTACTTATACGATAACTGAATACAAATACAACTTCTTCGTTATTTTCGCTCTCTTTAATACAAATTAAAACATAATAATAAAGTTATTTAACTTTCTATCGTTTAAAATTAGTTAGAAACTCATTTGTCTGTTTTGTTTTTATTGTAAAATGTTCCTACAGTTATCGGAAAATAAGTACTATTTCCACTGTGATCAACAGCTTGTTAAGAACTCCAAATAAGAGTTTTAAATTAAAGTAAGTTAAATGGTATTTGATGAATGTGACATTCGTTCTTATTTTGTTCAGCCTGAAAGCATAATAAGAGTTTAAATATAAGTGGAAATTTCTTCGTACACAAGTAATGTTTCGTGATGTAATGGGTTTATTCTGGGTTTGTTAGTTCAGGTGAGTAAAATATACCTCATGGAATACTATTCTGTTAATAAAAACAATGAATGATAAATGTTATAAAACAATGAAATTATCTAATTAAACTTTAAATTTAAAAAGTTTAATTTAAACATTTTGTGTTGACCTGGATTTTAATATGCAAAAATCGATCTTTAAATTAGATCTTTAAATAATCTTTAATATTTAAATCGATCTTAAAAGTAGATTAAAGCTGCATGTGATTATAAATATATTTATTTTCTCTTTTACTTATTCTTAAATCGACCACGAATACTGCAGTTTTTACTAGTGGTAGAAAAAAAATAAATGAAAAAGAATCAAAAATTCAGAACTGAAATATAGGTTACAAAAATGAAAAACCATATAAATGTTAAAAAAACACGTATATCATTTCATAAAATCTTTTACTGGAGGTGTTAAAAATACGTACAAAACTGCATTTTTATAAAATCTGAACACTTTGAAGCAAATGATTGCTCTTTATCAGTGTTACACATTAAATACACAATACATAATGATAAAATCCGTGAAATATAGTATTTTAACATTAGAAAATGAAAAAAATCGTTAAAACAAAAGCGAGAGGAAAGAGGGTAGGGCTGTGAAAATGACATGTCGTTTAGAACTATTCCTAAGTAAACTATTCCTTCTGAAG
Source organism: Maratus speculifer (assembly GCA_964019185.1). Lineage (NCBI taxonomy): Eukaryota > Metazoa > Arthropoda > Arachnida > Araneae > Salticidae > Maratus > Maratus speculifer. The sequence continues at coordinate 74,938,707 of OZ025296.1, read as the reverse complement.
TATCGTAAGTTGGGAACAATATAGGATAATGAATCATTGTATGTTTTTTCTTTTTACATAAAATTTCTATGCACTTAATAATTATTTCCCTCTCTCCCCTTTACAATCGAGTTTATTAATCTTATTCTTTTTGTTATTTTAAATGGAAAAATAAAAACAGGTTTTTAGGAATTCTCATACGGAAAATGTGTTGAAAACTGTATGATTCGAAAGAGCTTTTTTCTGTTTTTTGTATATTATTTGTTCATCTTTAAACATGTTTTTTTTTTTTTGCATTTTAATACTGTTGCACAAATGCTTTATTTTCTATTTTCATAAATAATAATCTGTTTTAAATATTAGCATAAACCTACCACAAAGATTATTGTTTTAGAATAGTGATTAGCAAAATAAAAAATAAAATAGCTTGGTCTGTCAGTATTACCTGTTTTATACAATTTGTTCCAGACATTTTTGGGTGAGAATATTCCATTATTTTGGTTGCATCTTGAAAGAAAGGTATTTTCTGTAGAAACGGCATTTTCTATTAATAGACTTTATTAGGGACGAACTTTAAAAGACAATTTCTATCTTATTTTAATCCTTGGAATAAAATTATAATTATTAATTTATTTGTTTTAAAACATAAAAAGTATTTACTGAAAAATATATTAATACAAGTCATCCTAGGAAAATAAATGATGTTTCTTATAAAATATTCTCTAAAAGTTTCAGTATTAAAAAAAAGGTTATTTTTCGGGTTTTTAAATATTCTTAAATAAAAAATATGAAAACTGTATGATTGATGAACTTTTGTAAAGTAAAAATATTGGAATATTCATTCCTATATTTAGTTTTATTTATCCTATATTTTTTTTTATCAAAATAAAATCTCTCTTCGAAAAAAGATAAAAAGTCTCCTTATGTGAACATACATTTATATCTTATTCACTTTCGTCTACATAGAAAAGGAATTTTTTTTCTCATCAACCTATAGAATTTCAATTTTAGCAGTTCATACAGTAAAAATGACAGCTCTGTTTTTATTTTAATACTATAAGAGTAAAAATGAAATAATATTTGGCATATATGTTTGAACAGCTGCATTGTTTCTACATTAAGGTTTAAAAATATTTACATTAATAAAGATTAAAAATATGACCGAAGACTTAAATGTATTTTTTATGGCTTTCCATTGTGTATTTTAAAAAGTTAATATAGTTTAATATAAAGAAACCAAACAAAAAAAATATTGTAATTTAAAAAATATTTTTAATTTAGTGAATAATGTACTGTGACAAAACGCCAAATATACTGCCAATAATTTTTAATAATAATAAAAGACTTTTCAAAAATCACCATAATATAAAAACCAAAGCAGGACGCATTTCGAGCTAAAACAAAACAACTCCTCATCAACTAAAAGAGACAGATGTGTGTAAGGGCAAAAAATGAATGAAGAAGGTTTTTATTACAATATACGGGAATTTTTTTTCACAATAACGTATTACTTTTTATTACAATTAGCAAGTCATGCTCATATTTTACTTGGTGTCCTTAGGGACACGTGTCTTATTCAACTGATGATGAGCTGTATTGTATTAGCCGAAACGCGTCCTGCTATGTTTTTATTTTATGGTGATTTTCAAAGTCTATTATCATTATTAAATTATGTACTGTTTTATAATATAAATAAATTAGAATTTGTTTAATAAAAAGGAAAAAAAATATCCATTTTTATTGCAATTATCAAGTTGTCATTTTGCCCTCGTTTCGGATTTTTTATTATTCTGTTTTCTTTGTTTTTGTACGTTATTTTTGCTTTTTACGATTTCAATTTGTTTTGATTTATTTTTAGATTTGTATTTCATGTTTCTGCAAGTACTAAATTCTACAGTGAAATTTTTTCAATAATTTCCGAGCTTAACTTTATGAAGCTTGTTTTAAACTCTTGAGCGCATTCGCTGCCACTTACGTGAAAATGTGATGATAGTTAATGCCGCACTGTAGAAGTAGGGTTTACCCAGAATCCGATTTACTTTTTTATAACAAAGCATCTGTGAAATATTTTCCCGCACCAGGCAGGCGGGACTGGCTATTGAGACATCACCCCACATCACGCGCTGGCGCGTGAGTGACCCATTAACGTTGGCGCCATATCACGCACTGGCGCGTGATCGGCTGAGAATGTGTTAAAATATATGAATACTCTTTTGGCCGATGAATATTTTTATAATAGGTATAACCATTTTTTGACCGATATTTCACTATTTTTGCGTATTTTTTTATACAGAATTTCGCAGAAAAAATATCTAGTAATTCCATCTAAATGGAACACGCTTCAGTCTTCTATGTATGTTATGAAAAAAGGATGGTGTGATATAAAATATAAGATATTTAAATAAACAAATAATAAATGCAATGCTATACAGGATGTCCATAATAAACCCCTTTAATGCACTATATGCCCCATCTGACACGTACCTAAAAACATTATAATTCTCATTATTTTGCATGGATTTGGCCAATATAATTGCTGTAGCTGTTCTTGAACAATCCAAAGAATAGACTAATATTCGTTTTGTCTATTTGAGATGGCTGCTTTTTTTTAATTGTAATTATTCTTTGGAATAAAAAAACATAATATAGCTATTATGGCAAAACTTTATTTTATTATGTTTACTTAATTCTTAAAAATATTAATATAAAAATGTTGCAGAGTATTAAAGAGATAAAATTGATTAATTAAAGCGTATTTAATTGAAAAATAGAGCAATGTAATATTTAAAAACCCTAATTATATATACCAAATACACGCCATAAAATATGAAATTTTAGCTGAAAATTTGAAAATTAATTTTTTTTACTATTTTTTTTCCGTAATTAGACTAAGAAAAAAAAATCATATTTGCACTTTTTCCATGTAAAAGAGATCAGCCACAATTGGGATAAAAATGTGTAGCGCAAAGACATAGCCGGAAAAACCGCAACCTAATTAAACATTAATATATGACGAAATAGTACCAGGAACCTTAGTTCATGTAGCGTAATACTCACGCAGTGCCACCAAGCATGCCCGCAGCATAGAACTGCTAAGAAAACAACTGATTCGTAATGCAGTTGCAATGCAGTGTCAACAGTGCAGTTTGCAGTTCAGAGTCAACAGCGCAGTTCACATGTAAAGCAGGATTGAAAATTTTAGCAAATTTCTTTTATATGGAAAAATTGCAAATATGACTTTTTCAAATTTGGCATTGACAGAGAGCTGCAGCCAGGAAGGGATCCCTTGTCCTCTCTCAAGCTCAATTAGAAGCACTTGTCAAACACTTTTTCCTACTTAAAAACACATTAACCTTTTTTTTTTGCTCAGCAGAGCATTTTTTCAATACTTGTCATTCAAGTTTTTTGATAAAAACTGAACATTTTTTTAAAGCTTGAAAACAAGAAATTTGAAAAGAGAAAATTTGCTGCCAAAATTTTATTGTTGTATTAGAATAATTAAGAAAATTGCTGCATTGTCATATAAAATGCATGATGCCTAAATAATAAACCTAGGAGTTGAATGAAAATAATTACAGTGCGCTCACAACTTTAAAGAACTGCAACTAAATGCTTTGCAATAAAAACAAATAATTATGTTTTTCAAGTGATTTATTTAATTTGAATGAATTATGTTACATACATAAAAAATTATACTTATTTAAACTTGGTGGCAACGAATAAAAAAATCTACAACAGCAACAACATGGAACAATGTTCAACTGGAGCTTTAAAACACAAATTCGATTTTCTCAGCGACCGTCAAACATACAAAGATGAAAAAAATCTATTTTAAGTTTTACCAAAAGGATTAAAATAAACCAAAAATGAGGTTAATCCATCCACAAAATCGTTAGCTATTACTTGTTGAATTTTAGGTCTTCAATTTTTCGTTAAAAATGAAATATAAAACTACAATAAATAATAATTTTTCGGATGCTATCATTTCTTTTGTCTCGTCGAGTTCTACCTTTTGAAAAAAAATCACTGTCGTACGTCAACTGGTTCGCTAGAAATTTCAAAAAGACGTTTGCATTTTCCATTTCTTAAACATATTATACCAAACGCTACCGCGTTTGCTATGATTTCAATTATTTTTTTTATATGTATAAAGATAAAAAATCGTGTGGTGAAGGATTAAAGAATACCACTTTAAAGTTGTCAACAAACAAACTATGTTCATAACGTTGTGAAATTTCGTGAAAGACATTATAAAGTGTTGGGAATTTTTTAAACAGAAGTAAGTTAGTATAACGTATTTCCGCCAAAGGGCGCATTTTAATGAATTCAATATTTGGACTATAGTATTTTTGAAAATTCAGGAATTTAAATATTAATTTTATCGGATCTTTTTCCAGCATTTCACGACACTTTCTGTTCATAGAAATTCCCATATATGTATACTGGAGCAACTGGTTGTACTGCGATCAGCTGTGGAACATGATATGTTTCGATTCTATATGACATCTTAAAATTATGATCATCGTGCCAGAATTTTTTATTGAAATAAAATTTTTAAACTTTTTCAAATGTGTGCTAAATATGTGATTTGTTAAAAAAGGCCTTCTGTCAGCGAAATTTTGAACTATTTTTTTTCCTCAAATAACTTTTTGCACCTTTATTTTGTCCTACACAAAATTTCACAATTTTCTTACCAATACTTTCTTCTATGGACACCATTAAACTAAAGTCATTTGTCTATATCTTAGACATCCTGGACTCAAATACTTATTTAATTTCTATATTAAAGTTGTTAATTTTTCAAATTGTATTACCTTTATATTCATAATGAAAAAAAGTAAAGTTTTCCACTCTGTTAATTTTTGATAGGCTGTAGACATTTCTTTTTCTCCGTTGGCAACAAAGAGAATAAAAGACAAACGCTTTTATCGTACACAAAGTCATTAATTCTCTCAAGAGTTTCCTTTATTCATTTCTATTATAACTTAAACAAAGAGTTATTCTTAATGTCTTTTCATATGCCTCAAGGGAATAAAAAACAGTAGTGCAAGCAAAATGTTCTAAAATAAATCTCGTGAAATAAACTGATTAGGTTTAAATAGCTTTTTTAGCTATCTCTTAGTAAACATATTTATGTATCTGAGCGTCAGCAAATTCATTTTATTACTTTTATATAATGTAAAGTGCCATAGAGAAGGTTTTGAAACAAGAAAAATTTACACAATTTTCTTTTTTGCATTTAATATCGATCGATATTCTGTTTATTACGGATTTTTAAAATAACAATAATAATTTTATTTTAAAGCCTTTCAAAATGTTAGATTGATTGATTGATTACAATAATTATATTTAATATTTTCACATAAGAGCTAAGTGGACCTAACCTACTTTTAAAGTAGAATTAAAACTTTTACAAACATCCATGCCTGAAATGAAATTCAAGCTTGGTATCTGTTATCAAATGATGAACTCCGTAACTACTAGACATGAAAATCAGTCTGAATGTGCCAGAAAACACTATTTAGTTGTCTTATTTTCATCTGTTGATGCCAATTTATTAAGAAAAATTCTATTGCTTTTTATATTAAAATATTTTTAAGGCATTTAAATTAATTCCTATCGTTAAGCTGAAAATTGCACTCATTAATGTCTGGTACCTAAGTCTAATTAATAGTACTGTGTGTCAAAAAATATTAGATGTTTAAATAAACAAATTACAATAATAACATTATACTCAAATAGTTAATTATTAATTTGTTTATTAAACATTTTATTTTTTATAATTCAATTATCTTTATATTCACAAAGAAAAAATAAATTTTTTACAATCTATTAATTTTTGATAAGTTGTAGACATTTCTTTTTCTCTGTTCTCATCAGCGAGAATAAAAGACAAACGCTTTTATCGTACAGAAAGACATTAATTCTCTCAAGGATTTTCTCTATTCATTTCTTTTATTTAAACAAAAAGTTATACATAGTTTCTTTTCTTATGCCCCAAGGGAATAAACTAACAATAGATCAAGCAAAATGCACCAAGATAAATTTCGTGAAATAAACTGATTATGTTTAAACAGCTGCTTTAGCTATCACTGAGTAAACATATTTCATATATATCTGAGCATCAGAAAGATCGTTTTATTGAATTTATATAATTTTAAATGTCACGGAGAAAGTTTTAAAGCAAGAATAATATACAGAAATATATACTTTGAATTTTAATATTGATCGATATTCTGTTTAATACGGATTTTTAAAATAACAGTAATAATTTATTTTCAAAATCTTTCAAAATATTTGGTTGATTGATTACAATCACTATGTTAGCTTCTTTCACATGAGAGCTAAAGTGTCAGACTGTCAGACTTGTTAAGTAGAATTAAAACATTTAAAAATATCCGTGCCTGAATCCTAATTTGAATTTTTTATCGGTCGTTCAATAATTAACTCTTGAGCTACTGGACATGCAAATCAGATTGAATGTGTCAGAAACACTAAGTAGCTGTCTTATTATCTTTTTATCAGTTTATGCCAACTTATAAAGACAAATTCTATTACTTTTTATAATTAAAATGTTTTTTAAGTCATTTTATTTAATTATTATGATTAAGCTGAAAATTGCATAGACCCAAGTCTATTACATACATTAAATTACAAGTACTGTGCGTCAAAAAATATATGTTTAAATAAACAAATCACAATCATAACATGGTACTCAAATACTTCATATTTAATTTGTGTATTATCTTTTTTATTTTTCTATATTTTTAAAGAAGAAGGGATACGTTTCCACTCCCTTAATTTTGGATAAGTTGTAAACATTTCTTTCTCTCTGTTGGCAACAAAGACAATAAAAGAAAAACGCTTTTATCGTACACAAAGTCATTAATTCTCTCAAGAGTTTTCTTTATTCACTTTTTTGATTACTAGAACAAAGAGCTATACTTAATGCCTTTTCTTATGCCCCAAGGGATTAAAATAACAATAGTGCAAGCAAAATGTTCTAAGATAAATCTCGCGAAATAAACTGATTATGTTTAAATAGTTGTTTTAGCTATATTTGAGTAAGTATATTTTATACTATATATCAACGTCAGCAAGTTCATTTTACTTCTTTTAAATAATGTTAAGTGTCATAATGAAAGTTTTGAAGTAAGAATAATTTATATAAAGTTATATTTTACATTTTATTATTGATCTATATTCTGTTTAATACGGATTTGTAAAATAACAGCAATAATTTAGTTTCAAAATATGGAGTTAGTTGATTGATTACAATCATTATGTTCACTTTTTTTCACATGAGAGCTAAAATGCCCTAACCTACTTTTAAAGTAGAATTCAAACCTTTACAAACACCCATGCCTAAATCGGAATTTAACCTTGGTATCTCTTGTACAATGATTGGCTTTGTAACCACTGAATATGAAATTCAAGCTGAATGTGTCAGAAAAGCTATATAGCTATCTTTTTATCTGTTGATGTCAATTGATAAAGAAAAATTATATTACCTTTTATAATAAAAAGTTTTTGTGGCGTTTTAATTAATTCCTATCTTTAAGTTGAAAATTGCATAGACCCAAGTGTGCTACCTAAGTAAATCAAAAGTACAGTGTATCACAAAATATGAGATGCTCAAACAAACAAATCAAAATCATAACATTATACTCAAATACATAATAATTAATTGGTGCATTAAACTTTTGATTTTTTATAATTCAATTATGTTTATATCCATAAAGAAATTAGGGATCTTTAACACTCATTAGTTTATGATATGTTGAAAACATTTCTTTGTTTCTGTTGGACACAAAGGGAATAAAAACATACGCTTTTATCGTACACAAAGTCATTAAATCTCCAAAGAGTTTTCTTTATTCAGTTCTTTTATTAGTTAAACAAAGAGTTATATCTAATGTCTTTTCTTATGCCCCAAGGGAATAAAATAACATTAGTCCAAGCAAAATGTTCTAAGATAAACCTCGTGAGATTAACTGATTTGGTTTAAATAGCTGTGTTAGCTATCTCTGAGTAAACATATTCTATATATCTGAGAATCAGCAATTTTATTTTATTGCTTTTAATATTAAGTGTCATAGAGAAAGTTTTGAAGCAAGAATAATTTACATAAAGTTATATTTTGTATTTTAATGCTGATCAATATTCTTCTTAATACGGATTTAAAAAACGGCAAGAATTTAGTTACAAAGTTTTTCAGTATTTGCAAGCACTATGGTGTTTTTTTCATATGAGAGCTAAACGGATTTAACATACTTTTAAAATCGAATTAAAACCATTCGAAACATCTATGCCTGAAATGAAATTCGAAATTGATATCTGTTGTCCAATGACTAACTGTGTAACCACTAGGCATGAAAATCAAACTGAATGTATCAGAAAAATTATATTATTGTCTTACTTTTCTTCTGTTGATGCCGATTTGTAAAGAAAATGAATTATTACTTTTTAAAATAACAAAGGTTTTTAAGGTAATATAAATAATTCCTGTCATTATGCTGAAAATTGCAAAATCCCAAATCTGCTATCTAAGTTGGATAAAAAGTACATTATGTCACTAAATATGATATATTTAAATGAACAAATCACAATCGTAACATTACATTTAAATACTTAATTTGTGTATTAAACTTTTTATATTTTATAATTCAATTATTCTTATATTCATAAAGGAAAAAGGAAACTTTTCCAATCCATTTATTTTTGATAAGTTGTAGATATATCTTTCTTTCTCTTGACAACAAAGAGAATTAAAGACAAGCTCTTTTATAGTATACAAAATCATTAATTCTCTCAAGAGTTTTCTATATTCATTAATTTTATTAATTAAACTAAGAGTTTACGTAATGTCATTTCTTATGCCCCATCGATCTAAAATAACAATAGTGGAAGCAAAATGTCTTGAGATAAATTTCGTGAAATAATCTGATTAGTTTTTAACAGCTGTTGTATCTGTCTCAGAGTAAACATATTTTATTATTTATTTGAGCATCTGCAAATTCATTTTATTGCTTTTATCTAATGTTAAGTGTCACGGAGAAAGTTTTGTAGCGAGAATAATTTGCATAAGAATATAAGCTGTATTTTAAGTCTTTTTATTATATAATAGCATCAATCATTATTCTATTTGATAAGATATTTTAAACAACGCAAATATTTTAGTGTCAAAATCTTTTTTTAAATGTTAAGCTGGTTAATTGATTAGAAAAGCTACGTTCAACTTTTTCACATGAGAGTTGTTTTAAAAGGACCTGAAGGCCATTTACTGTAGAATCAAAACTTTGAATATGGTATCTTTTGCCCAATAACAAATTCTGTAATCACTAGACATGCGAATTGTCACAAACTGATCTTACTTTTTATAAATTAATTCCAATTTTTAAAGATAAATTATATTATTTTCATAATTAGAAAGTTCTTAAAACATTTTAATTAATTGCTGTTACTAAGCCTATTTTTGGATCAAGAAATTACGATTTTGTAGTGCCGAACTCGCAGCGGAACTTTGCGAAAATTCTCATTGAAAGATTAAACAAGTAAGAAAAATCATGCGTTAAGCATAGATTATGAAGCCCTTTCCACCACTTCATGAAATCTTTAACAAAACTTCATTAATTAGGGAAATAAGGGTATATAGCCAAATATGTGTTCCAATACTTTTGAACAGCCCTGTATTTGATCTGTCAGTTGATATACATATTATAAAATGGAAAAATTTAGTTTAGCAAGAAAAATGCTTAAAATTTCTTTTTCAGCAATTTGTACTAATAATTGGGAAACATACTTGAAAACGTTTGTTCAGCCCTGTAGTTTACCTTGTACCTTTATTACACGTCAGTAAGAAACTAAAATTCATTTAAAACAACTGAAATCACATTGTTATAAATTATCATTCACAGGTGTCCATGTACACAATTCTTTGCGTGGCCCTGTGTATCATTTTACCTATATTCTGCAAACATTTCTTTGTAAATTGAATGCATTTCAGCGTAAAAATGCATACCTTATTTAAGAACCACCATTAAGTAATTTACGCTCATACTCAGTAAAGTTGGCGAGTTCTTTTGGATAGTCCTGTATATCAACTATAACGTTTATACACACCCTTATAATGTACAAAGATTTAGTGAAACTTGAATGTGTATATCATAATTAAAATGTATTACATCCATCAGCCATCATCGGAAACAAATACAGTCCGTCGGAAGGAATATACTATTTGAAATCTTTTGTGTGTCTTAACGTCCAAAAATTTCATGGCAATCCGATTATATTTACGAGAGTTAGAGCGCGGTCAGACGGGCAGACGGCCATTCAAACTGAATACATAAGAACTTTTCAACATTATTGGCAATTGCTAATTTTTTCTATTAAAGTTATAAACTTGAAATTCTATCAAATATTTCTGGTGCCAATCTTTATTAAAATTAGAATTTAATGTTGAATAATTTCTGTATTGGCCCCTGGGTAAGCGCCTATTGCTTTCAGTGTCATATACCGCTGCTGTTTGAAAGAAAAAGGAAGAATCGCAGAAAACAAATCGCCCTTGACATCTTACAGATATCAGGCAGGGTGGGGAGGCCTACCAATTGGCTTAAGCCAAACAAGCCCCATCCCATCTTGACATCTTACATAAATCTCGTGCAAATTTTAAAGAAACCGGTCACTATTTGACAGTTAATGGATTTTAGAAACAGTCACTCTATCTTAGAATACCCGGTACCTTCCTTTAGGGATAATTTTTACTTTCCGAATACATAGTGCAAAGTGTATGGTAAAAAGATTTAAGCTTATATTGTTTTTAAGATGAGATTTTGAAATTCTACTTAGACAACACATCCGCTTTTTTCCAAATCAACCTGTGCAAGAGGATGACGTAAAGCCAGGCAGAGGATTCAGTAACTGTACACTTTTAACTCCGAAAATTTGAAGAGGAGTCCCAAGAGATACAGGCCGCCAATGGCGCCCCTCGTTCAACTCGCAGATTACATTTCTGCGCAATATGTGTTTGAGTAACCTGTTACTGGAACAATTTCGTATGGATGACAGCCATACTTGGTTTAGGTGCCTGGAAGCGACCTGTTAGAGGGATCTGTATTGCGGACTTGTATAATAATGCAAGTTTCTGAGAAAGTGTTATCTAATTCCTGCGTATACACGGGCTCGTCTACAAGGGCCTATATGTGGGTAGTAACGGGTGATCCTGACCGACGCGACTTGCTCTGCTGAATTGTGCGGGTCATATTGTGAGTCTCTTAACTGATCGTCCAGCTGCAATCTCCTATTGATGGGGCTATGAAGGTTTCCTTGACATCGGATACATTTTGGGGATTAAAATGGCTGTGTACATAACATTTTGGCTACTTTGAAGCAGGTAAATGCAATGTCCTGAAGATAAGCGAGCTAACGGGACAGAGATGGCTGACAAAAGCTCCGATTCGGCAAAATCTTTTTATTGTTTTTCACTCTTTTCCCGTGAAGGATTTGCTTAAACTTGTGCTGGATTTGTTTAAACTTGTAAGATCGCTGTGAGTTGAGGCACTTACTGCGGAAGCTGATGCGTTTTGGTTGTGGAAGTATTAAATTCTTTAATTCTTATTCAATCGTGTTAATGATGTATGTTTGTGTTATTTTGTTCTTCTTTTTTTTGCTTATATTTGTGCAGTCGATCCACAGGAAAGGATATTAGAGGAAGCCTTTGTAGAGTTGCCTGGATCCCAATCGATGATAGGGTAATTGTGTTAACATCCTCACTAGATTTTGGATAGTGGCGATCTTCCTGTGAGGTTCCACGTTTGAGGTTGATAACGTGATGTTGGTCCTTAACTGGATCGCTCGATTCCTCTTCTAAAATTTTTTCAGCGTTGCTCTATCTCAACTTTCAGAGCCGGTGGGATAGCCAGTATTAGGTGAGCATTCTATGAATGGTTTTCTTAGAGCAAGTGTTATAACATAACAATACAAAAATCGAGATTGACACACTATAGCTGAGGAGATGGCGCACTATATAACAGTAAGATTTTTTAAAAAAAGAAAAAACAATAGTGCTTTATTTTTTATGCAATGGTTATTTATAATCATTTTCTATCGATATAATGAAAAAATATGCCTTTGATGCCGTAAAATATTAGAACGAAAATTTAAACTAAAGAAAATAACACACCATTTAGGATATCATTCCATAACAGTTGTAAAGAAATCTAAAAGAAAAAAAATAAATGTAGTAAATGCATTTTCCTACCTGTTCAATATTTCTTACTATTTGTACAGTTTTATATATGTGACTATTTTTAAAATGCATTAAAATAGCTCTATAGAAAAAGAAATATTGATCATAATAATTTAAGTACGAAAACTGCTAAAAAGGAACATTTTTTTCTGAAATATTGAGTCATTCTTATTTAGGATATTAATTACATTCACAAATACAACAACTGCACAAATTACTTTTTTCGCAGGTCTGTAGACATTAAAAAGCAGTAAAATTTCTTTAATTAAAAAAGAGAATAGCATAAATTTTATGAAAAAATTTAAATTATATCAAATTAAAGACCGATATCGTAATAAAAAAATTAAATTATAACTAACTAACGAAAGAAAATAAATTTAATGAAATAAGGTAAATTATAAAATACTAAAGGGGTTGAATTTAATAAAAGATATTAAATGCTAACTAATTAAAGGAGATAAATTCATTGAAAGAAATTGAATACATGCTTTACCGACTAAAAATATTACAACGAAAAATTAAACTAAAAAAATCGCCCAACAACATTCTATAACATTTTGATCTTCCAAAAGAAGGAAAAATAAATGCAGTAAATGCATATTCCTATCTGCTCAATATGTCTTACTAGTTGTATAGTCTTCTGCAGTTTTATTAATGTGAATATTTTTTAAAAGCATTAAAATAGCCCTATAGAAAATGAAATATTCCTCACAATTTTCCATATACTTAAAAATCTTTAAAATGAAATTCGAATACTAACATACTACTCTATAAAATTCTTGTTATATTGCACTGAGATGGAAATAAAATATTCGGTCTTTTCATTCATATAGCTACTTAGTTCGCAAATTACTTTTTTTCTACTATCTGCAGTTACTTGAGTGCACATTTTTATAGACATTTACTTGGCAATTATGGTAATAAAATACTTAAATTTTATAGCGGAAGAATCTGAACGATTTATGAAAATGATCCTGGTCTACTTACGGCTTTAGAAATAAGTAAAGCTTTAAAAATGAGCTGTAAGGAAAGTTTCTTCAAAGCTTAACTGTTCTGTGCTGTTATTAAGGGAAGTTTTATTAAAGTACGAAAGCTGCTAAAAAAGAAAATTTATTATGTGAAATACTGAGTCATTCTTATTTAGGATATTAATTGCGTTCGAAAAAGTAACAACTGCACAAATTACTTTTTTCACAGTTCTGTACACATTATGTTACAACACTCATTTAAAAATCAGTAATATTTCTTCAATTAAATAGAGAAAAACATAAGTTTTACGGAGAAAATTAAATTATATCAAATTAAAGATCGAAATTAAATTATAACTAATCTATAATAATAATGAGACTAGTATGTTTGTGTGTCAGCTTTGTTCCGCAGAGACCGCTGCATGTAGAGTTACAAAATTTGGAGGGAAGGTAGCTCTATACATTTAGATTTGAACCTCGAAGCCCGATTTTCGATTTTTTGATTAGAATTTTTTTATTTAATTTTTAGGCGATTTTTAGTGCTCTTTTTATGTTTCGAGGTGATTTTTCCATATTTGTGAAAGGAATACGGTTTCATTCTTTTCCCTCAATATAGTGATTTTTTTTTTCTTTTCAATAAAGTTTATTCGGAATTCGTGCGGCAATTTTTGAATTTTTAGCGATTTTTTAATGCGATTTTTAGTGTTTTTTCGCATTTTGCGGCTATTTTTTGACAATGATAAAAACAAAATTGATTCAAACTTTCAGCCTAATGAACTAAATTTTGTCTGCTATGATTTTTCAATTTCAGTGATTTTTACTGCGATTTTTACTGCGATTTTCGATGTGATTTTTAGCAATTTTTTGTGCGTTTAGCATCGATTTTTTGTTATTTTTGTCAAAATTATAGTTTTTTGTATACATCATGATTTTATCTATTCTGGAATTTCATGTAACAAAAGCAAAAAACATAAAATTAACGAATGAGAAATAAAGTTATTAATTAGGATATTCACAGTAATCTATAATAATAAAAAGACAAGTATGTGTATGTGTCAGCGCTGTTCGGAAGAGACCGCTGCATGTAGAGTTACAAAATTTGGAGATAAGGTACCTCTAATCATGAAGTTTCGCACCTCGAAGCCCGATTTTTGATTAGAATTTTTTAATTTAATTTTTTAGGCGATTTTTAGCGCTTTTTTATGTTTCGAGGCAATTTTTCCATATTTGTGAAAGGAATACGGTTTCATTCTTTTCACTCAATATAGTAATATTTTTTCTCTTTTCCATAAAGTTTATTCGGAATTCGTGCGGCAATTTTTGGAACATTTAACGAATTTTTTATTGTAATTTTTAGTATTTCTTCACATTATGAGAATCATAAAAATAAAATTATTTCAAAGCCTAATTTACTAAATTTTGTCTGGTATGAGTTTTCAATTTCAGTGATTATTTTCATTGCGATTTTCAGTACGATTTTCGATGTGGTTTTTAACGATTTTTTGTTCGTTTAGCGGTCTTTTGTCAATTTTGTGAATATTACAGATTTTTGTACGCATGATGGTCTTATCTATTTTTAAATTGCATGTAAAAAAGGTAAAAACTATAGCACTAATGAATTAGGAGTAATGGAATTATTTTGAATATCCACAGTAACCTACACTAATAAAATAACTAAACTCACTGTCTATGTGCATGTATGTTTTTGTGCGATGGCTAGCAAAATCTGCGGCACTTACGAGGCTCAAAACTTTCTTAAAATATCCCAAAGTCTCTCCTAATGTATCTGACATTGAGATTTTCAAAATTCTAATTATTACTTGAGTAGTTCCTCTCCCGTTTCCCATTGCTGTCCTTTTGAACATTTTTACCGCTAAATATTATTTGTTCATTTTTTAAACCAATTTTTCACACAGTCAGTAGCCGTGTATTTCAGACAACGTAATTTCACATATTTCGAGTTAGAGATAAAATCACAAATGTCATGTTCCTTTAATATTATTATCCCGTGCAACGCCGTGCGGATCAGCTAGTAAAATTTAATAAAATAAAGTAAATTATGAAAAAACTTAAAAAGATAAATTTAATAAAAGAATTTAAATGTTTACTAATTAAAGAAGATAAATTCAATGAAAACAAATATATGCTTTATTGACGAAGACTATTCGAACGAAAATTTAAACTAAAAAAAATCTCATGCCTTTTCGAATAACATTTTATAAGCGTTGGATGGTCCAAAAGAAAAAAAATGCAATAAACTCATTTTCATATATGCTCTATATTTCTTACTAACTGTATAATTTTCTGCACTTTTATAAATGTGACTATTTTAAAAATGTATCAAAATCGCTATATGGAAAATGATATTTCTCACAATTTCTCAAATACTTGAAAATATTTAACTACTAAGATATTCTACTCTATAATATTCTTGTAATATTGCACTGAAATGTAAGTGTCAATTACCATATTTTCGGTCATATATACTTACTTACTTCGCAAATTGCTTTTTTTATGCTATGCGCAGTTACTCGAGAGTATTTTTTTTATAAACATTTACTTGGCAAATATGCTATTAAAATACTTTAATATTATAGCGGAAGAATCTGAATGGTTTATGAAATGATCCTAATCTACTTATGGATTTAGAAATAGGGAAAGCTTAAAAAGCAAAATTTAACCCCTTGGTGGTGACGAACGGCACGTATACGTGCCACAAAAAAGGCCTAAGAATCCATGTTTATCCCCACCAATAAAATTATACTGTAAAATTTGCCTTATTTAATCGGAGCATTTTCTAGTTTCAGTAAGGTACAAGTTTTTCTTTTTAAAAAACCGGTGACAAAAATTTAAAAATTTCGTAAAAGGTTCCCGTCGCGAAAGGGTTAAGGAAAGCTTTTTCAAAGCGTGATTTCTCTGTGCTTGCATTAAAGAAAGTTTTATTTATGTACGGAAACTGCAAAAAAAAATCTTTTGTGAGAAATATTAAGTCGTTGTTATTTAGGATTCACAAAAGTAACAACTGCACAAATCACTTTTTCCGCAGTTCATTACAAAATATGTTGACTCACTTACTTAAAAAACAGTATGATTTCTTCATTTAAAAAGAAAATAATATAAATTTTATGAATGACATGGAATTATATCTAATTACAGACAGAACATTTAATGAAAAATTAAATTATAACTAACGAAAGAAAATAAATTTAAGGAAAGAAATTAAATTATAAATTACAGGAATTATAAATAACTAAAGATGATAAATTTAATGAATAAAATAAAATTATAAATAACAATAAAGAAGACTATTTCTTAAAAGCGTAACATAATGTACCAGGATTTATGAATGTAAGTTATCCTGGGATAATAGCGACGCATTAAATTTCTACCAATTTCTAGGGCATACTTTTACATTTTTTTTTAATCTTTTGTTAAACGTTCGATAGCCGTTTCAAAACTCCAATAGTAATCTAAATTCGAAAAATACTACATAATATTTAACAAATGCATTTTCATAATATAAAATTTTAATTAAAAAAGGTAATTTGTAACACAAATAGTTTGGTTTCAGTTGCTTCAATTTGAGGTTTTAAATAAAATAAGAAGTAAGCAAAGTGTCGCACATTTCAAAATTGTTCATATTTTTTGATATTCCATGAAATATATATAGCTAACAAAAATCGACAAATACCGCAAATAAGATGTTTCGGCTATATTTAAGTTCTTTTTAATATTATTTACTTTTTAAATTTCAATTGCAACCTTCCTTTTTATTAATATATTAGGGCATTTACTTTTAGGTACTCTCTTAAAATAATCACGTCCTAGACATAATCCAGTATCACGCAAAATGATTTTCTGAATGAATGTAAAGTGCTAATTTATTTAAATGTAGGATACATTCAAGGCCACAAGATTTTATGAAGAGTTTTTATTATTTAGCGGTTATTTAACTGAAAATAATGTTCGATAATAAACAAAATTCGAAGTTCAAATAATTGTTACTTAATGTTTAACAAATGTGAATATTACTGAAATAAATTTATGAGCGAGATTGTACTTATAATGTGCATATTTATTGCAGTTATCTTTCTACAAGAAGAAAGTTTTCTGTTTAAATATCGAAATAAAAATATGTTTGTTTGTAGCTACTAAAATTACTGAAAATAGCATAAAATTAATTATGATTTATTTAGTTACATTACAGTTTCTACCATTATATTCAATTTGTTTCTCAAATAACCACCTTACCAAACTATGTTTGTTCAATAATTATTTTATGAAATAAAAAAAATATTTAATTATTAAAACCTGTTTCTATCTGTGGTAAATTTTTCTATATCTAAGTGTATTTATCAATATACGAAAATGGTTTAATAATTATTGTCTCTAGTGCATATAAAATATTTGTACCGAGATTGTTGTTGTGGAATATCGAAGCCAATGTCTTAGTAGGGAACTGCAAGAAGTGTAATCACCGATTTTGACGAAAGTGGTACCGTTAGAAAAATTTCATTGAGAGCAGTAAAAAACTCAATGGAACTACCCTTCGCAAATGAGCCGTTTTCTAGATATTCCGCAATTTATGTCACGTTATTAGTGCATACTTCATGGAGGATCACAAAAAATTTTAGTCTCGATTTTAACGGAAGTGGTATCGTTAAATCACCACGAGGAAGAAAAAACTCAATAGAACAATCTGTGGGAAATGAGCCGTTTTGGAGATATCCGATAATTTATATCACTTAGCTAATGCATACTGTTCTAGAGCACACTTAATGAGGGAGGGAAAAAAATTGTTTTCTCGATTTTCTGAAAATGGTGTTGTTGCAAAGATATCATTGTGAGAAGTAAAAACTCAATGGAACTACCCATCTGAAATGAGCCGTTTTCGAGATATCCCACAATTTATGTCACTTTATGTAGTTTCTCAGCAGTGTGTATTAGCAATGTGATACAAATTGTCGGATATCTCGAAAACGTCTCATTTACGACGGGTGATTCCATTGAGTTTTTTAATTCTCACGATGATAGCTTTTCAACGATACCACTTTCGTTAAAACCGAGACTAAAATTTTTTGCGGTCCCCCATTAAGTGTGCAATAGCTACGAGACACAAATTGTCGGATACCTCAAAAACGAACCATTTGCAACGGGTAGTTCTATTGTGTATTTTACTGCTTATGATGGGATCTTTCCAACAATATCACTTTCGTCAAAATCGGTGACTTACACTTCTTACAGTTCCCTAGTTAGATGCTTATACACTTAATTTCAGAACCGTAACTTATATATTCATATATTCACATAGTTTTGGAGGGAGTAGTGAAAAGAGGGGTTCGATTAAATGGCTAATTTTTAGTTTATGGGACTAGATTTGTGAAAGTAGATGAGATGTAGAGGTGGGAAATAAAGCTATTTTTGTTTAACAGGTTACATCGTTCCACACTTGCATGTGTAACAAGTTTATACAATCTATTATTTTTGTAGCGTATAACTAATCCGTGAGTATGTTGTCAACAGCTAATTTAACTAGAAGGCTTTTAAATAGGATGGCTGAAATAACATTGCGACATAAGTACAAGCGCTGTTTTGGTATAGAAAAATCTACACCATTAAAGTCAGCTTGTGACTAAAGACTTAACCTTTTGCAAGACCAAAACTTGCCGAATTGTGATACTTTTCATTTCACTCATTAGCAGCATTTTCTGGCACTCAAAACACGTTTTAACATGTTGAAAATTCATAAGTATCATAACTCAGTAAGTTGTGCCTATTTAAAGAATAATTGTTATGTTGTTTCACTTATTAAAATAAGGAAACATCTTTTTCAAAATGAAAGTTATAGAACATTGTATAAAATTTGTAATTTCTTAACTATTCAATTATTTTAACATAAATTGATTTTTCTCTGAGTATAAAAAAATTTAAACATTTTTGTAATTGATACTATGCTTTAAAACTAATGGTTTAAAAATTAACTTTTTGTAAACTATAATAAAAAATACCCACCTTTAAAAATAAACACAGTTTTAACAACACGATTTTTATTTAAAAAAAAAAAAAGAAATTTAATCTTCATTTCGTTGGTACTTTTACTTGAAGATTGACTTTCCGAAGACTATAAACACATACTCAAAGCTAATTTTACAAGAGCATGAAATATTATTTATACATTTTTAATAAAATGAAATTCACCCAAAAAAAATTACGTAAAAGTACGTTTTTCAAATAATTACAATTGTATGATAATTAAATGCCGTCCCGATGCTGTATTCTTTCTTTGTTTTCAGCAAAATAAAATAAAAGAAAGTTTCAAGCTATTTTTTTCTTACAACACATTAAAGACAAAGTAATAATAGTAAACATTTGGTCAAAAGAAAAAAACTCTAACTCCTGAATCTTCCTTCCCCTACTAATTACCATGAGTACATAGTAATACTCCGTTTAAATATTAAAATTTTTAAAAAGTACAACTTATTTACCCATCTAAACTAATCCGGCCTAAAATTGTCTCCTGCATCATAAAACAGCCTTTTTATCAACAACTGAATCCGATGCAGATGGAAGCAGATTCCTTTTCATTAAAACAATGACCAAATACGGTTGACATTATATTTTAGCTTTTTAATAACCTACAAACATCATCTTGTTTCATAACCTTATTTTTTTTCTTCACGTACTCTAACATTAAAAATATTTTTTTCCTAGTTCACATCCAATATTCCAACCAATGACTTGAATAAATGCGGTTATCATTATTCTAAAAGCAAATTCTAATGTTTTAATATTTATAACTGTGAGCATTATAAATAATTCAAAAGATAAATTAATTTATGACAAGAATCTCAACGAGATGTTTTTCGATATCCACATAATACTCAAACAATAAATTGAAAAAAAATCTACTATAGCATGTTTGTGAACAACCAATAGATTTTGAGAGATTTCATCATGTGATCTTTTGCGATATAAAACCGACAATGATTGCTTAGGTTGGCTCCGTTCAAATCAAACTTTACTTTATGTCTTGGTATCGTTAATCGACAGTGATGCATAAAAAGAAAAGTTAAATAGTTTTTTATTCAGAAATAGAAAGGCTGTTTTTGTTTTGTCTACTCTCTCTCTCAAGAGCGTTTTAGCTGCTGTTGGTTTTTTTCTGTAGTAGTAAAAATTCTTTGTCTTAGATTCAGATGACATTTACAAGTTAGAAAAAAAATTCGATATTTAAATTTTTATTACTCTATAAAAAATAGTTTTCAGCTTTGATACTTTATTCTACTTTTAATGTTTATCTAATGAGGTTTTCTAAAATTAACAGGGACTTTTTGTTAATCTGTTACTGAATAATAAATTTTAGGTAAACATCATAAATATTTATCATGTTGTGTTAATTAAAGCCCATCTCTAAGGAGACGTTACTACTGTCGTTTGCACACGGGATCATAGTGATGTAGCCACAGTCACAAATGTATCCCATTAGCTCCGAAACCAGCATTTCACCCTTTTCCTATCTCATTTAAAACTCCCTCAAAAAAGGGTTCTTACAACTTCACAACTCTCACAACTTTGTTAATATAGCAGCTACGGTACTGAAACTAAGCACATAGACATTAGCGGCATTAACGTTTGATATTCCACATCAACCATCGCAGCATAAATGTTTTTTTTATACAAAAAGGACAATAATTATTGAACCAAACATGCAAAATTGTTGATCAAACATAGAATTCATTCATGATTTCCAAGTCATTGGTGCAAAACAGCTTTATAATTGAAAGCTATTTTTCTTACTTTATTATATTTTTAATAATTGCCTAATCCCTTGAAAAGAAAGAATATTAAACAAAATTCGCACCAGAAAATTTTCATAGAAATTTTCGAAAATTCCGGTGAAAATTGAATTTTGCTAAAACCCCATTAATCTTCTGAAAGAGATAACAACAATTAATTTATATATGTAAGAAACATAACAGTTCAGTATTTCTGAGATATTTCAAGATTTATTCAAAGCTAGACTTTTGTGTAAGCAACATGCCAAGAATTAAAAGCCGAATAAATCTCCTAAGATTTTTCTACTTAGTGCAACATTATAATTCTGATAAATTGAGTGATTTCAGTGCAAAGTTTATATATTATAATTGTGTTTCATTTGCATTGTTTTATTCTCAATTTATCTTTTGCTGAAGTTTTAGTTAAGATATAGAATTATAGTCAGAAATAAATGTTAAACTATTCACATTGTTTGTCGCACGTCTGTCTATCTCTACGCATATAACAACACAAAAACTATCCAAACGAATCATTTGAAATTTAAAATACATAATTTTTTTATAATTTTCTCGGGTCATTTAAAGTTTTATGAAAATCGGATGTTTAGTTTAATTACAGGGCCTATCAAACTATTACTTTGCATTACGGCCAATGAAAAAAACCCAGCTTCAAGTGCATTTTAATGATTGTACAATTTTCGAGCATAATAAAATTTATATGCATTTATGAAAAATATACAAAAATATACATTCTGTACGATCTCTGGGTGGTGCAAACAATATTTGTTATTAATTTACTGGGCGGCACAAAAGTATTCCACTACATAAAAAATAGGGGGGAAACATTGTTTGGGGCAAATTTAATTACATCTAACTGTTTCGCATTTTATGAAATTGATATACGTTGCTAAGGTATACTACAAGTTACTTACTGTATAATGGTACGCAGATAGTATTTACAGGGACACAAAATATTTTGGCTACAATGCTGTCTACGAAGTACTGTATGCTATTACACCAAGATCTGATTATTTTTGAAACTTTGTTCTAGTACGAACGCATAGGCGTAACCAGCCTTTTGAACGAGAGGGTGCCCAAATTTTTTAACCTGAACATGTTGGGTACAAACAAAACCTTATGTAGTAAAATTTAATAAAACGGAAACCCATAAAACCTATCAAATTTCCGTTTTAGAGAGGTTTTTATTTGCGGAAAGTATAATTGTGTGGAACTTCTTTTAAAAAGGACCCAAACGCAATTTTTCATTGCGTGAAGAACGATGAAAAGTTGCTCAAAACTAAATCTAATGGATAAGAAAAAGATATATAAACATATATAAAACATGATAGATATAAAATAAAGATATCCGTAAACATAAATCTGTAGTTATCACAAATTTGTATTTCAAACAGCAATGAAAACTAAAATAAAGAAACACGACTTTAGTTCCCCCGTCATTTTGATCAAAGTAGCATTGAAATAACTTGTAGTACGCAATTTGAAGTGGAAAAGAGTTCTTTCAATATTTTCTACACATGAATTAACAAAATTTTCCGGTTTAAAAAAATGAGCCCCTACGAATATCAAAATATGGCCACGAAAAACGAAATTTAATGAACCAACCAACCAATCTCCATATCAATTTGAATTTTGCATAGCATTATTTCTGATTTTCAAAGGAAACATATTTGTACAACCGCCTCCTCCTTCTCCAGGCTAATCACATGTTGGAATTATCGTTTTACATATGTATTTCCTTTCCTTTCTTTTTTTTTTTTTTTTTTTTTTTTTTTTTTTTTGCTCTTATCTAGACTTTAGATTACAAAAGGAAAGATATAAATAGTTTCTATCCTTGTCGAGAACTTACGCTAATATTTTATGGAATTACAAAAACATGCATGAAAAAGAACGGCGTTAAAAAAACTTCCATAAACAAAAGACATGGAATTGAGATTATGAAGCAAACTTTTTGACTCACTGTGACTAATACAGACTCTAATAAATATTCTAGTTTTAAAAAAGATAAACAAAATAAATTTCTTATATTATTAATTAATTTTCTTAATCTTTTTCAAAAAAAAAAAAAAAAAAAAAAAAAAAAAAAAAAAAAAAAAATTGGGTCTTTTTTCATGGCATTTTAAAACATAGACTGTTAGTTTTGATTAACTAATTGAACTAACTTTGCTTTCATTTTTTTTCTTTTTTCTTTTGTAAATTTTGATTTTTTAAAATAATTAATCTTGGATCTGCACGAGCGGGGAGTAGGTGCCCGGGCACCCATGAGATCCTCCCTGGTTGCGAGCATGGAACGCACCTCATTTGCTACGTTTGACGTGCAATTTTTGACTTATTTCTTTCGTCTTAGAGATTTATTTTTATTTTTTAATTTCGTGTTGAAAAATAATTTTAAAAACTAAAAATCTCCACTAAATTAAGGCATACTTTTCAAACAAATTGCATTTGTAATAACATTTATTTCGATTTGAGAGTTAAAACAATTAAAATTGTGGGATGTTTGGAAATTAAAAAAATAGTAAAAATAGTAAAAAAAATAGTTATTTGATACTACTTAAATATGACATGCATGCGACTCACGGAGATTTTTTGCTTTCTAATATTGGTTGTTAGATGGACAACATTCTTTTATATACAAACAAAATCGCAATTCATAATAACGAAGAATAATTTCGTATAATTCCAATATATTACATTAGATTTAACAAATATGGTAAATTTTGCAAAAATAAACATTAAATGAAAATATCCGAACACCTTTAAAATGTAATTTTTGATCAAAATATCGATTTTTCATTTATGAAATAATATTAAAATCGACTCTTTTATCCATCGAACTCTGCAAAAAATTGGGTCTGTATCTTAAGTTACAGCCGTTAAAAATTACAGCTATTGCTGCTTTTGAACTGTGTTTATTTTTATTTTATTTATTTTTATATTTTAGGTTTTTATGAGCTCACTTAGTTTTTCGGATTTTTACTTTTTCAAAAATTGTAAGACATAAAATTAGGCATGAAATGCCACGAAATTTTCTGTACTTCTTTTATAAGTGTATTTTGAGGGAATAGACTACGCTCATGATAATATTAGTCTAAGATCCAGTGAAAAGCTACCTACATGTATTTGACCAGACCTGAGTGTGTGTACATTGAGGCCCCTATACCTACTATACATGAGATGGGGAGTCACTAAGCCCAAAGTGGTAGACGCGGCTACTGCGCAGGTAACACAGGTATCGATTTTTGGCAAATTTTAAATCCATTTAACCACGTCTGCCGTTTTGAAATTTTAATATATATCATTAGTATTATTCGAAAACAACAATGGCAGACCATTATCGCGCGGTTAGCATTGTGGTAGACAGTTTTGAAAGTGCTGAAAAAAATAAAATTTTGAAAGTAATTGACCAGATCTGCGATTAGTATATTTTGTTCATTAGGGTCTTAAAAACTTAAATTGATCACGGCAGATGTCTTCAATGAGTATGCACTTCAGCAGACTGCCAAATTTGATCTATTACCCGGTCAGATGTATGCATAGACTGTCTATAGATATCTTTCTTTTTTCTTCTCTCGAATTTATAAAACGTTTTGCATGAATTTTTTTATGTGCATAATAGCAGTACTAATATCTTGACCGAGTTTGTTGGCCAGCTTCAATCGCCATCTTCTTTCAAAATGGAGGCCATTTGAATTTGTGGACACTTATGTAAAACATGTTTTCTAACTTTCTTTAAAATGACCTATGTTGTTAACTTACATTGTCTGTCAGTTTAAAATGTCTTTTCATGTTTCTAACATTCTGTTTAAAATTATATATAAGAGTTTGTATTTTGTGAAACGGAACATTTTTTATAATTATACAAAGTTAAAAAACATAAACATTTCAAAAGAATCAAATGGCCGCCATTTTGAAACAAGATGGTGGATGAAGCTGGCCAACAAACTCGGTGGAGACATTAGTACTCCTAATATGCACATAAAAATTTGTCCAAATTGGCTCATAAATTCGAGAGTCACAGCATGACAAAATTCCGATGCATACAGGATTTATCTAAACTCGTTGGCAAAACTTTAAGGTGTGATAGTACACATCAAGACAAATAATATTGAATAGGAAACTAAGGGTCCCAAACGTCTTCCGAAAAAGATAGGCGCCATTAAAATTTAGGATCCAAAATTTCAAATAAACAAAAAAAAAAGGAAAAACTCGTCTATTGATTTGCAGTTTTCACTAAAACTATTCTTTATATCAGTATTTTCTTGAAAATAAATTATAAAGATTAATTTTAAAAAATGCCGGTAGGGGCACTTTAGACTTTGGAGTAACAAACAACTAATTTTTTGCCTTTATTTTTTGCATCTCATTAAATGTTTTTTGGAAGCTTAGACTTAATTTTTGAGCTCAAAATCAGAATAGATGGGAGCGGTTAAGTAAAGCAAACTGAAACGTGTTCAGAAGTTCAAGTTTCAAATGATTATAAAAAACGAAAAAAATGGTCGATTCATTTGCGGTTTTCGCTAAAACTACTCTTTAAATCCGTTTTTTTTTAAAATAAATTATAAAGATAAATGTCAAAAAATGCCATTAGAGGGCGCTTTAGACTTTGGAGTAACGAACAACTATTTTTACGGTTATTTTTTGCATCCCAGTAGTTTTTTTAGAAGCTTAGACATAAACTTAAATTTTGAGCTGAAAATCTAAATCATTGGGAGTGGTTAAGTACAGCAAACTGAGCTGTGTTCAAGGGCGGGGGGAGGTTCAAATTTCAAATGATTATAAAAAAAGAAAAAATTGTTTGATTCGTTTGCGGTTTCCACTAAAACTATTTTTTATATCGGTATTTTTATAAAAATAAAATTTCAAAAAAAATTTCAAAAATTTTCGTTAGAGGACGTTTTAATCTTAAGAGTTACCAACAGCTATTTTTAACCGTTATTTTTTTTATCTAAATAAATGTTCTCAAAAGCTTAGACTTAAGTTTTGAGCTCAAATTCTGAATCGTTGGGAAGGGTTAAAAAACGCAAATTGAACTGTGTTCAGTAGTTGAAAATTAACTCTCCCTCCCCCCTCGAACAATTTTGCGCAACTTAATTACCCACTACAATTCAGATTTTGAGCTCAAAATTTAAGTCTAAGCTTTTGCAAGCATTTAATGAGATTTAAAAAATAACGGTTAAAAATATTTTTACGTTACTCCAAAGTCTAAGGCGCCCTCTATCGGTATTTTTTTTAAATTTACCTTTGAAATTACTACTCACCTACTACACACTCAACTACACACTACTTGAACCTACTCAAGAAAATATTGATTTAAAGAGTAGTTTTAGCGAAAACCGCAAACGAATCGACCATTTTTTTCAGTTTTTTATAATCATTTCAAATTTGAACTTCTGAACACGGTTCAGTTTGCTCTACTTAACCCCACCCAACTATTCAGATTTTGAGCTCAAAATTTAAGTTCAAGTCTAAGCTTCCAAAAACTTTTAATTAGATGCAAAAAATAACGGCAAAAAATAGTTGTTCGTTACTCCAAAATCTAGAACGCAATCTATTGGTATTTTTTGAAATTTATCTTTATAATTTATTTTCAAGAAAATACTGACATAAATAATAGTTTTAGTGAAAACCCCAAATCAATCGACCAATTTTTCCTTTTTTATGTTAATTTAAAAATTTGGACCCTAAAATTTAATGGCGCCTATCCCCTTCGGATAACGTTTGGGACCCTTAATTTCGTATTTAGTATTGTTTGTCTTGATGTTTTCTGTAACCCTTTAAAGTTTTGCCCAAGAGTTTAGATGCACCCTCTATATCTATATATATATGGATATATTTATATGTATATTCCACATATGTAAGTCAACATTTCAACGGAGGGTGGTTTTCGGATCTAGCAGTCATGATCGAACGAAAATATAGCAAAATTTAACGATGGGATTTCCCCGGACGGCTGCAATATGCAATATTTTTAACTTTTGTAATGAAAGTTAAAAACCTACTACATAAAAGTTGGCACAATTTTGGCCATCACTGTATATTTAGACGAGACATTTACTTCATGTTTTTATACGATCTTTTTAACTACTGTTCTTAATTATATGACTGTAATAACAGTACTTTCTTTCAAACAACAAAAGTATTTTTACTTGACTATTAAAAAAGAGAAAGAGAAATTTAATAAAAATTACATCAGGTTTAAAACGATACATTTAAAATGTGTTATTAAAAATATTTTCTAATAGGACGGTTAAAAAAATACCAAGAGGCAATGACTCTGTGTATATTAGCTGTTTAACTGGTCTTATGTAATCAAACATGTAAATAGTCAATAGATGTTTCGTTAAACAACAGCTAATTTGACGTGAAAATTCTCCAATCAGAAGAAAATTAAACAAAACCGTTGCGGTGTTGCACTGGGGTTTGGCGAGAGTAGCTCGTAATAATGTTTTATGAAAGCATACTTAAACAAAATGATAAAATATTTCCATTTGATTTTAATTAAAATTCAAATATCATTTTCAATTTCGTCTCTGGTGTTGTAAGTTTGAAAGTACGAAATAAACTCTCAAGCACTGAAGTAAATAATATTTACCTTATTGTCACAATTTATCATAGAAAATAGTTTTGGAAATGTAAGCTTCGTTCTAATTTCCTTACACATAAAGCACTTTTATCACTATTAGATTTTATCTAGAGAAGAGAAATTTTATTAAGTGTTATTAAGTAAGTTATGTTCAATTTCCTTAAACATAACGTGCTTTTAACGCTATTAAAGTTTACGTAGAGCCGAGTAATGTTGTGAGACATTATTAGTTATGTAAAGTAATTTTATAATCCTTTCATGAATGCCATCCGTGAGCGATAAAAATGCAAATTCTAGTTCGAGTTATATTTCATAGTATTTAAGAAATTTTATACAGCCCAGAAGTCATTTACGCTCTAGAGGATAGTAAGCATAATCCATCAAGAGTAGAGCTTCATATAAACATGGGTCATAAAATACAGGGTGTATCTAAACTCTTGGGCAAAACTTTAAGGGGAGATAGTATAGAGTAACTTAGGGCGGAAACGTGATGAGTAGCGGTTGCACATTACAGGTTAGTTGTTCCACATAACCGAAGGAATCGTACTCCCAACGAACTGACACATACTATGATAAATAATACGAAGAAATTTCCTTGCATAGAAACTTTAATTTAATTTGAAAAGAAATCTTGAAAACAATTACAGAGATTATGACAAAACTCCCGTAAGGGATGGAATGGCCCCGTAACTTTTATACAACTGTTACGGCAGAAGTCTGATGCTGAAGTGACGACAAATAGAAGTTCATCTGTATGTGAAAAACATCAGATGTCAGCCATGGCGAGCTAAAAAAAAGCCAAATAAAACAAAGAATAAATATCCGTTATATGAAAAGTCATTGAGATTATTTGAATTTAGATGACCTATAAGAAAGGGCGCAATTCGCCAAATTAATCAGTATTTTAATATAATAACCCTGTCAAGGATGACTCCATAAAGACAACAAAATAAAGATGATTGTTTACATTATTTTGAAAATTATTTCTGCTATTACATT
This sequence comes from Maratus speculifer, assembly GCA_964019185.1. Lineage (NCBI taxonomy): Eukaryota > Metazoa > Arthropoda > Arachnida > Araneae > Salticidae > Maratus > Maratus speculifer. The sequence goes on along the minus strand of OZ025296.1, from coordinate 74,910,141 downwards.
TATCCAATTAATTTAAGTGCTATAAATAGATTTCCGCCTATAATCATAAAATATAAATCAATCGTTAATTTAAATTCTGGACAGAATGTCTGCAAATAAACAAAAAAGTATAATTGAAAATGATTTTTTAAATGCATTACATTATCTCGTATCATTTAATTATTTAGTGAATTTGACAGGTAATAAATTAGTAGCATCATTATATTTAATAAAATAAAGTAGAAATGATTTATATTGAAACGGCTTTTTCATTACATAATAAAATATTAAATTTGGAAAGGGGATGAAAAAAAGAAAATTAAAGCATTAATATATAACTACGTTATAGATAGTACACATGAAGACAAACAATATTAAACAAGAAAGTAAGGGTCCCAAACGTCTTTCGTAGGAGATAGGGGATATTAAAGTTTAGGGTCCAAAATTTCAAATAATTATAAAAAGCAGAAAAATTGGTAGATTCGTTTGCGGTTGTCACTAAAACTATTCTTTATGTGAGTATTTTCTTGTGTTGCTGTCCGAGATTCACGAAGCAGTTCTTTTGTGTCTTTAATTGTAAATAAATTCACACTAATATATCTTTTTTGTGTTATATTAACAACTTAAAGAAACATTTAGTAAATTGAGAAAACAAGATACGGGAATGCAGTTTCCTGCTGCGGTTACTGGATTAACATATTATCCAAGTATGCGAAACCGTAAGAGAAATATAAGCACCGTGTGTGCTTTACAAAAACATAAGAGAAACTGAAGTAAGTTCGTTCACAGTAAAATATTGTCCTTGAAGTAATCAACAAAAATGATTTCACAATCATGTGCAATCAACTACTTATGAATTGCTTTAAATAAACAATGATATTAAATATATTTCATTAATGTCACTTTTGAATTATGGATCAATTTATAGTTTATAAATATTATAGTTTTAAAATAAACAGTTAAGGTGATTAATGTCACTTCTGAAATATGAAGTTATTTGATGTTTATCAATATTACTGTTTTAGAATAAACACTCTAAGCATTCGAACACACTCCCACCCTATCAGGCCTTAGTCCTGATATATAGGGAGGAGAGCTAATTTGTGGACTGGTCGTCTCAAAAAAGATCCTCTACACTGTATGGTCACAACACGGACATGTCCGTCTTTTCCTGGATGCATCTCTTTTACCAGGCCCAATGGCCAAGAGTCTGGTGGCTGGGCATCATCAAGGAGTAGCACAACTTGTCCAGGTTGAAGATTACGTTGCTCGACTCTCCATTTGCCTCTTTTTTGGAGCGAGCTCAAATATTCCTTCTTAAATCGATGATAGAAGCCTCTTTTTAAATTTTGCAGCAGCTCCCAGCGATTTCTAGGGTTGCTCGTAATAGATGAGGTCTCCTCAGGTAGCGAGAAAATTACATCACCTGTAAGAAAATGTGAGGGTGTGAGAACATTTATGCAGTCACTATCATTGTCATTTAAATGTATAAGAGGTCGCGAATTCAGTAAGCCTTCGACTTGGCTAAGTAGGGTGGCGAGCTCTTCGAAAGTAGAAGTGTCGCTCCTATTACTCTTTTGAGATGGTATTTCGCGGATTTTATTGCAGCCTCCCAAATTCCGCCAAAGTGGGGGGAAGAAGGAGGGATAAAATGCCATTCAATGGATTTTTCAGTTAAATATTGAGACATGATTTCATTTTTAGGAAATGACAACCATGCCCTCTGTATTTGGTCGATTTTTCTTGATGCCCCGACAAAGTTCTTCCCGTTGTCACTATAAAGGTGACGTGGGGTACCTCTTCTTGCACTAAAACGTCGAAGAGCTGCTATAAATGCTTCAGTTGTTAGGTCACTTACAGCTTCTATATGGACCGCTTTCGTAGCAAGACAAATAAATAAGGCAATGTAACCCTTAATTGTTTTTGCACCCCTACCCTTGCTAAATTTAATGGATATGGGGCCTGCATAATCAATTCCGCTGGCGAAAAAGGGGCGTTCAAGATTTACTCGAGGTTTAGGTAAATTCCCCATTAATGGAGGAGTTGTAATAGTTTTCTTATATCTGAAACATTTTAAACATCTATTAATGCATTTGTTGATGAGCTTTTTTCCACCAACTATCCAAAAAGATTGTTTTATGATGTGCGATAGTAGGGAAGGTCCAGCATGTAAAGTGGCAATATGCTGTTGTATTATCAATAGTTCACTCATTTTATGTTGTGATGGAAGTATTACCGGATGCTTGTGATTAAATGCTAACTGTGAATTTTGCAGGCGTCCTCCCACCCGTAAGATACCCTTAGCGTCAATAAACGGATATAGGGAGTGTAATTTGCTTTTCTTAGCTAGAGGTTTTTGTTCCTTGATACATTTTAACTCTTCTTTAAAGTAAGAACTTTGAATCCAAAGAACGATAATTTCTTCAGCAGATTTTGTTTCGTTAGATGTAAGTACTGTTGAAGAGATTTGATATTCATTAGAATTTTTGCATTTTTTAATGAATCTTAGGCAATATGCCAGAGTGCGGATAATTTTTGAAAGTGAAGAATGCTTTTGAAACAAATTATCTAGTACATCATTTGAAGCATGCATGTGACCTGAAAAAATGGGATCCGACCTTTGCTCGGATTTGATTTGTTCATCGAATTCATCAACATTTAAGTCGTCTTTCGGCCAATTAGATGGGTCTAGAAGTAGCCAGCTTGGCCCTTTCCACCATAGCTCGCATTCTGGCAAACACTTTGGGTCAATACCGCGAGAAGCGATATCTGCGGGATTTTCTTTTGAGGGAACGTGTCCCCAGTGCTTCATAGGTAAAACTTCTGTTATTTGAGAGGTTCTGTTCGCGACAAATGTTTTCCACTTGCGGGGGTGTGCGGATAACCATGAAAGGACTACTTTAGAATCAGTCCATGCAAAAATATCGAACTTGTAATTCTTTAGTGTGTCCATAACTGTGCGGAATAATTTAGATAACAAGTGAGCACCACAAAGTTCTAATTTAGGGACAGAAATTTGCTTGATTGGTGCAACTTTTGTTTTAGAAACCAAAAGAAATGCATTGGTTTTTCCATTGAAAGTTTGTCGGCAATAAATTGCGGCAGCATAAGCTAGTGTTGACGCATCGGAGAATCCGTGTAAATCGAAGGCATTCTCGGATGAGATCGTAACACATCTTGGTATCGAAAATTGATTGATTTCATTGAATGAATTTTGAAATTTGAATAATTCCTCGGTTAGATGTTCTGGAATAATAGTGTCCCAGTTCCCTTTTGTCAACCACAGTTTTTGATAAAATATTTTTAAAGTTACAGTGCATGGTGAAATTAGACCCAGTGGGTCAAAGATTCTAGCAGATTCTGCTAAAATTTGCCTCTTTGTAAGAGGTGGAGTGAGATTTAATGAAACCTTGAAAATAAAAGTATCTGAAGAAGAGTTCCAGCTTAATCCTAGAACTTTAGAGCTTCCGTTATCACTAGGAATTATTTCAAAATTCGATTCGGTATTGGAATCATCTTCAAACTCTCTAAGAAATTCCTTTGAATTTGAATTCCATTTTCTTAAGTGGAAACCATGCGCGTGCAAAACATCGGTAATTTCTTTACAAGTTTCTATTGCCTCGCTAACAGTGTTTGAGCCTGAAAGTAGATCATCCATATAGAAATCTTTCTCTGATGTTTGAGAAATAACAGCATTTTTTGTATAATCATCAGCAATTTGTTTGAGACATTTAGTGGCTAGATAAGACGTTGGAGCTAACCCATAAGTAACCGTTTTTAATTTGAAATTTTTTATTTCCTCATTAGAGTTAAACCTCCAAACTATTTTCTGATAATTTTGATCTTCTTCAGAAACTAAAATCTGGCGGTACATCTTTTCTATGTCAGCGCAAAAAACAATTTTCGGAACTCGAAAATTAAGTAAAATTTCAAATATGTCCCGTTGTAATTTAGGACCAACTCCCAATATTGAATTCAAGGAGTTTCCTTTTGAAGTATTACATGATGCATCAAACACAACTCTCAACTTGGTAGTAGTACTAGAAGGTTTAATAACCGCATGATGAGGAAGAAAATATTGTTCATTTTCAGAATCGTTAATGTCATTTTGTGTTATTAATTCCATATGGCCTAACTGTATATATTCGCGCATAAAATCTTTGTATTGCTTTTCGAATTCTGGATTTTCTTTAAATTTCCTTTCCATTGCCAACAAGCGAGAAATTGCAGCAGGTCTAGAATTACCTAATTCTGTCGTAGGTTTAACAAAAGGTAATTTTACCACAAAACGACCCTCGGAATTGATTAAGTAAGTTTTCTGAAAATGTGATTCAACAAATTGTTCTTCTGGAGACAGAATTTGAGCATTATTATTGAATACCTCTTCCATTTCCCAAAACCGTTTTAATTCATTATCAATACTAAGTTCATAAATATGTAAATTATGCTTTGAATTAGGAGTTGTGTTAAGATGCGGCATTTTTCCCGATACGAGAAAGCCAAAGATGGAATTTTGCGCAATTAAACTGCTCTGAGCACATGTTATTTGACCAGGAAGCAAAATAGAAAAAAAGTAATCTGATCCTAAAATAACATCGATTTTCTTTGGAGTCCCAAAATGTGGATCTGCCAAGTTTACATTTTTTAAGTGTGAATAATGCTCTTCACTTATTTTCTCAGAAGGTAATGGAGCTGTTAATTCGTCTAAAATAAAAGCTTTCACTGACAACTTACTGTCAGCATTATGAATTGATATAAGATCAATCATTACGTAACCCTTTGTTACTGCGATTTTTGAATTAGAAAGACCTTTCACGGGAAATCTGGCATTTTTCCTTTTGAATCCTAACACTTTCATGCATGATTCTGAAACGAACGTAGATTCTGAGCCACTGTCACACATAATTCTTAACGTGTGCTTTTGACCCATGCAATCATAAATATATACTGTAGCAGTGGGCTAAAGTGCGAAAGATGTTTGAACAGAATTTATTGAAGGAGAAACTTCCTTTTTATTATCATCAGGAATCGAAAGGTCCTCTGAATCAGATTTGCTTTTCCGACTCTGTTTTTCAATCGAACGTGAAGTTGACATCGCATAATTTTGTAGTTTATTCTCGCATAACAGCGTATGGTGTTTAAGCTGACAATGATGACAGCTAAATGCAGAATTACATTGATATGTGTAGTGTTTGTCAGACAAACAGTTGCTACATAATTTGTTTTTTCTCACAAATTGTTTTCTATCTCTTACATTTAATTCCTTAAATTTAATACATTTGTACAATAAGTGATTAGCTTTACAAAATAAACATTTGATAACGTTATTGGCGGGAGCTTTGTGAAAATTAAATTGTTTCTCTTTTTTATGTAACCCTGTATAATCATTATTATACAATTCTAAAGATAAACATCTGTCATTAATGAACTGAATAAATTGATCAAAAGAAGGAAAATCATCCTTTGATGAATATTGAGCCCATTCTTCACGTGTTTTATTATCAACCTTTTGAAGAAGAATATGAATTAACCAAATGTCTCTCTCTGATGCTTTAACATCGATTGATTTGAGAGCACGAATTACCTCGTCAGAGATATCTGATATATTGCGTAAGTTAAGTGCATTAGCGTGAATAATGGGAGGTATATCCATAAATGTTTTGATAAGAGCTGCGACAATTTGTTTTTTTTTTTTGTCGTATCTTGACAATAATTTTTCCCATGCTTCTGCATAACTGGTTTCAGAAATGGGAATATGTTTTATAATTGAAGATGGCTCTTTACCGAGCAAACCTCTTAAGTATTGAAATTTTTGAATATTTGTTATACTAGCATTATTATGCACTAACGATAAATATAAGTCTTTAAATGACATCCAGTTTTTGAAATTACCATCAAATTGCTCAATATTCAATCTGGGTAATTTAAAATTATTAGTTGTATTAACTATAGGTAATTGTTCATTAACAACTTGAGAATGTGCATTCATACTATTTATAGAAAATTTTTCAAGTTCTGATTGCAGTTTGGCTTTGGTTTCATAATATTTTGTTTCAAATTCCTCCATTTCCGAGGATTCTTCTGGTAATTGTGCATCATATTTATCAAAATCGAAATAAGCTGTTTCTAATTTTTCTAATTTATTCAATAAATCATTCTTTTGAAAAACTTGATCAGCGTCAATGAAGTTCGTGATACGTGTTAATGCAGATTTAGCTCTGCCACGTAAATTTATTGCTGCCTTTCCTAAATCTTCTAGACTCATTATTAAAATAATGAGGGAACCAAGTTAAAAACAAAGCCAAACTGATAATAAACCAAAATGTACTTATCTGAAACAGCTGGGCTGAAGGGTGCTCCTTTACGGCGACTTTGAGACGGCGTAATCAATAAAAAGCGATGTGCGCAGGTATTCCTTTATCTCGCCGGTGCCTCCATAATGTTGCTGTCCGAGATTCACGAAGCAGTTCTTTTGTGTCTTTAATTGTAAATAAATTCACACTAATATATCTTTTTTGTGTTATATTAACAACTTAAAGAAACATTTTGAGAAAACAAAAATTAAGAAAACAAGATACAGGAATGCAGTTTCCTGCTGCGGTTACTGGATTAACATACTATCCAAGTATGCGAAACCGTAAGAGAAATATAAGCACCGTGTGTGCTTTACAAAAACATAAGAGAAACTGAAGTAAGTTCGTTCACAGTAAAATATTGTCCTTGAAGTAATCAACAAAAATGATTTCACAATCATGTGCAATCAACTACTTATGAATTGCTTTAAATAAACAATGATATTAAATATATTTCATTAATGTCACTTTTGAATTATGGATCAATTTATAGTTTATAAATATTATAGTTTTAAAATAAACAGTTAAGGTGATTAATGTCACTTCTGAAATATGAAGTTATTTGATGTTTATCAATATTACTGTTTTAGAATAAACACTCTAAGCATTCGAACATCTTGAAAATAAATTATAAAAATAAATTTCAAAAAAGGCCGATAGAGGGCACTTTAGACCTTAGAGTAATGAACAACTATTTTTTACTGTTATTTTTTGCATCTCATTAATTTTTTTAGAAGCTTAGACATAAACTTAAATTTTGAGCTCAAAATCTGAATCGTTGGGAGTGATTAAGCAGCTCAAAATAAACTGTGTACAGGAAATAAAATATAACCCCTCCCCCCACCCTCAAACGCAGTTGAATTTTGCGCTACTTAATTACTCCCATCAAAAATTAAGCTGCAAATTTATGTCTAAGCTTTTGGAAGCACTTAATTAGGTATTCAAAATACCGGTTAAAAATAGTTCTTAGTTACTCCAAAGTCTAAAGCGCTTTCTATCGACATTTTTTGAAATTTATCTTTATATTTTATAATTTATTTTCAAGACAATACTGACATAAAGAATATTTTTTTGTACAAACCGCAAAAGAATCGATTAATTTTTCCGTTTTTTATAATCATTTGAAATTTTAACTCCCCCCCCCCCTTGAACACAGTTCAGTTTTCGCTACTTAACCGCTCCCAACGATTCAGATTTTCAGCTCAAAATTTAAGTTTGTGTCTAAACTTCTAAAAAAATTTAATGAGATGCAAAAAATAACGGTAAAAAATAGTTGTTCGTTACTCCAAAGTATAAAGCTCCCTCTATCGGTATTTTTTGAAATTTATCTTTATAATTTATATTTAAGATAATAGTGACATAAAGAATAGTTTTAGTGAAAACCGCAAATCAATCGACCAATTTTTCCATTTTTATGATTATTTGAAAATTTGGACTCTAAACTATAATGTAGATTGTAATATTATAGGTGCCGTGAAGATCCTGTGATTTCCTGGAAGTTTTAAATAATAAGATTATTTTATTAATTTTTTTTCTATAGTTAATGAATAATTAGAAAATAGCTTAATTAACCTAATTTATTGGAGACTTTTTAAAATCAAACTGTGATTAAAACATGGTTGGCTTAATTTTTTGCTCAAAAGAAGTTTCTTGAAGAGCATATTTGGGAAGACTTTATCACATTTTAGCTGGTACTTAAGAGTTTAGTACTTTACCATTTATAAAGGAGGGGATTAAATATATATTTTTTCAATGCGGTTGTTATCTGAATGTATTTTCTGATTTAAAAGCACTGCTGGAATTTCGAAATTTAATTGATTAAATTTCCTTTTGGAATACTTTTGTAAAACATACTGAAATTATTTTTTTTTTTTTTTGGATTTACTTATGTAAAACAAAAGCAAAAATAATTAAATAAAAATAAAACGTTCCTGAAAACCTTAATGGCTATTGAAATAAAAAATACAGAAACAATAATTACGTCAATCGCCGTATTCTCTGAAAAGCGTTGAAAGTATTGTTTTTCAAAAATAATGTGATAGGATTAGCATAGACAAATGCATATTTGCTTACTAAAATCTCGGAAATTGAGGAGGTACTGTAAGTTCCCCTCGGCTAACAGCTAACACAACTATTTCTTAATATTAATTGAGACTGGCCGCGAATGAAGAACAAACTCGTCAAATACTTGAGTTTCCTTTTCGTTAAAAATCACGAAATTGTCATATGAAAGGATTGTCAAAAATAATGAAATAATATTAAAAGATTGTTGATTCGGCAAAAGTGAGAGTTTTCATTCTGAGTGCTTCAATTAAATTTTTAGTGTTTTAATGTTAGTGTCTTAACTACTTTAACTATTTGCATTTAATATGCAGCATCAATATTGTAAAAAAATTGATTTCGATAGGAAATATTTGAAATAAAATTGCGGCATTTTTTTTGCCAGTGTTGGGGTAGTAAATACGAAATGTAAATGCCCCATTATTAATTAATGCCAGTGCCTGTATTTATTTATGTATGTATTTATTTTGCAAAAAAATATTTAATTTTTTTTTTGTCTATTTTTAATCTTTTTTAAAAAATATTGAATCTTTTTCATCATTATTCTCATATTAAATTTCTGTTGCAGTCTTTGTTTTGCATTTATTCATAAGTGAACAATTTCTAAGTTAAACTGTTACAAATGACTCATATAAATACGCAGTTTTTAGTTTAAATAACTCTTCTTTATCAAGCAAAAAATTAATTTCAATAGAAATATTTTAATTTAAAAAATGAGCACTTTTAATGCGATTAAATAAAAAAAAAATATTTCAAAAGCCCCATAAGTGGCCGAGAGACTCTGCTTCCAAAACTGGTAGACAGCAGGTGCTGGGTTCGAACCCAATCACGGCCGTCGGCCTAACCGTTCGGAGTTTTCCGTGGTTTTTTTCGAACCTCGGACTTCCTTGTGAAAATATGGATTAGGTTCCCTTAGAAACATGCCCACGGATGGAATATCCCCTTTAGGGCTTATATCCTTAATGTAGATAATTGATCGTTATAATCACAAATAAATCTACTTCAAAGTTAGTGTACGATTACAGAGCAGGTTTGGCGATTTGTTTTTCTATTGTATTAGAAAATTACTAATTTATAATAGAAATTATGAAAGCAGTTGTATCATTACTTCATGTAATCATTAAATACCTGACAATAAATAAAAGAAAATTTAGTATTTAAAATTTTTTATAGTAATGTGGAATTATAAATAAATTGTAGGCCAAATTTACAATCCTATTATTGAGAACTTGTAATTGTAAAATAAATTCCAAGTTTAAATTCTAAGACATAGCTTTTAACTTTTTTTTCCTTTTGCCGCATGTAAAAGTTCGCAGCATAAAAGGACGCTGCATAATATAAAGAATTTCACTCTCTCTTGGAAAAGAAGAAAAAAAAGTAGATGATGTTGTAATAAATATTTTCGCATAGATGAAATCGTAATAATTTGTAAAAATCATATTTTTTCAAAAGTAATACTACATGTCTAAATCGCTTACAAATAAGATTCTACGTTTATAACATCTAACTATTCGGCAAGTTGTAAAAAGTCAAATTAATTGTTTTAGTTTTTCGGAATGTATTAGGAACTTTTTCTAAAACTTTGCCAAATATCTGTTACCTTACTTAATATCAGAGATACTTTTCTTGTTAGTGTTTTTCAGATGAAAAATTCAAATCTATAAAAACATACCAGACATAACAACTTCTGCCGTTCAGTAATTTGTAAATAATTTTTAAATTTTGTTTGAAGGTTTTGACTTGGAAAAAAAAAGTTCCATACGCTCAAAATTTAACGATAAATGTAACGATATTTTTTCTTGTTTATAAGATACCAAGATCTTACACTGCATCTATAAAATATGTTTTCGCAAGTAGTGATCATACACATGTGACATACACATACAGGCCCTTCCAAAAAAGTTGCATCGTAAAATCTTCTTGCGATATAAACTTATTCTTTTATAAACTGCGAAAATAAATGACATGTTATTCAATCTATCTTCGTGGTAAAATAACATTAAATCATTATTAAATTCAATTATTTTTTATGTTACTTTTCTGCTGATTACTGTATCTTCATTATTATATTATCACCAGTTTCACATGTATCATTAGTTACATAGTTACATCCAAATAATATACAGCGTGTCAGCAAATAAGACTCCGGTTTCAAAATTAAATTTCTCAAAAGCAAAGATAGATAGAATTATGTGGTAAACGCTTTGTGTAGTAGGTAAGCTATAAAAATAGTATACAGAATTTTCGAACATCTATCTTACAAACGGTGAATCTTTTGAAAAGTTTGTGCTCTGATTGCAAAGAATGCTTCATCTGACATTATTCTTCTTTTAAATTGCTTGTGGAGAACAAGTATTTCGGTTTAGAGTGCCATACTTTAACAAATTTTAAAACTATGTTTATCAAATTTCGAAATTCCATAAACGTAGTTCGAAAAATCATTAAAATGTGGCACTTTAAACCGAAAAACTCGTTCTGTTCAAGATATTTAAAACCAGAAAAATGTCAAATCAAGCATTCTTTGCAATCTGAACACAATCTTTTCAAAATATTCACCGTTCGAAACTTCTGTATAAGATTTTTAGAGCTTACCTAATAAAAAAATCCGTTTACCGCATAATTCTATCGATCTTTGTTTTTGAGAAATTCGATTTTGAAATCGGGATTTTATTTGCTGGACAACCAGTATGTAAATACAAAATGAGTATTTAAGTTTTTTTAAAAAGTGTGCGAAAATTGGTAAAATTTTCTAGATTTGTAATTTTTAGAAAAATGAAGTCCATTTCCGAAAAAAAGTTTAGAAATATGCTGCAAATTCGTAAAACACTTTTACAACACTAATTGAACATAATAATTAAAACTTCTAACTAAATGCGTTTTTGATTGTATTGTTGACATCTGAATGTGTTGTGCCAGAAAAAGATTGTGCAGAAAATTTTTTTAAAAATTACATAATTTTTCCAGAAATGCAGTTATTGATATTTATTGGTAAAATTAGGCAACTCACTTAGTAATTTCCTGTATTTTTTTGTATAAAGCAAATTGCCTTTTTTTAAAAATGCGCAATTTTAAAGACAACATGTACAAGATGTTTCGAAAGTGTTTTATATGCGTTGCTTTATAGTGTTCTAAATTTTGTAGTGTTTGCAATGCATTGCTAATTTGATGTCAAAGTGTTTGCGCATAACACTATTGTAAGAAAAAGTTTTCATCAACACTACTTACAATACTATTTTTAGAACACTTTTTCAACATATTAAGAACACAATTCAGGACAGCAACACTTTTGCAAGATATTAGAAACAAAAATCATAAAACAAAATATATTTTGTATATAATGTTTTCTAATTCACAACACACTAATGTATTGTAAATTGTGTGGCAAAAAAATGTTCCAAAATGCATTTATTTATTGTGTTTTGAGATTTTACGACGAATCAGGTGCTGTGTATTTACGGATAGAGATGAAATTTTCGACGCTCGCTTTAAAAAAATAAAAATAAATCAAGAATTTATCTCTTCATTTCTGAAGCTTCAGATAACTTTTGTCATTTTCAGCAACTGCCATAAATAAATGAACGTTTGTGCACAATATAAGTATTTTAGTAGAAAATACATTCATCACATTAAATATACTTTTTCATTAAGATTTTTAAGATAAAAACTTGGCACAGATAATATATGATCGATGGCTTTTTCGTAAGATAACACTCTAAAAATCTCCATTGGCATATTTTTCTTCATGCATTTTTGTGTTAGATTGAGATAAAAGTTTTTCTAACTTCTTTCCTCGAAAGTCTTTTATAACTTTTATACTTTTCGTCGAAATTTCTAACGTTTTTTTTTTTCATTTTTATATTCAAGATTTTGCGTTTAACACTATTCTTGCTAAAAAAAATCGTTACATTTGTTATTTTTTCACAGTCAGAAGTTATGAAAAACAGATTCTTATCAAGAATTATTTTTATGTATGAAAGTGTTTCATAAATCCACACTACAACTTGTGGAAAATGTCTCAGATGATTCTAATCAAGAATAGAAATGGCGCGTTTTAGAATGTCAAAAAATATACATATCAATATATATATATACTCCGCTATCGTATGAGGCAAAAATATCATGATTATTTGTTAATTGTTTAATGGCAACGTCCAAATAATACCCATCTTATTGGTTACTGTGCAAAAGTCCTTTGGTGAGATTTAGGCTGTGGTAAATTGGATTTATTTATGTTTCCTTCGCTGCAATTATGAAGTTTCAAAATATCATTATTTTTATTTTTTATTTTTTCTGTTCATTTTACTTTAAAAAATAAATAAAAGTTGTGAATTTTAAACTTTTTAGTTTCAAATTAAAGTTATATATTATAAATGAAATCAGTGAAAGGATTATCTTATTATGTTTTAAATAATTAATGAAATACGAAAAAATGCCAAAGGTACAAAATTTATCGGTTTATTATCTGCACCTGTCTAGCATAAAAATTCGGAGTCTTGATTTATCAGCACAGATGTCATGTAAGGATCACATTGGCATGCTATTTTTCTGACGCCAATTTGCAAAAACTTCGTTTTGAAATACCAGTTACATACATATTTTTAAACTAATATTTATTATTTTAAAAAGGAAATAATCAATACTAATGAAAGAACAAAACGCTCTGTGTGTGTGTATGTGTCCGTGTGTCTGCGATGGTTAGCGAAACCTACGGCACGTACGAGGTTCAAAAAAATTTTAAGAGTAGCTCGAAGTCTCTCCTGATGCACCTGATATTCAGAATTTCAAAATTATAATTATTAACTGAGTAATTAATAAAATCGAGAAATTACTCTTATAAGAAAATTATCTTTTTCCCAATCTTTCCCCTTTCGTTTGTTTACGGTTGGTTGGTTATATGAAATTTTCGCAGAAATAATTAAGAAAGCTGAGACAGAATTAAAGAAACCAATTTCAGATTTTGACATTTCAAAAGTGACTGTTTTATCCAAAGACCTTTAAAATTCATTGACTGGCAAAATGAAACTTAGGATTTTTGAACACAGCTGTTGTACGCCACATCGTTGGTACTTCCTACATTAGAATTTATGTGTGGTTAGCTATGTTGCAGTAAATAAATAAATATATATATATACTAGCCAACCCGCCCGGCGTTGCCCGGGTTTGTATTAACAATATTAAACGAACTTGAAATTTGTATGATTTTATCATTAACTCGAAATATGCAGATATGAATTGTCAGAAATACGTGGCCACTGACTGCGTGAAAAATCGGTTTAAAAAACAACTAATATTAAGTTCTAAAAATACTCAAAATGAGCAATGAAGAAACGCGGGAGGGGATATGTATCCAACGATTGCGTGATTTTCGTGTTAAAGTGTTCATATATACCCGTAAAAATCACTGTTAAGTCACGTAACTAATTATTTTTTTACATAGAAATCCCAAGTGGAATATTTTGAATTTCAAACTAATTATATCACTCTTAATTCCGACTATACCATGAATGAAATCGATACTCGATGGCAGCTAAAATGTTGGTATATAGTATTATAATTTCAGAACCATTTAACAAAAGTGTTATTTTTAATGAAATCATGCGTTATGTTTACTCTGTGGATAAATTCCTAACCGCAAACTTTTGTACCGTAACCATAACCTGCCTGTAACCTAACTGCGCCTTTATAGTACCCTACAGTAAATTAAATATAACATAAATGTAACCTAGCCTTCACTTTATTGTAACATATCCTTATTCTAACCATAATATAAATGCAATTTAACTTTAACCTAACTTTAACATAACTTTGACCTAATTGTAACCTAACGGGAAATTAAATATAATCAAAGACTTACCGTAATGTAATTGCAACCTAAATGTTACCTAACCATATATTGGGTTCATGTCCGTGGAAATATTTTGTCTTGTTCTGATCTGGTTATGATTCATTAGAATATTTTCGTCGGGTTCAGATTTCGTTCGATTCAGATTTTAGATATATTTTAAAATCGAATTTTAATGTTCGGGTCGGAGTCTTGTCCATGAAAATTATTTTGCATTGCTCGAATCCAGTTATGGTTACGTGGATTTTGTCGGGAAAAGATTTGGTTCAATTCAGGTTTCGGCCTTTTCTTCAAATGGAATTTTCAGGTTCGGGTTTTCTTGCGTGTCCACGGAAATTATTCCGCCTTGTTCGAATAAGAACATGCTTCACTGGAATATTTTTTTCAAGTTCAGATTTGGTTAAGTTCAGATTTTGTGATTTTTTTCAAAGAAATTTTTAAGGTTGAGATTCGGTTCATATGCGTGGAAATTTTTTGTCTTATTCGGATCCGGTTACGGTTCTTTGGAATATTTTTATCAGATTTAGATTTGGTTCGATTCAAATTTCAGATATTTTTTTCAAATAGAATTTTTAGGTTCAGATTTCGTTCATGTCCACGGAAATTATTTTGTCATATTCGGATCCAGTTATGATTCTTTCGAATATTTTGGTCTGATTCAGATGTGGTTTGGGTCAAATTTCAGGTTTCTTCAAATCGAATTTTTTAGGTTTGAGTCGGGTTTATGTCCACGGAAATTAATTCGTCTTGCTTGGATTAGGTTATAGTTCTTTGGAATATTTTTGTCGGGTTCAGATCTGGTTTAATTCAGATTTCGGGATTTTCTTCAAATATAACGATTGAATTCGGGTCTTCTTTTGTGTTCACGGAAATTATTCTCTTTTGTTCGTTCGAATCAGGACATGCTTCACTGGAATACTTTTGCCAAGTTCAGATTTCGTTCAGTGCAGATTTCAGGATTTTTTCACAGAAATTTTTTGGGTTCGAATTAAGTTCATGTCCATGGTAATATTTTGTCCTGTTTGGATCCAGTTGCATTTCTTTGAAATAGTTTTGTCAGATTCAGATTTGGTTCGATTCGAATTTCAGGTATTTTTTCGAATGGAAGTTTTAGGTTCGTATCGGGTTCATGTCCACGGAAATTATTTTGTCTTACTCGAATCCGGTTATGGTTCTTTTGAATATTTTGGTCAGATTTAGATGTGGTTTGGGTCAAAGTTCAGGATTTTTCAAATGGATTTTTTTAGGTTTGAGTAGGATTTATGACCACGGAAAGTATTTTGTCTAGCTGGGATATAGTTCGGGTTATAGTTCTCTGGAATATTTTTATCAGTTTCAGATTTCGTTCGGGTCATATTTTGCAGTTTTTTTTTAAAGAAAATATTTAGGTTTGGTTCAGGTTTCATGCGCACGAAAATTATTTTTCCTTGTTTGGATCGGGTTATGCTTCATTTGAAAATTTTTGCGAGATTCAGATTTGGTTCGGGTCAGTTATCAAATCCATAGTTTTTTTCAAACAGAATTTTTAGGTTCGGGTCGGGTTTATACTCACGGAAATTTTGTCTATCAGGGATCGGAGTGTGGTCTGTTTTTTTCTGGTTGGATCGGGTTATGTTTAAATTAGTCTGAACATTAAGGTTACAATCAGTTTTGCTACTATTCTTTTTATGGCTATTTCTGATAAATAATTTGCTATTTGATAATTTCTTATGGTGTATGAATCGTTTGCGGATTCGAGCAATTGTACGCCAAATGGCTATTTTATTTTTCTTTTAAAAATAAATTAAAGCCCCAGCTAAAAATGAACTCCAGTGAAACTGCAAAGAAAATGCAGTTGCGGAACTGTGGTGATTTGGCACAAATCACTGCAGTTTTTTCGAAGTCGACAACTACAAAATCACTACAGTGAATGTGTAGTTCATAACTACACATTTTCTGCAGTGAATTTGAAGTTAAATGTCCCTCCCACCCAAAAAAATTGGCTCTGCTGGCGCCATCTATTGACCATACTGGTAAGCTTGCTTTTTAACATTTCAAAGGCAGATTTTGACTGTGGAAACAGTTGTACTCGAACTGACGATCCCAGGTACAGGAGAGACACGCTTTGACCACTTGCCCGTTGAGACTTGCGTGGTTAGTGTTGTGCGAGGTATAAAGGGGAGGCATTGCAATTATAGGCTATTTGTTGCAAAAGCTGAATGGCAGGCAGAAAAATTGGATGTTTTAAAGTGCTTTTATTTTATTATTTATTTATTTATTGTAATTCGTTTATATGGGCGTGTATTTTAAAAACAATTTAATATTAAATGAATTAAACAAATACTTTAACGAATTAGCTAAAGCAAATGAATTGGTATTTCTTCTGAATTTAAAAATCAGTAAATATTTAATAAAATAATTTTATTTTTAGGTTAATTGCGAAAATAATAATTTTTTTATTATGAATTATAATGTAATTACATGCGTTGTGTTAATTTTATAAATTATACTTTTGACATGGAAGTACTTACTTTAATAAATTATGCGTCGGTAATTAATATTTTTTACTTAGAATAAAAATTCATTTTATCTCGTTTAATGATAAGGTAAAATATATTTTTTATTATTGTGTTAGAATAATAATTTGTTATTTATAAACACTTTTTAATTTAATTTTTTTTTTTTTTTTTTTTTTTTTCAGTGAGTTTTTTAAATAGGGAATATTTCTGAATCTTTCTAGCAAATTAAAAAAAATAAACGAATTTTAGAGGTTTTTCTGATAATATAATTTTTTTAGGAATTATAATGTAATTAAATGTGTTAATTTAAGAAATATATATTTGTAAAAAGGAAAAATTAATTTTATAAAATAAGAATATAATATTGTGTTAGAATAATAATTTGTTATTTATAAACATTTTTTAATTTAAAAATTAAATAAAAATAATATATATATATATATTGGTAGTGAGTTTTTTAAATGGGGAACATTTCTGAATCTTTCTTGCAAATAAAAAAAATAAACGGATTTTAGAGGTTTTTCTGATAATATAATTTTTTTATGAATTATAATGTAATTAAATGTGTTAATTTAAGAAATATATATTTGTAAAAAGGATAAATTAATTTTATAAAATAAGAATGTAATATTGTGTTAGAATAATAATTTGTCATTTATAAACATTTTTTAAATTTAAAAATTAAATAAAAATAATGTTTTTTTTTTTTTTTTTTTTTTTTGGTTGTGAGTTTTTTAAATGGGGAATATTTCTGAATCTTTCTTGCAAAAAAAAAAAAAAAAAAAAAAAAAAAACGAATTTTAGAGGTTTTTCTGATAATATAATTTTTTTAGGAATTATAATGTATTTAAATGTGTTAATTTAAGAAATATATATTTGTAAAAAGGAAAAATTAATTTTATAAAATAAGAAGTTCATAATTAATAACTTTGAATTAGAATAAGGACTCATTTTATGTCGTTTTTATTTTTTAATGTAGCATATGTTTTTAATGATTATAATAAAATAGAAACATTAATTTAATTTTCTTCTTTTTTTTCTTTGGTAAATAATTTTTTACAAAGGGAAATTTCTGATTTTTTTTTTTAATTTTAATATAAAAAATGACTAGATTTTTCAATATATTTATGACTTGTAAAATAATTTTAAACACTTTTAATAATTTAATATTTGCATGAAATAAGAAACTTTGATGTGCTATTAAAATGAATACATAATTAGAAAATACACTTCAATCAATTAACTGATGAAGTATTTTTTTTTCTTTCTACGATTCATTAAGTTTAGATCGAATAAAAATTTTAAAGAGCGATTAAAAAAATTATTTGATGATTCAAATAATTGTATGTCGATTTTAAAATGAAGTAATAGTAAATTAATTGCAAGTAATTTTCAAGTATGAAGATGGAGATGTATGGGGGCAAGAAGCAGGGGAGCTCGTTGGATTTTAAAATTTAATTAAATAAAATTTCCTCTTCTTTTTTTCAAAAACCTAATGTAAATTTTTCGAGTAAATTAGAAAGAAAGAAAAAGAAATTTTCAATGAACGGGGTTGTAGACTCATTGCCCCTCCCTGGATTTTGAAATTTAATTAGCAATTTTTCCTCCAATTTACAAAAGCATAAAAAAATTTATTCTTTTAGTGTGATTTAAATAAAGAAAAGAAGAATTTTCCATGAGGGGTGGGAGAATAGATGAGCCATTTTCTCTCACTCGATTTTGAAATTTAACTATTTTTTTTTTTCTCCGATTTTTGAAAAAATACTAAAATTCAATCTTTTTCTTTAGCTTAAAATATAAGAACTAAGAATTTTCTGTTAGGGGGAGGAAGGTAGAAGAAAGTATTCGCCCCTTCCTAAATTAAAAAAAAATATATATATACATTAACAAAATTTTTCTTTTCTGATATTTTCAAAAGCATAGTAAAATGTATAATTTTCAAGAAATTTACAATAAAAAGTAAGAAGAAATTTCGCATTAAGGGGCTGGTGAATGAAAGGCCCATTGTCCCTCATAACTTTTAAACTTAATATATTTTTTCTCTGATTTTGATAAACCTCGAAATTTATTCGTTTAGGGTAACTTAAAATAAAGGAACTCAGAAATTTCCGTTGCATGCAGGGGGCACAGGTAGTCACTACCCCTCACTGGATTTCGAAATGTAATTTAGTGAAATTAATTTTTTTTCTCTTAGCTTAAAATAATAAAGGAACTAAGAATTTTAAGTTAGGGGGAAGGTAGCATAGATAGGGACGCCCATGTCTGAATTTAAAAAAAAGAAATGGATTTTAATGTATTAAAAAATTATTATTGTATTAAGTGTAATTTCAAAGTAACAAAACACAGTAGGAACTAATAAATTTTTTACTACGGAAGTGGTTCGATGGGATGAGAAATCCATAGTTCGATTTTGAAGCATATTTGAAATTATTTTTCTCCGATTAAATTCTGTGAATTTATCGGACAATAACTACAGTTATAAGAGAGATGCATCGGAAATGTACTTCTAAATTAATGGTTGGATAATAACTTCAAATTCACTGCAGTGATTCTACGGTTATAAAGTCTTATATATTTTTTAATTTTTGATTATAAAATGACTTTATAAAAACTACAGTGTTTTCAAAGTTAATAGCGCACAGAATGTTTAAAATAAATTACTGCAAAATCACCTTTAATTAACTACAAAATAACTGAAGTGATTTTATAGTTGAGATTTCACTACAGAAAGACTAGAGAAATTTTAGAAAAACCTCAAAAACACTTCACTTCTACAAAAAAACTGCAGTTCATTTTTAGCTGGGGCCATATTACAATTTTAAATTGAATAGGACACATTTAAATTTAATCAATGATTAAAAAAATAAACTCCTAGAAAAGTGTTGTGTAATTTTTTTACTGCAACATAGCTAATGACTCATACATTCTCGAAGTGACTAATACATGTTCGAAATGGTAAAAATCTGCGTACAACCATACAGTAAAAAGAAATTAATAGAGAGGCAGTATAATGTCTTGGGCTGATGGCAACTCTAAAATACGCAACATTAAGTCCAAATAAGCACCAACGAAACCATGTGCTTTGACACTCCGATCAATTCAAACTGGTTTAAACCCGTATTTCTTTGTTTTTATTTTTTATCTTTTAAACTGTTATTGAATAGATGGCAAAAATTTCGTTTAAAAAAACGTTTTGTGCCATTATTGACTGTAATACCCGATCGTAATGCATAAAAGATACAGATAGATCAATCATACACTGTAAAAAAATATGACTATTTTGCGTATTGTCACTCCACCGCTTTTATAGAAAACGACTACTTCAGGCTATCACGGAGCATTCTCATTGGACAAAAGAGTGATATTCTATAAAAGCGGGGACGTGACGATACAGCAAAATAGTAATATTTTTTACAGTGTAGGCAAGAATTATTTGATTATTTTTATCATATGACTTTAAAATATCAATATAGAAGCATCATTTAAGATTTTGCTTAAAAAGTTAACATTCTTTCGTTAATGTCTTAAAATCGTCTGCACTCTGAAATCTAGATTTCATATTAATATTTGTT